>JAFMOC010000157.1:77500-590000 GCA_019802505.1 Corydoras sp. C115 | reverse complement strand
TTAATTTGCTGATATTCTAAAAATAGTTTTTTTGTCAATGCCATATTGTGTTATTAATCTGTCAAATGGTATAAAATCTATACCCTCAAAAATATGTTCCAGGTATTCAATTCCGTTACTTCTCCAATATGGGAAGTTTAACAGTATTTTGTTGTAGGATGTCAGGATTGTTCCAGATGGTTGTTTTTTTGCATGGGATTATTGAAGACTTAGTCATTTTAAGAAACTCCCACCATGCTGTCAGGGATGAGCTTACATTAATGTTTTTAAAGCATACATGTCGTTTTATATTTGGGCTGATGAATGGAAGATCCGAAATCTCGATATTCTGACATAAAGCTTGTTCAGTGTCTAACCAGGATTCATCTAATGGGCTAGGTTTTAACCATCTTGAAATTTGTTTTAACCTGTTAGCTAAGAAGTAATGATAAAAGTTAGGAAGTTCTAGACCTCCCTTGGCTTTAGTTTTCTGTAATGATTTTAAGCTAATACGTGGGGTTTTGTTTTTCCAAAGGTAATTTGAGATGATCGAATCCAGTGATCTAAACCAGTGCGGTGGAGGCTTATTTGGGGTCATTGAGAATAAATAGTTTAATCTAGGTAGCACCATTTTAATTGAGGCAACTCTCCCCATGAGTGATAAGGGTAGTGATTTCCATCTATTGAGATCATCTTCAATTTTCTTTAAGAGCGGAATGTGGTTCAGTTTTACTAAGTCTTCCAATCTAGGAGAAATATTAATACCCAAATATACAATGTTTCCTGACTGTAATTTGGTAGTAAGAGGATTGTTAAATGAGCAGTTTATTGGAAGAACTGTAGATTTTAACCAATTTATAGAATAATCTGATACTTTTGAAAAAGAGTTAATTAATGTAATAACCTGAGATAAAAAAAAAAATAAAAAAAAAGGGGGGGGGGGGGCGCAGCATCACATATCAGGTTTGATGAATTTACAGTATAGTTGGTTTTCTCCATGGCTTCTGACTTGTGGTGTTCTCATTTGTAAGTCGCTTTGGATAAAAGCGTCTTCTAAATGACTAAATGTAATGTAATGTAAATGTATGCCTTTAATATCTGTAGTTTGCCTGATAGCAGCCGCTAAAGGCTCAATGAAAATAGCAAATAATGACGGAGAAAGTGGGCAACCCTGCCGGTTGCCCCTTTGGAGACAAAAGCTAGAGGATGTTTGGTTATTTGTTCTAACACATGCCATTGGTGAGCTATATAACATTTTTAACCAATTAATGAAGTAGTTTCCAAAGCCAAATTTTTGTAAGGTTGTGAATAAGAATTTCCAGTTTACTCTATCAAAAGCTTTTTCTGCATCTAGGGACAATATAGCAGTTGCAATGTTTTTACTATACAAATAATCTATTAAATTAAATAATGTGCGTGTATTTGTAGATGAATGCCTTCCTTTGATAAAGCCAGTTTGGTCAGAATGTATTAAGAGTGGAGTTATCTTCTCCAGTCTTTTTGAAAGCGCCTTGCAAATTATTTTAAGATCAACATTAATAAGGGATATAGGATGGTAACTGGTAGGAAGTACAGGGTCTTTGCCTGGTTTCAACAGGAGACTGATGTTGGCAGAGTTCATATTTTTGGGAAGTCTACCATTTTGCTCAGTTTCCTGCAGCATTCTGTAAAATATTGGTCCTAAGATTTTCCAGAATACCTTGTAGAATTCTGCCGGGAATCCGTCCGGCCCAGGAGCCTTATTATTAGGCATGCTTTGGAGGGCTTTTTGAAGTTCAACTGCTGTCAGTGGGGAGTCCAGCTCTAATACTTGACTACTGGATAATTTGGGGAGTGATATTTTATCTAAAAATTGATTAATGTCTGTATCTGAAGGGTTTATCTGGGGTGAAGATAGAGCTTTGTAGACGTCTCTGAAAATATTATTTATACTTCCAGGATCATAAACTATGCTCCCAGTTATGTCTTTAACACCAGATATGGTTGTTTTTTCCTTATTTATTTTGAGCTGGTTCGCTAAAAATTTGCCTGATTTGTTTCCATGTTCAAAGTTATCTATTTTAAGTATTTGGATTAGGAATTTAGGTTTTTTTTTGGTAAGTTTAATTCTAATTTTGCTTTGCGCAATTTCTCCAGGATTTCTTCGTCTTGAGGGGCTCCTAATAATTTAATGACTTCTTCTAATTCCTGAATACGTTTAGTTTCTTTTTTCTTTTTATGTGATGAGAATAATATTATTTTACCTCTCATTACTGCTTTCCCTGCTTCCCAGAGAATAGAAGCTGGCATTCCAGGTAAATCATTGTGCTCTAAATATGAGGCCCATTCTTCTTTCAAAT
Source organism: Corydoras sp. C115 (assembly GCA_019802505.1). Lineage (NCBI taxonomy): Eukaryota > Metazoa > Chordata > Actinopteri > Siluriformes > Callichthyidae > Corydoras > Corydoras sp. C115. The sequence goes on along the minus strand of JAFMOC010000157.1, from coordinate 587,682 downwards.
ATTTGCTAAAATCTACATCATTGAGCAATGATGTATTAAGTCTCCAACTTATATTTTTTGGAATTTCTTTCCTGATTATTAAAGTTAAAGAGACAGGAGCATGATCACTGACAGCTATAGGATGCATCTCGGTGTCTGCAATGTTTGCCAACAATGTGTTACTAACTAAAAAGTAATCCAGACGAGAGTTAGAGTGATCAGCATGTGAGAAAAAAGTATATTCTCGTTGGTTTGGGTGAAAAGATCGCCATGTGTCGCAAAGTTCATAATCACACATGTATTGTTTGACTATGTTTATAGACTGCCAACTGCGCTGAGTTCCTGCTGTGCTAAGCCTTGTTTCCTCGTCCAGTTTGTTTTATTGAAAAGGAAGGTTAGTATTCAATAGCGTAATACTTTATTGGCTTGTTTTACCTGTTGCTGTTTATTTTTACCTCTATGTAGCAGCTCATCGCGCCCTCTCCTAGCAGAGCAATGAACAGCAGAGCCTTGTGGTGCTAATTCCTGAGCAATTTCGCTTTCTTCCATTTCCAACAAGTCTCTGCATCGTATTACGCCTTTGCAGCTATTAAGTGTTGGGTGGGGGAAGGCTTGTGTTTCGATGTTGGCAAACGATTTAATACTTAGCAGGTTTTCAGCTTGTACCTTTTTGATGCATTCTATCAGGATCTGTCCTGATCTGAATTTCTTTGCATCTTTAACTGTACCAGCAATACCCATTATGCCTTTTTGGATTATGAATGGTGACAGTTTGGTTAGGCTATAATCAGGTTGTACAGATTCCAGAATAATGAACCTGGGCCAGTTTTCCACTGGGCCATATAGATTGCTTCCAGTCCGTGGGTCCAGTTTGTTATCAAGGTCTAGTAAACGGCGTTTGTGAGTTGTTTTATTTTCCATGATTTGAGTATTATGGTTTCATCACCCTTGCTCCCCGCTCACCATGGAGCCCAACAAGGGAATGCACAGAGCCGCGGATATCCAGCAGGTTATGTATTAGGGCTACAGGGGTGATATACTCGATACACTAGATGTAATAAGCGTTCGATTGCCCCTTAGCCAGCGCCTTTTAGGGATTTCACAAGGGATGCAACCTAGGGCATGTCCTGAATAGCCAATTGATTGGAGCGGGCCACTCCAACCTCCCGTCTATGTGAAGTCGGGGCCAAAGTGTTTTGTTGGGGTAATGGAAGCCTCAGCTAGCACACCCCTCAAACACCAGGATCCCTTTCTCTCCAGACACGGGTCACACATCACGGCAAACAAGGCGCCTCATTGCTCGGCTTTTACGAGCGCCAGAGGAGGCGAGGCCCTATTCTACCCCGGGGCCCCACGGGGGTCAACAGAATGCAGATAAAGTGTCTGGAGTGAGGAAAGTTCAGAAGACACTCGTGACGTCTGTAATTCATGCGTTACTTATTGCAGTAAAACATATATGCATAATAACTGCCAGAACCTCAAAAATAAACTAAGTAGAATACAGAGTCTAGCATTGCATATATTACTATAGGCTTTTGCTTGTAGTAATGGAGAACACTATAGACAAAAGAACCAGGAACCTACAAATTACATCTACAGAAACTTTTGAGATATTATGACTTATGAGATCCCATTTGATGTCTTTCATTTACACCTATTTGAGCTTTCACACTTCTTTTTAGGTTAGAAGTCTGGCTCTCCAAGATGGGGGAGCATGATAGTGCAGCGGCTTCTCACGCCCCTAGTTAGAAACCATTTTTTGCTTCCTGAACCAAAAACCCTGGTTGAATGCAGAGGTGCATTCTCTGCTGAAAGCCATGGATGCTGCCTTCAGGTCTGGGGACACAGCAACTCAATAGGGCTAGAAGAGCGCTGACTGCAGGGGTTAAGGGGGCGAAAGACCCATGGTGCATGTGGCAGGGCATTAAATGCATCACAGACTACAAACAAGAGATGGAAAATGCCCCTAAGATCCTATTCTGCCTGAGGCTATCAACAAATTCTACGTCTGTTTCATGGAACCCTGAGACTTGCCCACCAGCACCATATTCACACTCGCCAGGAAAAAAGCCCTTCAGTGTGACACCAGCACAAGTGAAGAGGACCCTTCAGAGGATCAACCCGCGAAAAGCTGCTGGACCGGACAATAGCCCTGGACGCGTGCTAAGGGACTGTGCCCATCTGCTCTCCGAGGTCCTGACAGACATTTTGAACAACTCACTCACCCTAGTAGCTGTCCCCACCTGCCTGAAGACTGCCACCATCATCCCGATCCCAGAGCTCAACAGTGACATGTCTGCATGACTACTGGACGATAGTCCACGTGCTCATAATCACAAAGTGCTTTGAAATACTACTGTAGTCATGGCCCACATCAAAGCCACCATCGCAATCACTGTGGACCAAGACATGTAAGCCTACAAGAAAAAACAATCCCATTTCCGTTTCCTTTTCCACACCGCCCTCACCTACCTGAAGCAGAAGGATTCCTACAACTGCATGCTCTTTGTGGACTTCACATGCAGCTTTAAAATCGTGATCCTAAGACCTTGACCAATAAACTGTTCTTATTTTGACTAAGCCCTTCCATTTGCAACTGGGTCCTGGACTTCCTGACCAATAGGCCGCAGTCTGTAAGGATCCACAACAGCTCCTCCACCATTATCCTCAACACTGTGTGCTGAGCCCCCTCCTGTTCACACGACCAACATATGACTGCTAACCTACCAATCCAGACTATCATATTGTGAAGTTTGTGGACGAGACAGCAGTGGTTGGATGCAACAAGGACAGCGAGAGTCTAGAATCTGGTTTCAGACAGGTGGTGGAACAACCGGAGGTGTGTTGCAGGAAAAATAACCACTGCATCAACGTAAATGAAATTGAGGAGATGATTGTGGACTTCAGAAGGGGCAGACACAGCCATCTCCCCCTGGATGTCGGAGGTTCTGTGGTGGAAGTGGTCTCCATCTACTAGTACCATTTTTGAAGCAAGATTAAGTGTTAAAACTACACCTTCTCTTCATCAGGTGGTGTGCTGAAAAGAGCGTACAGCAGCCTTGTGTGCTGCCTCCGACTGTTGGCGGGTCAGAACCTTTTTGTTACCATACTTTTTTTTTTATGGCAAATCCATGCACATACATGCACCTGGTTGCTGATTTCTTTTTCACACCATAACCGATAAGGCATGCCATAGCATCCCTTTTCATTGAACCATGCCCATCTCCATTTGTTTTTTTTACAGTTCTGTCGATGTTTCCGGCGTCAGGAACCTTCCGCAACAAACAACGCATTCATGCTAACATAGCGTTAGATAATTTGGTTTTTCATCCCTAAACCCCTCCCATCTGTAAAGCGGTGCATGTTCACCTTTGATGACAGCATTATCACTTCACTTTCAAAAGATACCAGCCAAAGCATTATTCATCACATTAGCTTTTTTAAATGAGTAACTAAACAGCTGCTAAACGCTGAATTTGATTTTTATTACATTAACTATGACAAAAGCATAATAGTACGAGTAACTGCTCCCTCAAGGGTCAGCCTGCCAAACGTTCCCATGAATGACACGAAGACTCGTGGCTCAAGGCAGGCAGTAAACAGAGCAGAGCAGAGTAAAAATACCACGGTATATGACGCTGATGAGCGCTAGGGAGATTATTATATTTATTTAACACATGATAGCCCGCGTGCACATGTGTGATTTAATTATATCATTTGATGGATTTTCCCCCCCCAAAAAAATTCTAAGGAGCGAGGAAAAAAAAAAAAAAAAAAAAAAAAAAACTTTAAATTCAGAAATATACTGTTGCAGCGAAGGTGATTAAACATCATGCTGTGAATAAGAGGAGGAGCTGAAGTAGAACTCTCGGTGGCTTGCCTGTATAAATTGTTAGTGTCTGAAATATGTAAAGGGGAAAGAAGTGGAGATTGAGAAGGAAAACGAGAATATCAGCTGCAACATTTTTGATTGATTAAATAAACAAATAACGGTGTTTTATTACTGCTTTACAAATGGCTATTGTTAACTGTTGTGTAAAAGCCTTTAGCTGGGGCCTGTGATAAAATCCCAGGCTTAATGTTATTTGCAATAACACTCTCCCTCTCATGTACTACTGCTTAAAGTTATACATTTCAACAAAATGCTGGCAAGTCATATGTATGTTTGCTTTCCAAACGTACTGGATATATTAACACAAATATAATTCCTAAAAAGCTGCTAAAGATGATACATTTACCCAATACTGCAACCTTGGTTTACATGTATAAGAAGTCACTTCATACCTTTTTGATTGGGCCATAGAAAGTAGCATTAAGGTCTGCAGAGCCCATATGGTGCTGCAGTGTGAGCTGCCGTCCACTGTGTTTGGCTAGATAAAACCTGAAATACCAAAGAAAACCAACATAAGAATTCGGATTATAAAAGTGTAAGGAATTAATAAAAAATAACTTTTCATCACCAAAAACTGCTGTATAAATTTTAAAACGGTGTATAAAAAAGTGAAACAATATTTTGGGGACATGCTGGCTGTGGAGCAACTCATAACCAAATTTTCTCAGTGACTCATAAGGTTTTTTTTTTTTTTTTTTTTTTTTTTTTTTTTTACATTAACACCCCCAAAATCTAGTTAAACAGCAGTGGGCCACCTTCAGTGAGACTGGTTGTTGTCCATTAATAAATAAGTAATGGTAGTGTTGCGAACATCACATGTACTGTAAGAACTTTAAATTTGCATATCTGCAAGACCAAGATAATTCTGATGTACATACCTTCTAAAAACTTCAAAAGCATGTCTTGGTGAAGGTGGGATGTTACACTTGGGGGTGGCTGATTGTGTTGGCCAGTAACCTGTCGTCAGCACCCTTACTGTGAGATCAACTCCACCCAAAGACACCTGAAAAAGTTAAAGATGTTATGTGATGTATTCGGACATATGTTATGGAGAAAGGTGGCAAGTACTCACTCCTGTTGACTGCAGGTGCTGTCTGAACTCATCCATTGTTGTGTTGGAGATGCTCATGTCTCGGAACATGCCTTCAAGTTTAGATGTGAACTGACATCCGCACTCCGTCTGCACACACAGCATAAGAGTTACATAGATTACTCAGTTTAATCCCTTAAAAAAAATGCAGTTACACATCAACAAAACTTGATTTTTGGCTTATGATCTTAGATGACTTGTTTATATATCATATTATTATATATAATGTATATTATACAGTAATTATTTTATGATTATTATACAGATAATTAGGAGCTTTACTAAATATTTAGATTAAACAAATTCAGCATTCAGTGGTCTGACTTTGTCCAAAATATATAATTTAATAATTAAATACCAGAAATGTGTAATTACAAATCATTAATCCATTCAGTATTTTCTCCAGCGATTTTTCCAACAGGCTTTGCAGTTTCCTCCAATAAAATTTTGTCTTTCATTATTCAATACTGGGCATTCTATAAGGATGTATTTAACTAAGAGTGTGCTTTGACATTATTGGCGATTTTCCCCTGTGAGGAGGTGCTTGTTCGTAAGCTTAGTATGTCCAATTCGGCATCTTGTGATGACTATTTTTTTTCTGATGGCTCATTCTTGAATACCGTATTTTCCGGACTATAAGGCGCACCTAAAAGCCTAAAATGTTCCCAGAAATCGGACATGCGCCTTATAATCCAGTGCGCCTTATATGTGTATGGAGTTCCAAAATCTATAAAAGTATTGTTGTGCGACAGGGTGTTTTTTTTTCCACACATCACCGTCCTGAAAAAGCCGAGTGAAGAAAATTAATTCAGAGCTCGTCGTCATTCCGGGAGGATTAAATAAAGAACTCCAACCGCTGGGCATTGGCGTAAACAGGGCATTTAAAGTAAAGTTGCGAGCGGCGTGGGAGCAATGGATGATAGACACGAACACACGTTTACTAAAACTCGGGAGGCAGCGGCGGGCGAGTTACGCCACCGTCTGTGAATGGATTGTGGATGCCTGGGCAAAGGGTTCTGCTGTAACTGTTGTCCGAGCTTTTGCGAAAGCGAAAATAATACGGTGCCGTACAGAATAAGTACCGTAGAGAAATAGAGTCCGTAATTGAGACTGCGCCTTATACGTGTGTCAAATACAGAAATAGACCCCGTAATTCAGACTGCGCCTTATAATACGGTGCGTCTTATGGTCCGGAAAATACGGTATTTGGTTCGATTTCATGAAACTTAATGTGTAGTTTATTGTCCCACTCGTTTTGCCATTTGTTTTCAATGTATGTAAATATCTTTGGTAGATCATCTGTGAGGGGAATGGGTTGAGTAGTAATTCCATCTTCTGTTGTTCTTGCGACCCAGTCTACTCATTCGTTGCCTAGGATTCCTTTGTGACTTGGGATCCAGCAAAAACGTATATACCGTATTTTCCGGACTATATGGCACACCTAAAATTTTCCCAGAAATCGGACGTGCGTCTTGTAATCCGGTGTGCCTTATACGTGTACTGAGTTCCAAAATCTATAAAAGTATTGTTGTGCGACCGGGTGGTTTCGTGAAAAGCCAAGTGAAGAAAATTAATTCTGAGCTTGGCGTCATTCCGGGAGGATTAAATAAAGAACTCCAACCGCTGGACATTTGCGTAAAAAGGTCGATTAAAGTAAAGTTGCGGGCGGCGTGGGAGCCATTATTTACATGGGAGCCTCCATTTACACACTAAATGTGTAAATGGAGGCAGCGGCGGGCGAGTTACGCCACCGTCTGTGAATGGATTGTGGATGCCTGGGCTAAGGTTTCTGCTGTAACTGTTGTCCGAGCTTTCACGAAAGCCGGCATCATTGCTGAATGACGAGACTGACTTGGACATTGATGGGGGGAACCCGGAGTGCAGCTTTTTAATTCAGGCACAGAAGATGAGGACTTTGATGGATTTGTGGGAGAAGAGTGATGAAAAATAATGTGTGTTTTGTCAAGTAGTAGAATAAACTTCAATTATAAATCACCGTTTTGCATCCTTTACTTTTCTTGTAGATCGTATGTTTTAGCAAGTGCCTTATAATACGGTGTGTACAGAATAAGTACCGTACAGAAATAGAGTCCATAATTGAGACTGCGCCTTATAATACGGTGCGCCTTATGGTCCGGAAAATACTGTAATTTAATACTAAAAAATTCTTTATAAAATCATAAACACAAGTAGTAGTCAGTATGGAAATTGGATTAGATTTGAAAATACCTTTAGCTTTGAGATCATGTTCTTCTCTGAGTCATCAGAAACACTCTTGTTAGTTAAAAGCCTCCTGGCCAAATGCTGTTTGTAGTAGCGCTCAAATACGTCCTTCTCCTGCATGAACCTGAAGAGCACCATTGCTTTATCCAGGATGGACTCCACCTCTTGCTCCGTCAACTATGATAAAGAGAAGGTAAATTGTCAGATTCAGACAACGTCTCCCACACACACACGTATGTATGTAAGTATGTGTGTGTGTATATATATTCTCATTCATTCATTATCTCCCGCTTTATCCTCTATCGCGGTGGGGTTCCCCATGCCCATCTAGGGGAGAACGTCTCGGGCGCTGGGCAGATAGACCCAGGACAGGGCGCCAATCCATCGCTGGGCTATATATATATATATATATATATATATATATATATATATATATATATATATATATATATATATATATATGTGTGCGTGTGTGTGTGTGTGTGTGTGTGTGTGTATACAGTGCATCCGGAAAGTATTCACAGCGCTTCCCTTTTTCCACATTTTGTTACATTACAGCCTTATTTCAAATTGTATTAAACTAATCTCTTTCCTCAAAAATTCTACACAAAATACTCCATTATGACCATGTGAGAAACGTTTTCTTGAGAGTTTTGAAAATGTATTAAAATTAAAAAACAAAGAAATCATATTTACATAAGTATTCACAGCCTTTGCTTAATACTTTGTAGAACCACCTTTGGCAGCAACTACAGCCTCAAGTCTTTTTGAATATGATGCCACAAGCTTAGCACACCTATCTTTAGGCAGTTTTGCCCATTCTTCTTTGCAGTACCTTTGAAGCTCCATCAGGTTGGATGGGAGACATCTGTGCACAGCCATTTTCAGCTCTCTCCAGAGATGTTCAATCAGAATCAAGTCTGGGCTCTGGCTGGGCAAATCCAGAACATTCACAGAGTGGTCCTGAAGCCACTCTTTTGAGATCTTGGCTGTGTGCTTCGGGCCATTGTCCTGCTGAAAAATGAACCGTCGCCCCAGCCTGAGGTCAAGAGCGCTCTGGAGCAAGTTTTCATCCAGGATGTCTCTGTACATTGCTGTATTCATCTTTCCCTCTATCCTAACTAGTCTGCCAGTTCCTGCTACAGAAAAACATCCCCATAGCATGATGCTGCCACAACCATGCTTGACTGTAGGGATGGTATTGGCCTCGTGATGAGCAGTGCCTGGTTTCCTCCAAACATGACGCTTGGCATTTACACCAAATAGTCCAATCTTTGTCTCATCAGACCAGAGAATTTTGTTTCTCATGGTCTGAGAATCCTTCAGGTGCCTTTTGGCAAATTCTAAACAGGCTGCCTTGTGCCATTTACTAAGCAGTGGCTTTTGCCTGGCCACTCTGCCATACAGGCCTGATTGGTGGATTGCTGCAGAGATGGTTGTCCCTCTGCAAGGTTCTCCTCTCTCCACAGAGGAATGCTGGAGCTCTGACAAAGTAATCATCGGGTTCTTGGTCACCTCTCTGACCAAGGCCCTTCACCACCGATCGCACAATTTAGATGGCCGGCCAGCTCTAGGAAGAGTCCTGGTGGTTCCAATGTTCTTTCATTTACGAATGATGGAGATCACTGTGCTCATTGGGACTTTCAAAGCAGCAGAAATTTTTCTGTATCCTTCCCCAGATTTGTGCCTCGAGACAATTTTGTCTCTGAGGTCTACAGACAATTCCTTTGACTTCATGCTTCGTGTTTGCCCTCTGACATGCAGTCAACTGTGGGACCTTATATAGAGAGGTGTGTGCCTTTCCAAATCATGTCCAATCAACTGGATTTACCACAGGTGGACTCCATTTAAGCTGTAGAAACATCTCAAGGATGATCAATGGAAACAGGATGCACCTGAGCTCAATTTTGAGCTTCATGGCGAAGGCTGTGAATACTTATGTAAATGTGATTTCTTAGTTTTTTATTTTTAATAAATTTTCAAAACTCAAGAAAACTTTTTTCACATGGTCATAATGGGGTATTTTGTGTAGAATTTTGAGGAAAGAGATTAATTTAACACAATTTGGAATAAGGCTGTAACGTAAGAAAATATGGAAAAAGTGAAGCGCTGTGAATACTTTCCGGATGCACTGTATATAAACACACACACACACACATATATATATATATATATAAATAAATAAATAAAAAACACACACGCACATACACATATATATATATATATATATATATATATATATATATATATATATATATATATATAAACACATATAAATATATATTTACACACACATATGTAAATATATATATATATATATATATATATATATATATATATATATATATATATATATACACACACACACACACATTCACACACACATACATATATATATATATGTATATATATATACACACACACACATACATTCAGTATTCATGTTTGCACCCTGCCTATGCTACAGGATATTTACAAGGGAGTTGTATTAGAAGCACATGACAACAGCGAACTTACTCCTTTCACACCCTTCTTCAGCTTATCATCAATGAAGAGTGAAAGGTATTCAGGCGACCTTGGATTTAGGTTGAGAAAGTACTCAAAATCTCCTGCTATGGTCTGCTTGAAAAGACGGTCGTTATTAAAGGACTCTTGCAGGAAGCGGTCAAAGCGAGACTTCAGGTCCAGCAACCCCTAAAAGAAAAGGTAATGTTTAAACAATCTTGTTCTAAGGCTGTAGTTATAAATTTGATAATTATTTGTAGGGCTGCAACAATGAATCGATAAAATTTATAAAAATTGATTATCCAAAGTATCGATAATGAATTTCGATGGAAAATAATAGCGCTGGAAAATAATAGCGGGTTGAACAGAACAAGGCGGAGTCTGCAAAACAAGTTCATAAATCGTAGAAATGAAACACCGCCAACGCAGAAAAAAAGCTCCGGTTTAAATCCAAACTGTGGGAGCTTCACCATCACACAAATAAAGAACGTGGAACATGTAGCTCTGCAAACATGAACTGAGTTCTGCGAACATGAAGGCAGCACCACGGTGATGACACACCACCTAAAACTAAACATGCTGGAGCCACCGATGAGGATGAAGCTCAACAGCAGATAAATCACTACAACATCCCAATGTTCTTTAGTTTTGAAGTGAATCAATGTAACACTATCAGACCGGCAGAGCAGCTTCATGCTGTATTTGGTTGTTAACTGGATAATAACAGCGATAGAGAACGTGTTTTAACGTCCGTTATACGAATACGGCCGTATTTCCCGGGACATGTCAGTTTATTTTTTAAAGTGAGGAAATGTCCTGGTTTTTAGCGAATCAATAGCAGCACACCGCAGGGGAGCGGGGGATTGACGCGCACGGCGCAAAAGTACGCGCCGAAGCGAAGTGTGTGTTTACAAAAGCTTTCAGACCGCATCGAGACAAACGGGAAGTCTTTTGCACAGTGTGCAAAGCAGCCACATACGTCCCAGTGCCCAATTGACATTTCACACAAGAGGTATTTTTTTTGTTAACTGGCTAATTTGTTAATTAATTTATTTCCAATAGGCTACAGAACAGACAATATTAATTAATTCATTACTGAGGGCAACTGAGTATCATGTGTTATTTGGAGTTGACTTTTGTTGTTAAGTGAGGGATGTTTAGATGATACATTATTTTTCATTGTGCTTTTCATTAATTAAAGGAAATGCCAATTTAAACATTTTGAATAAAATGACTATATATATATATATATATATATATATATATATATATATATATATATATATATATATATATACTATACTATAGAATAATTTTACTGAAAAACAGCCATCTTTGGATAAAAGCGTCTGCTAAATGATTAAATGTAAATGTTAAGACATGGGGGAAAAAAATGTATTTGATGAATACATTCATTTGATATGATGAATGTATTTATCCGATTCATCAATGAATGTATTTATCCGATTCATCGATTAATCGAAAAAAATAATCGACCGATTAATCGATTATCAAAATAATCGTTAGTTGCAGCCCTAATAATTTGTTTTTTTTACTCCAGTGTCCTGCACAAATAATCAGATTCAACATTATCAATTTATAAGTTTATGGCTTTATTTTGAACTTAAAAATAAAATTTAATGACGAATCAATATACTAATAGGATGATCCGGCCTCTAAATGTCAGTCTGATAATTTTGTAACAATGTATTCATAACAACGATTCCGAAATGTAAATCAATATATATTAAACTAAAACCTCCTTGATTTCATTTAGTATATCTTTATTGGTACAAATGACATCTTTATTATAAGTCTTAATGTCACATGAAAAATACAGGGTTTAAGTTAAGCAGATATTTAAATAAGCAGAAGTTTGCTCTGAAAAGGATTTCATCCATCGATTTATTATCTTCCGCTTTATCCTATATTAGGGTCGCGGGGGGGTTCCCAATGCCCATCCAGGGGAGAACGTTTCGGGCGCTGGGCAGATACACCCAGGACAGGGCGCCAATCTATCGCTGGGCACACATTCAATCACACAGACACACTCTATATGGGGCAATTTGGAGAATTCAATTGACTTGATCCATGTTTTTGGACTGTGAGAGGAAACCGGAGAACCCGGAGGAAACCCATGCGGACACGGGGAGAACTTGGAAACTCCACCCAGATGGGGATTCAAACCGGGGATTCCCTAGTGCTGAGATGCGAACATGCTAATTACTAAGCCACTGAAAAGGATTTATTTTACAAAACATGAAATATGTCTAACTTGTCTAAATTGAATCATGCACAACTGTTTCTTGATCGAATCTATTTAGATCTAAATCTAAACAGTATGAAGTTGGTAATGTTAATGTCATATCTTGACATTATTGCGTCTTGACTCGGGATTCCCAACAGTGGTGTTAGTGAATGGCACAACAAAAACGATTGTTCATTTTGTAGTCAAAACAGTGCATGTACATTAAGATCATAGAACTGGTAAACACACATCAAAACGTAAACTGTCACTAGACAATCAATTCTTCCCAATCAGTTCTTCCTTGTTTACCTTCCAAACTCAACATGCGTAAACCAAGTGAACAAGTTTTATTTTTTGCTTTTCAGTCCAAAATGCACATTTCTCACTTAAAGAGAAAAGTAGTCTCGATCTGAACAAGTTACAGTTAAAACAATTTTAATTCAAGTGGTTTTGTTTGCATTTTATTTAGAATTTTATTGTCTAGACAGCATTGCGAGCATATTAGTGACATGGTGATGGGGTAGGGTAAGCAATTTTGTATCACAAATTTATTGCTCTTTGAAATGCGGGAGAAAACATCATCCCAAAATTAAGCCCATATGCAGACTCCACATAGAAAAACCCAAAACCTTATTGCTGAGGCAAAAGTGCTAACTGCTGACCCAATGTGCCATCTTCACATATTTCTCATTTTCACTTGTTTTAATCTTACATTATGCTTTAGAACATGAAAACATTTGCCATGAGTCGACACAGTTTTAGGAATTAACTGATGTAAGAGGTTTTTGTTTGTGTGTTTTCGGTTTACAGGTACCTGAATGTAATCCACTGGGTTCTTGCCCTCACCCTCCTCAGAGACCAGAGCCTTGCCCTGTTCCCGCAAGTAGGAACTCATGCACTCACACATTGTCTTTAAACCATTTGGTACCCTGCTAAAGAGTTTATACATACAAGCAAGATCTACACACATACACACACACACACACACACACACAGAGAGTAAACTTTACTACCATACTGTATATACAGGTCATTGATAGGACAGAGTTACCACTAGTGAACAGTAAATAAATCAGTGACACTGAAAATAAAATAAACAAAGCTATGACTCTACATATACACATGAACAAATTTGTTGGTACCCTTCAGTCAATGAGAAAAAAAACCCACAATGATCACAGAAATATCTTTAATCTGACAAATGTAATTAAAATAAATTTAAATCCAACATTGACTTTGAACCATGCTTCAACAGAATTATTTTTAAAAAAGTAAACTCATTAAACAGGACAAAATTATGGTACACCTGAAAATAATGTGACCAAATGAACATGTTAAAGCAAGTTGTGTCCACTAATAAGCAAGTACCAGGTGTCTATAATATTGTAAATCAGTCAGTAGGCCTATATATATAGGGCTACAGGTAATCACTGTCCTGTTTGATGGCATGGTGTGTATCACACTCAACATGGACCGGAGGAAACAAAGGAGAAATTTGTCTAAGGTGTTTAGAAAAAAAGCTCGCCTGGAATTTGCTACATGTTTGCAAGCTCCAATGCTTCTGGGAGAATGTCCTATGGACAGATGAGTCAAAAACAGAACTTTTTACCATGGCATATAATCTCTATGTTCATAGACAGAAAAATCAAGCACATCAAAAAAAAAGAACACCGTCCATATTGTGAAACATGGAGGAGTCCATGTTATGTTCAGGGGCTACTTTGCTGCAAAATACAATGAAATGAAATACAATGAATGGATGCTAGAGAGAAATGTACTGCCTTGCAACAGGATAATGACCCAAAACACAGCTAAAAAACAATAATGGCTTAGAGAAAATTGTACTGAAGTGGCCTTCTTTGAACCCTGAACTAAACCCTATTGAGCATCTTTGGAAGGAGCTGAAACATGCTGTCTGGAAAAGGCACCCTTCAAACCTGAGACAACTGGAACAGTTTGCTCATGAGGAGTGGTGCAGAACTCTCATTGACAGTTACAGGAATCATTTTTTTTTAAAGTTTTTTTTTTATTTTTATAATTCTGTTGAAGCATGACTGAAGTTATTTCTGTGACCATTATGGGTTTTTCTTTCATTAACCGAGGGGTACCAACAATTATGGTCATGTGTTCAAACATACACTGTATGTATGTGTGTGGAGATATATATATATACACACACATACATATATACACACACACACATACATATATTTGTACATAAATGCATACCAATTATTAATATGCTATAAGAAAAAACTTAAAGAATTTAAAAATTATAATTTTTTATTTTTAAGAAAAAAAAAATTATTCTATACTCAGTAGTACAAGGGGTAATGATTTTATTGCAAGGGTGATAAAAGCAAAAATCTAACCTTCTGTCTTTCCATTTTTTAGCATGTGGACTAGTCCAGAGTTCTCCATCTCCACTATGGTCTTCATGTGTTTGGAGATAAGCTCACGCTCCACCACCTTAACAATAGGCTCCTCTGTGGACTTATCTAGACAGTGCATTACACGCTCGATCTCCTCGTTTATCCGAGCCTCCACTTTCTTTATGTACACACTCGCACTGTTCTCTGCCAAAAACTTTTGACTTTCCATCTGAAAAGATAAGACAGTGAGAAATCAAGTCTTGGTGAGACAGGCAAAGCTTTAAAGTCAGGAAAATCAACTAAAAAACAAAGAACATGATTGTTAGGTCAACAAACCTGAAAAAACTCTGCAGACATTTCTAAGAACGGGGCTTCAAAGTCTTCCTCATAGACTGACCGACCTTCAAGGCCCAAGATCATTAACATCTGGCATGCATTCCGAATAGCTCCTCTAATAGATACAAAAGTGAGAAGAGAATAACTTGATAGGTTTAGTCCAATTTTTTAGAAGTGCTTTAAAGAACAAGCCTTACCTATCCACCACCTCGCCTTTTCTCTCCCGGGCAATCATGTCCAGCAGAGTTTGCCTGAGGTGGTCTCGAATGCAGCCATAACGCACCACCTGGTCTCTAAAGATGATGAGCCCTAAATTATAGACGTTCTCCACGTTATTCTGTTGTACATACACTCTATCCTGTGGGCAAGATCAATGAACCACAAGATGAAATGGAAGCACAATAAAAACAGAGGTACACAAACAAGAGGCATCAACATGCACTCACCATGTACATCAAGATGTCTCGGATCATTACCATGGCTGTCTGGTGATCATTCCAAGCTTGGTTTAGTGTTTGTAAAAAGTTGTTGTTGAGTGAATTCAAGACATCTTCTCGTACCTTTGCACAAAATACAGGACAGGTAATTGGGTGTACAATACATTTTAGTATAATTATATCAATTTGTGCACACATGAGATACATCACATGAAGTGCAAGGTCAGTGCAAATACAAACAAAAAAAAATATTAACAAACACCCCATGAAACTGGCCTGCACAGAACTGATGGTACTATGATGGTAACTTATTGCACAACCTTTTAAAGGACTCACTGCAATCAAACGATTCCTGTAACTGTCAATGAGAGTTCTGCACCTCTCAGTAGGCATTTTGGCCCACTCCTCATGAGCAAACTGCTCCAGTTGTGTCAGGTTTGAAGGGTGTATGTTCCAGCTCTTTTTAAAGATGCTTAAAAGGATTTAGGTCAGGGCTAATAGAAGGCCACTTCAGAATAGTTCAATGTTTTCCTCTTAGCCATTCTTGGGTGTTTTTAGCTGTGAGTTTTGGGTCATTATCCTGTTGCACAGCCCATGACCTGTGATTGAGACCAAGCTTTCTCACACTGGGCAGCACATTTCTTTCTAGCATCCCTTGATATTCTTGAGATTTCAGTGTACCCTGCACAGATTCCAGACACCCTGTGCCAGATGCAGCAAAGTAGCCCGAGAACATAACAGGGCCTCCTCCATGTTTCACCGTCAGTAGGGACGGTGTTCTTTTCTTGATATGTCTTATTTTTCTGTCTGTGAAAGTAGTGCTGATGTGCCTTGGCAAAAAGTTTAATTTTTGTCTCATCTGTCCAAAAGGACTTTCTCCCATAAGCTTTGGGGCTTTTCACCATGTAGTTTGGCTTTTTATGATTTGTTTTCAACAATGATATCCTCCTCGGTTGTCTCCCATGAAGTCCACTTTAAAATAACAACGGATGGTGCGACCTGACACTGATGTTCCTTGAGCTTGACATTCACCTTTAATCTCTTTAGAAGTTTGTCTGGACTCTTTTGTAACTAATTAGATGGCTTTTGAAAAAAGCCATCTATTGATATTACACTTTTTCTTCTTCAGCACATTTCTGCGATTAATTCAGCCCGAACCGCTCGACGTACAGACTCGGTTCGAACACCGTTGCGTAGGGAATGTTCACGAGACCTGTGCTATGTATTTTTGGAGTTTGTAACATTTATAGTTTTTAATAAAATTAAGTTTAAAAATTGAAAAATCCCCATAGAAATGAATGGGGCTGATTTTCGGACGGCCATAACTCGGCCATTTTTAGAGTTACAGCTACGAAACTTCAGAGACTTAGACTGGGGGTAAATGTCTGCAAATTTTTATCAAGATTGGACTTTCCGATCACTTTTTATCGATCTTTGAATATCTGAAAAATCACCCCCATTCATTTCAATGGGAGCCGCTAGAGCGGGTGACGTCATCCCCGCTCTGTTTCAGGAATTATTATTTTTTCGCCAAACAAACGTCTGTAAAATCGCGATACTTTCACCTAGAAACTCCATTTTACCCTTAAACGATAGATATTTTAGTTCTTTCTAACATGACAAAGTTTCATGAGGATTGAAGTTTTACTTTTCGCGCTATGATCATTTGTTTGTCAGGAGTGGCTGAATCTGTCCGATAGACTTTAAAATACCTCTTCTAAGTTTCTAAATCGCCATAACTCGGTCATTTTTTATTCAATCTGCATCATATTACACCAGAATAATCCCCCAGCGGTCTAGTTTCTAACGGTCTATGTGGTTAAGCGATAGGTGAAAGATTTTTCGAGTTATGAGCGTTTGTTTGGAGTAAGGAAAAACCGGATTTTTTTCACTGACATGAGAATGAGTCTCTTCTGTGTGGGGCTGCATGCAGTTTCACACACACAGGCAACAGCCAATCAGGATCAGGGAGCCTGGCCGAGTGACGTCACCAGCAGGGTGCCTTATTTGAAGGCAACACAGACTGCTGCAGAGGATGTGGGGCAACAGGGCAAATTCAATGCCACTTTCTCCGAATTTTAACCCCTTCATGGGCCCAGCATTCAAAAGCCATCTCCGTAGTTCCTACAGGAAATACATGTCTAGTTGTATTAGCCATCTCTTTGATTTGTCATTAATATTCCTCCCGCGGCCATATCCAAGGAGGTGGCTATAGTCCCATGGATCTGAAATTTCTGATTATATGCAACTGTAGTCACAGGAACATCTAGCTGCTTAGAGATAGTCTTATAATCCTAACATCATTGTCCATAGTTTTCAGTCAACTCTTTCTTTGACTTCCTCTGGTCATTGTTGAGTGCTACACACCATGTCAAACAGCACAGTGAGTACCTGTAGCCCTATATACAGCATAGGCCCACTGAACGAGTAGATGATTGTAGACACCTGTGATGCTAAATAGTGGACACATTATTGGATATGATCAGGGATATATGATTGGTAGTACTAGACTGCTAATTACCATATACTTACTTCCAATGAATAGTAATTACTTCTGCTCAATTTTTTTTATTTTTAAAAAACATTTATTTAATTAATGTAGAGTGACCATGAGAATGAAAATCACAACACAAAGCTTCACAAAAGTCATTAAATTATTCATTCACAAAATGTAAAAATCATCAAGCAACAGAATGATACTGCAGAATCATTTCTGCCTGAAAGTCCATCCTGCCCACATTTTGTAACTTTGCCTACTGACAAAGATAGGAACAGGCTATAATTTTATAGGTAGGCTCATTTTAACAGTGAGAGCTAGAATATCAAAAAGAAAAACACATTGTAAAAGAATATATAAATTTATTTGCCAATGAACACCCGGAAGATTCTGAGAGTGATTGGGAGAAGGTGCTGTGGTCAGATGAGACAAAATTAAGCCCTTTTACAGTAACTCAACTCCCCGTGTTTGGAGGGGGAAAAAATGCTGACTATGACCCAAAGAACACCATCAATCACCATCACTGTCAAGCACGGAGGTGAAAACATGTATTGGGGGTGTTTCTCTTCTAAGGGCACAGGATTACTTCACCGCATCAATGGGAGAATAGATGGAGCCATGTACCGTAAAATCCTGAGTGACAACCTCCCTCCCTCTGCCAGGACATTAAAATGGGTCATGGCTGGGTCTTCCAGCATGACAATGATCCAAAACATACAGCTAACAAATAGCGGCTTAAAATAAGCACATTGTTGTTATGGAGTGGCCTAGCCAGTCTCCAGAGCCTCAAAATCTTCATGATTTTGCAATTTGCAAATAATTGATAATTGATCATTTGCAAAGAGGAGTGGACCAAAATTCCTCCTGACCTGTGCACAAACCTCATCAACTACAAAAGTCTGACTGCTGTGCTTGCCATTGAGGGTTTTGGCACCATGTATTATGTCTTGCTTGCTAGATGGATCAAATACTTTTACATTTACATTTGGTCATTTATTGGACGCTTTTATCCAAAGCGACTTACAAGGTGAGCACAGGGTTAATCACAACATCCCTGGAGCAATAAGGGTTAAGGGTCTTGCTCAAGGACCCACACTGGTAACTTCAGTGGACCTGGGATTTGAACCCCCAACCTTCAGATTGGTAGCCCAACACCCTGACCACTGAGCTACCACACTTTTCAGAATTTTCTTTTTGATATCTCTCACTGTTAAAATGAACCTACCATTAAATTATAAACTGTTCATATATTTCTCAAGCAGGCAAACTTACAAAATCACAAAGGGATCAAATAATTATTTCCTCCAGTCGACTGTATTTAACCAGGATGGTTTCAGCACCACAAAATCATAATTCAATCATAGTTTGATATAACTGCAATCATTGTGTTGGCAATTTTCATTGAAGCAATTTGTACCTAAACTTTCTGAAACAAGTATGCAGTAACCGATCACTGCATTAGGTTTACGTCTTTATTTTTCACATTCATTCTCCATTTTATGAAATGCAGCTTCCAAACAGTATTCTATAAGAAACACTCTTTACATTAAAACTCTAAAATATTCTATTCTATACAAAAGTTCTATTGCAGACAGTAGTCTATGTGTTTCTCTACATCCTTTGTTAGTCCCCTTTACCCTGTTCTCTAAAGATCAAGACCCTTATAGAAACATGACAAATCATGCATTATTTGGATTGTGAATGACTTGGAGTTATTGTGTCTTGTGCTGGTATGAGTGGATTAAACACTGCAGTTGCTGGATTCTTTTTAAACACCATAGTGTCACTGCTGAATGGAGAAAAAAATGCTCAGCCACCAGCTTCCTGTAGATAGCATATTATAAATGCTGTTCATACTATTAGAGAATAAACACATGCTGTGCAGCAACAAACAGCTGGTGAGTATTCTGTATAAGCCATTATGGCACTGGACAGCACTGATCATAAATTCTTCGGTTTTTACAAATGCTTTGTTTTGTTATGTGTCTTTCACTTCTCTGTGAAATACCTATGCACACTAATATTTCCAAGTTCCCACCTTACAAATCAGGTGCTCTGTGACAACTTCCCGCAGGCCTGTGTACAGCTTCTCGCCATGTTTGTGTAGCACCATGGTGTAGGCATTTCTGTACAGTTCCTCAAAGCTCAGGCCACTGTTGTTCTTCCTCTGGATTTCCTGGATGGCGTTCTTAAGGAGATCCCAAATGTTGTTGACGTACTTCTCATCCATCGTCATCTGACAGAGAAAAAAAAAAAAGTAGAGAGTACAGAGAATGATGAGAGCAGCACATGTTCTATGCTGTTATCCTAAATAGTGTCAAGGTTAGATGGTCTATCACATGAGAAATACACAACACACACATTTACTCAAACCCTAAAACCAATTAAACAAGCAAAGCAAAGGAAATGCAAATACAAAATGAGAGCAGACCTACATTGGTCCTTGGAATTTTGTGAACCCTTTTTATATACATACTGTACTGAATGTTTGCCATTAAGTGATATCCAACACAGGTCCTAAAAGTAAATGAAAAGAAGCAAATAAAACAAACAAGGTTTTAATTTTTTTTACTTCATAGGAAAAGTATCCAATATCCTATATCTATAAAAGGTAAAATAAACTGAATCTTTAGGATTATCAGGGCATTTAAAGGTAAAATTAGAGTCCGTCGTTACAATCAGTTGAGTCACCCTGTGTATATTTAACATGGCTCTATCTAGCCTTCATTATACATTTTTGTAGTTAAAATACCATCTCTCAAGAGTTTGGACTCTTTTTGAACTAATCCACAGTCAGTCATTTGCGGACTAAGAACACCAAATCAAAACATTTTGGCTCGAAAAAGAAACAATGATTGGACAAAGGAAAACATTGTCATTACCAATCATTCCTTACCTAAGCGAGATCAGAGACAAGTTTTTTCTATATTATGTTACCAATATTTGTTTTTTTTCAATGCAGCATATTGCCCAAAATATAAACTTAATAGAAAATGAAACTCATGTAAAATATAAACTTTATAGTGGCAACAGGAAAGTAATGTGTTACTGTTGCCACAATAAAGTTTATATAAAAAGAAATAAAAAAATTACTAAAAATAACCCCTTCATGGCATCAGTGAAACACAGTGTTGGTAAGAACATGGTTTGGGCCCGTGTTGCTGAAATTGGCCCAGGATGGCTTGTCATTATTAATTTAATAAATTTATTTTATTAATACCAGCAAACTCTAAAGGAAAATAAGGACACAATCTGTTTGACTTGACTTTTTTAGTATAGACCCTTCCAGCCTGATAAGCAATTAATAACTTGTAAGGTTTTTAAAAAGCATTTTCTTTCACGCAAGACTACACTACCACAAACGTGTTGCAAAGATCAGACTAATAGATCCCTGTTCTGTAAATGAAACAGGCTTCCTTTTACAACTTGTTTGGCATCCAACTAATAAAAACTTTTGTAAATTTAGAGTAATTTAGTCAAATTACAGGGCGGCACGGTAGCTTAGTGGTTAGCACGTTCGCCTCTCAGCACTAGGGATTCCCAGTTCAAATCACAATCTGGGTGGAGTTTCCATGTTCTCCCCGTGTCCGCGTGGGTTTCCTCCGGGTTCTCCGATTTCCTCCCACAGTCCAAAAACATGGATCAAGGTCAATTTAATTCTTCAAATTACCCCATATAGAGTGCGTTTGTGTGAGTGCCCAGCGATAAATTGGCGCCCTGTCCTGGGTGTATCTGCCCAGCGCCCGAAAACATTCTCCCCTGGATGCTCATGGGGTACCCCCCCGCGATCCTTATAGAGGATAAAGCGGAAGATAATAAATGGATGGTCAAATTACTTATCCTAAAGGCTGACAAACATTTGTCCTAGATATTAATATTAAATCATTTTTGGTTAGTTTTACATGGAACAATACTTTTTTTTTTTTTTTAAATTCACTCAAAAAGTTCCATGAGCTCCCTGCTTGAAAAATAAGCCAAGGACCATCTCATAAATTTCAGCATGTTACTAGAACAGCATATGTTAAAAATAGTGAAAATTGCTTTACTATTCTGGATTTTGAATAAAAACAGCTTACGATGTACTACATTTTTTAAAACTGACATTTTTATTCATCATAAAGGGATGCAGTGAGATTAAGAGGGCTGTGCAGGCCATTAGAGTTTCTATTAACCACACTCTCCAAACAACCCAAGTACACATTTTAACACCTCCATAAGCAGTTGTCACTTACCATTAATGTTTTTAATTCAATGGAATTTTTAATAATACATGTTAAGTAAATATGTAGGCAGGGTTTCATTTAAGGCCCCACAAAGATCAGACAAAACATTAAAACCACATCCTTGTACCAATATAGCTTCACTATACAATTTAAACTTACAGATGGTAGTCCATCTGTTGCTTTGTATAGTTAACTTTCTGAGCAAAGGTTTGGTTGTTTATCATGATTAGTAATAGAGCAATTCAAACAGGGTCAGGTATCCTAGTAGCTCAATATTCCAATATAAAATAATGATAATCATTATTAAAAGTAGTGATAATAGCAAAATGTTTTTCTGAATTAAAATTTTTCATTTATTTTTATTTGTAAACAGCTATCACCCATTAAAGTGTTCCTTAAGAATCAATACTAAGCACAGTCTAAGCTCGTCTTTATTAATAATAAAATAATTTTTAATAATACAATTTTATTTAAAAAAATTAACAAAACAGCACACACCAATAATGTTAATTATCAACGTACTTGTTTCCACCTTTTTAGCAGCTTCGTTAATGCAAGTGAGTAAACAATTTTTTTGTTAACATTTGATTATAACTTTTCATGAGACAACACTGAAGATATGACATTTTAATAGTAAAGAAATCAGTGTACAGCTTGTATAACGGTGTAAAGTTGCAGTGCCCTCAAAATAACTCTACACACAGCCATTAATGTCTAATCCGCTGGCAACAGTAATGAGTATGCCTCTGAGCAAAAATTTTAAAAACGTTATGCCCAATGTGTCAATATTTTGTTTGGCCATTATTATTTTCCAGAATATCCTTAACTCTTAATGGCATGAAGTTCACTAGAGCTTTACAGGTTGCCACTTGAATCCTCATCCACAGAGCTGGTAGATGTTAGCTCCTCTACCTTCTGACTGAAAATGGAGATGTGTTTGGGGTTGTTATCAGAATTGTTAGTCACAGCCTTCATGATTATTTGATTCAATATTGATTTTTCAAGCCAATGAATTGATTATTTTCGTTGTTTAAGAATTCCCTGAAATAATATTTAATAATCAACAATTTTCATTATATCTATTACGTTATAAATAAATCACCAATAAATAATTAGATTTATGAGATACAGAAACAGTATTCTATCTATTCACACAATGTATATCACACTATAGCAGTTATGAACATCACATTGTAAATAGAAAAGTTACTCCACAAAAAGCGTAAAGTACAACAAGATAAAAGAGAATAAAGCAATTCTAATGCTTACTATGCAGGTTCTAGTCACTATAAAAAAAAGAAACCAAAACAAAAACTGACCTCTAAAGTCAAACCTTTTAAACCTAGG
Source organism: Corydoras sp. C115 (assembly GCA_019802505.1). Taxonomy (NCBI): domain Eukaryota; kingdom Metazoa; phylum Chordata; class Actinopteri; order Siluriformes; family Callichthyidae; genus Corydoras; species Corydoras sp. C115. The sequence goes on along the minus strand of JAFMOC010000157.1, from coordinate 564,533 downwards.
AAATGTGTGTGTGTGTGTGTGTGTATATATATATATATATATATATATATATATATATATATATATATATATATATATATATATATATATATATATATATATATAAATATATATATATATATACATACATATATATATATATATATATATATATATATATATATATATATACATAGTATATATATATATATATATATATATATATATATATATATATATATATATATATATATATATACACACACACAGTGTGTATATATATAGAGAGAGAGAGAGAGAGAGAGAGAGAGAGAGAGAGAGAGAGAGAGAGAAATAAATATATAGAATAAGTATGTATATTTTATATATATATATATATTTCATGAATATATTTCAAGTATATTTCATGAATATATATTAAAAAGCACAACATGAAATTAATCATAATGTCCCATACAGTATCTGTCTCAGGAGATGATTGGGGTATAAATTACTGTAATGCCAATGTCAGAGTCTTGTGTTCTTACGTGTCTGCAGTGTTGTTCTCCTGATGCATGCTGTCTGATGTCAGACAGTCCACTATGCACTAATAAAAACACTCACCAACACATTTTAGCATTAAGTGTTTTCGCTTTAATAACATGGTGGAGGATTGTATAAAATACTTAATACACCCATGACTTTGTCGATTGGAGTATGTAGCATGTTATTTTTTTTCCTACCATTTAAACTCAGTAATCTTGGTCCCATCAGAGCACAGTACATGAACCTTCAACAATCTACTTGTGGTCTCTATCATGCATCATCTTTAGAAGAGGCTTCCTTCTGGGACAAAAGCCATGCAGCCAAATTTAATAGAGTTTGCGGTCTATGGTCTGAGCAGAGACAGGAAGGTCTTCCATGGCGAGGCCCGTTTTAAGTTGAACCTGTCCTGTTAGACTGCTGTATGGTCTTGGCCATAGTACTGCAGCTCAGTTTCAGGGTCTTATAGCAGGACATCATTAGTTTGAGTAACAATATTTTTTCAGATCCTATGCCTATGTTCTATGTCATAAGGTACCATGCTGAACTTCCAGTGACCAGTATAAAGAGTGTGAGAGCGATAACACCAAATTTAACACACCTGCCCCGCCTTTACACCTGAGACCCAGTAACACTGACACGTCACATGACACATGAGGGGAAAAAGAAAGTTACTAATTGGACACAGTTTGGCAATCCCACTCAAGGACGCACTCACTTTTGTTGCCAGCAGTTTAGACATTAATGTTCTTTTGAGGACACAGCAACTTTACATTGTTTCAAAGTATTACATCGTAAGTGTTGTCCCACAATTGTCCATTATTTTTAAACATAAGGTGTTTGATCCTGGTTTAGCTTTTCAGTGGGTTTGCCCTGACTGCTGTCTGTGTATGCAAAATAATTAGGTGCATTTATTTTCCACGCTGTAAACTTCCTGGCCATAATTCTTGTTTTATAATTTATTAGCCAAGGTTGCCCCCAGGAAGTGGTTGCCCCTATATGGCACATAAACATGACCCATAAAAATAGTGTTCTTACTGAAATAATATTGGAAAAAAAAGTCCATTCATCTATTATCTTTTGCTTTATACCCTACTAGGGTCGCGGGGGGGGGGGGGGGGGGGGGGGGGGGGGGGGGGGGCAGTTCCCCATGCGCATCCAGGGGAGAACGTTTTGGGCGCTGGGACAGGACACCCAGGACAGGGCGCCAATCTATCGCTGGGCCCACACTCACACCGTGGGGTCTACATGGGGTAATTTGGAGAATTCTACTGCCCTAGATCCATGTTTTTGGACTGTGGGAGGAAACCGGAGAGAGGAAACCAGAGAACCCGGAGGAAACCCACACCGAAATGGGGAGAACATGGAAACTCCACCCAGATTAGGATTTGAACCGGGAATCCCTAGTGCTGAGAGGTGAACGTGCTAACCACTAAGGCACTGTGCCACCCTGAAAAAAAAAGTCATTTTAGAGTATAAGCACTGTTAATAATCGCAAGGTATCACAATTCTTTTCTAGCATCAGTGAACCAAACAACGCTACAAAGCAATGCTGCAAGATTATAAAACAATGTATCTATTCACTTTCAGTGCTACATATTACTTGCCATTACTTGCCAAATGCAAGACTCATTCATTTGTGAACATTAGAAATCCTTTCCTCTTATAATTAACTAAAAATTAAGAGGAGCTGGTGCATTTCAAATCGGAGGAACAAAAAGTTAAATCAAAGGAAAAGAATCATTTTGGATGATCTGTGGATGGACTGGTTTAAGCATATTAAATAATGGACATAGAAATGGGTTTATAGACCTATAAGTAAATATTTTTCAGAATATGTTCATGAAATACTCAAATCAAATCTGTGAGCAAAACATTCATTTGGTATTACACTTCTGTTGGATAGTTATTAAACAGTGGAAAGAAAATTATTTGTTTATTATTTTGTCAATAATAACACATAGAAGAGATGCAGAATGCAGAGACAAGAATTACACAGAGAAGAATTTATCTACCAGGCTCTTTGGGCAGTTATTAAAAGGGTTTTTTGGAGACATTTTTTGGTTATTCAAGAGCAAAAGTACCAAGTACCAAATCAATCCTACTGCCCACCCTCTCCCTTTGAAAACACTGATTGACAAAGTCTGTTATGGGACACATTGTCAACCAGATCAGAACTCGTATTAAAGTAAAAATTGCCTATGCTCTAGTGTGAAAGCGTGGAAAAGTTTTCCCACTAACTACTAAACCACTAAGGCATACATGTTTGGGATGAGGTCATATAAAAACAGATGACAGACAAGTTTTTTTTTAAATATACTACGTAGCACTGAACCACGAGGAAAGCCTATAAAAACTAAGCAGAATATTCCTATTACACAACAGAAATTTCAATTTACAGTGATGCTGTTGAAATGTAGATAATATTTAAGCTACTCAACTACAGCACTGAACGTAATAATATTGTTAAAAACTATGTACCTAAGGAGGTTGAATGCATCATGCTCACTGGAGGGTGAAACCAACACACATTAAGAATTAACAGCTGGTTATTCACAAGAGAATGCTACAATCCCTATGCCTGACTACTAGAAGAAAGATTGGGATGTTTCATCATTACACAATACAAAGAGTATTTTTAAAGCTTTAAATTCATTGTCTCTTCAGCTTATATAAACAAATGTCAGCAATTAGATAGCTGACAGTTAAATGTAGACATTCAAAATAATTTTCCTATTACTTCACAACAATTCTGTATGACTCAGTTTCAGAATATCACCGAAGTATTAAAAGAACAAGAATTTCATGAATGTCATCTTCAGTTCAGAGAAATGTTAATCGACACTTTTCACTATGTGCTGTTTTTGACCAAACAACAAATCAATTAACTATTTAACAGAATAATAAGCAACAAAAAAAGACAGAATTTAATTCATATAGACTGTGTATATAAATTGAACTTTATACAAGAATCATGATTGCATTTGTCAAAACACAATTTTAAGACTGGTGGTTAATACTGGATTAGAAGAAAAAATATTTTGCAACATAATGTTGTACTTTAGGCTATAGACGACACATGGTCACAAAATTTACAAGTGTTTAATAATATTAAATAATAAAAGTAATAAAATTCAAAAAAACTAATTATCTGATTAGAAACAGCATTTACTGAATTTCACATATTGTGTCAGTGCCGCGGAAGGTGGCAGTCACCTCACCCCAAGAAGAAGCTATAATTTAATAACTGGATGCTTTTTAGGTTTATATACATCATTGTATTGCATTGTAATGAATTTCGGGGTAGACTAAAGCACATCTAAAAGAAGATTCATTAACTGCTCTTCTGCTGGTGACCCCAACTCATCCACCAACAATGCAAAACTACACAACATTTGAGAGCCATTACAAAAGAGCTATAGGCATGAACAAGAGTAGGTTTACCTACTGTAATGACAATTTCTACAGTAAGATATTGAAAATTTGCTGAATTAATGTGTTCCCCCAGTGATTAGTTTTTAAATGTTTCACAAACTATGGCAGTGTGCTCTTCGGTAATCTTAGAGACTTTTCTTTTACTTCATAAATAAGTGAAACAAACCCCAAATACACACAAAAAAACAATTTTCATATTAATAGCTGTCATCTCAATTATATAACATGGCTGTCAAAATGTTAGAACAATCACAAAAATGATAATTCACAAGCCCTTTGGATTAGAATGATATACCCCTAAGGGATGGGGACCCCACTTTGAATTGAATTGTGTTCAACAGTTCATATATTTACTATTAAAGATTTATGAATTGTATGTAGTGTCGTATACGAACATCCACACTGCATCGAACATTAGATATGTTCAGCCCTGTATTAAATACAGCGAATATGTCGTTAAACAGTCTCTTAAAAAGCCCTACATAACTGGGTTGGCCCTGTAATCGTTCGCCACAAAGAGCAAAAAGAAAATTGCTTAGTGCGTTACAACCATGTCAAGTTTAATAGTTGTTCTTTGCTATGTAGTACAATACTGTGTGGTTTGGAAAACAGCCTTAGATACCGGGTTGATTAAGTTAGCAAGCGAGGGTTAGCGCCTTGTTTAGCCATATTTCCTTATACAATATTGCTGACGCATCGAATAAATGAAGTGCATGCAACAATAAAGATGTTTTAGTGACGTGAAGGTGAAACCAAATTAAATGGGCTTGAAACTCATTAATAACATGTATAGGAACCACTGTTAGCTTGTAGCCTTTAGCTAGCGTTTGTCGTCACCCTCGTTTAAAAAATGGGGAGATTCACGAGGGCCAGGTGTAAACGTGAAAAGAGAACGGGTTTTGTGTCGCGGTATTAACTCTGAAATTCCCACACTGTTGGGTTAGTGACAAGTTTTTTTGGACTCTGCTGAAAGAGTGGACATGTCGTGCGCGCCGCGGTGCTAGAGTGAAGGCCCAGCCGACTCGGCGCTCACTGTGAGCGGTCAGTACTCACAGGAAAAGCCCGTATCCTCATCTTGGTGTCCTTTTTGGTGCCGCCTTTGCTGAGGTTTGACATGTTTGATTCTTTGTTCTCTGCGTTCACATGAACCACTGCTCCTAATTGTTTTAGGGGGAAGAGTTCGTGGCGCGATTATCAGCGCCCACTTGACCTTATTTAAACAGCCTGTGAGCCTTCTCACTACGGACTTGTTGACAACCGACCGCTTGCTTCTATAAGCCTGCTGGCCAATGATGGCGGATGTACATGTCTCGTGTTTTTTTTCAACAGCGAATGCGCAAAGCAATCTGATTGGCCGATGCCTGTCATTTTGAAGTTTCACCCAATCAATAAGCCAGAGATAATGCTACAAGCCAATTGAGATCCAGGATGTGATTTTTTTTGTAAAGCGGATAGTCTCGCACCGAGTAAGTTCTGACTTCTGGTTGTTTATGTGTTTTTAAGCGACAAATTAAATGACACATTTAAGAATGTGAACCAGAAATACGCATAATTAGTCATTATAATATACGTGGTATAATAAAACAGTTGCTCAAAATGACTCAAATTAAAGATTCATATAGCATGTTAACCTCTAAACCAGGCCTTTAAAAAAGCCCTTATTTGTAACATAATAGCAAATAAATTACATCATATTTAACAATATGAAGCTTACAGCTTATAAAATTGTACAAATGGAACAATGTTTAGAAGCTAAATTACCAGGAAAATAGCAGTTAGTCGTACAGCACTCTACTGTTTAACATCCCTTTGAGACTAAAACAGTATCACTACAACTTCTATTATTAAACAAATAGACTATTTAAATATTTTGCAGGATATAAATATAAAAAGTAAAAGTTTGACTTCCAAGCTCCATTCATCCATCCATTATCTTCTGCTTTATTCTCTACTGGAGTCGGGGGGGGGGGGGGGGCATGTCCATCCAGTGGAGCTGGGTATATAGGGTTGCCAATCTATCTATCGCTGGGCACACACTCACTCACACAGACACCCACACACAAACACACTATACATGGGACGATTTGGAGAATTCAATTGACTTTATCCATGTTTATTTGGACTGGGGGGGAAACCAGAGAATGCGGATACGGGGAGAACATAGAGAACTCCATCCAGATTGGGATTCGAACAGGGAATCCCCAGTGCCAAGCCACCATGTCGTCCACCCTTTTGACTCCTCTACTCTAAACTTATACTAAACATATTGCTTACAAACTTTATTTGCTACTAATAACCATAACTGATCTCCGTCTCTGATACAATGTATCAGTTTAATGTTAGTCTTCTCTGTAGATCATGTTCCTCTTTTACAATCATTTAATCCTTTTTGTTTTACAACCTTTATCTGTCCTTGGACATTTTAACATATGAAAAGCAAACTTAATATATTACTTCTTTTACCATTGTTTTTGTAACGGGTGCCTAGGGCACCTGTTCTTCGGCCGTTCTGTTCTTTTGTTTTTGGGTTCTGTGTCCCTGTGTTTAGTTAATTAGCTGTCTCGTCTGGATGTTTTAGTTAATTAGCTTCGCTGGTTCATTGGTTGTTTCAGTGCACGTGATGGGATGTGTTAGGGTATTTAGTTCCGGCGTTTCTTGTCATCCGTGCGTGTCTTAGATTTTATGTTGCTCTTGTCTCCATGTACCTGTGTGTTTGGTGTTTGAGCACCTTAATAAATTCCATGTTCGTACTACCTGCGTGCCTGGCTCCCTTCTGTGCGTTAGAGCGCTGCGGCTCTGCGCTTTATTTGCGCAGCCACGCTTAGTTCCAGGTAGACAAGTGTGACAGAAAGACGCGCCATTCGTTTGGGGAGTCCAGAGCCCAGGTAGGTGTTTTTTAAATTTTTCTTTGGGGGGGCCGTATAGCCTCGTACTCGCGGCGCGCGCCGACGTGTCCGCGAGTGCGCCGTTATGCGGAGCCCGCCGCCCCGGACCCGGGGGAGCGGCTCAAACAGTGTGGCGGAGTATAGCGAGTCCGATGAGGAATGGATGTGGAGGTACGGGTACGAGGCGCTCTGCGCAGAGGTAGGTCTGGACCTGGTTCAGATTTCCGATGACGAGACGGGCGAATCATACCTGTATGGGCATATTCTGCCCATACGCACCCTCCGCGGACCCTCCATTCTGCGGAGTTCTGGACGGAGGGTCCAGTCCGGTTTGTGAAACCCCCGGTGGCGAGATCCGGACGCAGAGCGCGTCGCCGGCACGGAGGCAAGCCGCAGCGTGCGCACGGCGCAGCTGCGGAGCGCGAAGCGTGCACTGCGGGGCAGTCGCGTGACTCGACCGCTCCGTGTCTGGGTCGCGCTGCGAGGGGGCGGTACCGGAGCCGCCGCTCGAGTGTGTGAGTGTGTTGTGTCCCCCTTCCTCGTATGTCTCGTGTGATCAGTCTGTCGTCCCTATGTCAGATATGTTTGTGTCTTTGTGTTTGGGCATTGCGGTGGGGGTTTATGTGTTCTGTGTGCAGGAGGATCCCGAGGTGCCAGTACACTCAGCGTGCGCGCCGGCCGAGGTCCTGCCAGCGTATGAATCAGCCGAGGCCCCTCCTGAGTGCGTTCCAGCCAAGGTCCAGCCAGCGGGCAGTCCTGCCACGGACCCACGAGCCGGCACACCGGTGGTGGCCCCTGCGCCGCACGCCGTCCAGCCCGAAGTCAAGGGGCCGCACGCCGCCCAGCCCGAAGTCAAGGGGCCGCGCGCCGCCCAGCCCGAGGTCAAGGGGCCACGCGCCGCCCAGCCCGAGCAGCCGGGGCCGCACGCCGCCCCAGGGGATGCAAGGGGGCGTCCGCCTCGCCCCGCAGCCAGGGGGCGTCCGCCTCGCCCCGCAGCCAGGGGCCGTCCGCCTCGCCAGAGGGCGTGGCCATTCCTCGCCCGACGTGGGCGTCCACCGGACCACGCAGTCAGGGGGTGTGGCCCACTCTTGATCCGCCAAGGGCGTCCACCGGACCACGCAGTCGGAGGGCGTGGCCCATTCCTGATCAGCCGCGGACGTCCACCTGACCTCCCCGCAGAGGGCGTCCACCCCGACACAGAGCCAAAAGACGTTTAACACGCCTCCCCCGCAGAGGGCGTCCACCGGAGGGCGCCTGTCAAGCCCGACTCAGGACTCTTTGCGCGACCGTAAGGGCGGGGGGTACTGTAACGGGTGCCTAGGGCACCTGTTCTTCGGCCGTTCTGTTCTTTTGTTTTTGGGTTCTGTGTTTCTGTGTCCCTGTGTTTAGTTAATTAGCTGTCTCGTCTGGGTGTTTTAGTTAATTTGCTTCGCGGGTTCATTGGTTGTTTCAGTGCACGTGATGGGATGTGTTAGGGTATTTAGTTCCGGGGTTTCTTGTCATCCGTGCACGTCTTAGATTTTATGTTGCACCTGTCTCCATGTACCTGTGTGTTTGGTGTTTGAGCATCTTAATAAATTCCATGTTCGTACTACCTGCGTGCCTGGCTCCCTTCTGCGCGTTAGAACGCTGCGGCTCTGCTCTTTATTTGCACAGCCGCGCTTAGTTCCAGGTAGACACGTGTGACAGTTTTACTGTTGTAATAATTAATAAATGCCCAAGATCCCCGCTTTCACACCATTTAAGATATAAAATCTAAAGCATGCAAGCTTCATGTGATTGGTTGTGCAGTGTGTGTGACGGAGTTAATGTTCTTATTTTCCCAGGGCACTGCAATGCAAGACGGGTGCACACTAAACACACTAAAAATGTTTTCTGAACATGAATAGGAATAAAAATAGACAGCAATATTATTCCAGAATAAATAAACTTACACTTTAGTTTAGAAAATAAGAAAATTTGAATTTTATCGCGTATATATAGATTTCTAATTCTATTTTATTTTTTCCTAGTTTTTTAAATCTCTTTCTAATGACTAAATACCTTTCTCACATTTCTTCTAATGTATCTGCTGCTGAGAATCTGAATTTCTCCATTGTGGGACAAATAAAGATCTTATCTTATCTTTATATTACTTAAAATACTGTTCTCTTCCAAAAAAAATCTCGTCAAAATTAAAAACTATTAATTTGCTGCAGAAAATATAAAAATTATGCTTTTCCACAGAAGTAAAAATACAAATAAAAGCATTCAGTTTTCTTTGCCCTTGGGCCATTTTAGAAAAATAAACTTAAACTTTAAATTTCTTTAAATATTTCTGGTTTCCATAAAAATGTTCTTCTCAAAATCATACAAATGTAAAACATGAGCATGGTCCAAAAAACATATCACGGGGCCATTAATAACAATAATAACAGATCAATGTAAAATAATCTCGGGGGTTGGATATAACTATCACGGGCTGGATATGGCTCACGGGCCATGACTTTGACACCTATGATCTATTTAATTCTAATTCTTAATGCTAAATACTTATCACGCTATGGTTAAACAGTAAGGTTATAAGGTTAAAAAACATTTTAGACAATTTATGAAGCATTTACTCCAGGGCAAATGCATGGTCCTGGTTTATAGACATAATGGCTGTTATACATCTCTCTTATGTATAACATTTTGACAATTGGTTTGTAAGATGTCACCAATGATTTGGGTAATTTTTTACCGACCTACTACTAAATCTGAAGCCAGATCACTCATTGGAACCCAGATCGCTCATGGAACTGCATGGGAGGTCACTTCTTACACTTCCCACAGTTCACACCACCTAAGTTCTGACCACTTGTCTTGTGGACCTTTATCCTTACCCAATCACCTGATTTAATGGCACATTTAGTAACAGTTTCCTGAGGTGCTTGTTTACAATTCTGGTCCTATGTGGACAAAACTCAAGATCAGCATTTAAATATTCATCTTACATCTTAGATCTAGTGCTATTTGTCATAGATATAAACCCAGGCCTGTAGAACTGTCCCTGGGTGGTCCAGGCATTTTCCTCCCAACAGCTAATGTGGTGATAGGTATGTTTTTGAGCTTTGCAATGTCCTCATAGCCATCAGTGCCAATAGTAAGGCATCAACATATTTCAAATCATGATAGTCATGATAGTAGGAAGCAGGATAGTAAATCACACCTGTGTATCTGTGTAATATACCAAACTGTTTTTTACCCCTTCTAGCTCTTTGCTGGTGACAGACTTCATGACTTTTTGACCATATCATGTATAGAACAAATATTTAATACAGTTTTTGCCTCCTCCTTTAAAGGCATTTAATTAAAAAACATTTACATTAAAGGATTACTTTAGTCTGGGGACCACAGATGTTCTTTATGAGCCAGGACTTGCCTCATGTCAATTAATGTTGTTTCAGCCTTTCTGGTCCACTGTAGCTTTGTTTTCAAGTTTCTGTTTTCCTCATTAAGAATTTGGATTAATGTCTTGAGTTTGAGCCATGATGGAACTTCGACACAGTTTAATACACAAAAACTAACAAATACTTTAATTTTATCTTGCTGTGGACAAAACACCAGCAGATGTCCTTCTTTAAGCATAATGGTTTAAGCCATCAGTCAGCACTCCTGTACAAGTTACAACAGGGCCATCAGCTGGTGGATCATAGGTTTGTTTCCAACATTAATTAGTCACATGGATTTAATTAAGAGACAATGCTCTGTAACAAAAGGGTGATTAGGATTATATTTAACATCACAATACACAATAGTATGCTTTTTATTTAGTTGAAACGTGTCAAACACCATATCATGTTGCACTAGTAATGTACCGCACTAGTAATTGTACCGTATAGCATTACTGTCACTAGTAATTGTACCGTAGCATTAAACAAACTATGATATATTAAACTCTCTTTATGTTAATCATAAAACAGGGTTCAATATATTTGTTTTTTTTCTGTGAAATGTAAGGACTGAGGTGACATAGTGGCTTAGTGGTTAGCACGTTTGCCTCTCAGCGCTAGGGATTCCAGGTTCGATTCCTAATCTGGGTGGAGTTTCCATGTTCTCCCCGTTTTGGCGTGGGTTTCCTCCGGGTTCTCCGGTTTCCTCCCACAGTCCAAAAACATGGATCAAGGTCATTTGAATTCTCCAAATTACTGTACACCATATAGAGTGTGTGTGAGTGAGTGTGTGCCCAGCGATAGATTGGCGCCCTGTCCTGGGTGTACCCAGCGTCCGAAACGTTCTCCCCTGGATGGGCATGGGGAACCACACCGCAACCCTAGTAGAGGATAAAGCGGAAGATAATGGATGGATGGATGTAAGGACTGAGGCAAAGCCACATTTAGTATCATTTACTGCTCTCCAGTCTCCATGTCACCAGGGGTTTCAACCTCACCATGGTGCTAATTCCAACTCCATATAATTCACCACAGCTAAATAGAGGAACAATCTCAAAACACATCTCTTCCACTATCACTTGCTATGAAAAAAAACAAAACAAGATTGGATAATGATCAGGTCTGATTATACTATGGTGTAATTGGTTGTTTCTTAACTACTGACTTGTGTTGTCATCTCATTTGTAAATTGCTTCGGGTAAAAGTCTCTGCTAAATGACTTGAATAAAGGAATGAATATGTAATGTACATAAATATAGCAACTCATGTAATTTATACACACAAAAATAGCAATACAAACAAGTCCATAAATCAAGTTATGTGTAATAAAGTAAAATGCAGAACCCTGAAGCTGGAGGACGGCCAGGGATGTATGCGAAGCCAGAAATGGGAGTGCATAAGAACGAGGAGCAAGTAGGGAGGACAATGGAAAAGCATGGAGCCATGAGGTGGAGTGATTTTAAGGAGCTAGGCAGAATTAAAGAGTGATATTCATGGCAGAATGATGACAAAAGATTGAGTAAGCGTGCAAAGACAATTGCTGTGCAACATCCCTAGTGGAGAACAGAGGCCGGGTGAAGTTTTCAGCAGATTTTTTTCAGAGAGGCAGGGACAATCTCAGAGAAAGGGGAAACCAGTGCACATTGCAGGGTTGGAACAAATGGAAAAAATATTTCCACTGTGTTTCTTGGCTTGTTTGTTCTATGAATAACTATCAAGAATGTAAACAGTTTAGCAAAATAGTATATGTTCACATAGTGCTTGGTTTAGTTTGGATATCTGTAGTGTGATATGTTTGGTGAAAGGCAGTGGAGTTTTACAGAATTATACACACTGCTTGACGCGGAGTGGGCCACGCCCTCTGGCTGCGTGGTCCGGTGGACGCCCTAGGCGGACGAGGAGTGGGCCACGCCCTCTGGCTGCGTGGTCCGGTGGACGCCCTCGGCAGATGCGGAGTGGGCCACACCCTCTACGCGCCGCCCCCACGCGGATCAGGAGTGGGCCACGCCCTCTGGCTGCGTGGTCCGGTGGGCGCCCTCTGGCTGCGTGGTCCGGTGGATGCCCTCGGCGAACGAGGAGTGGACCACGCCCTCTGGCTGTGGGGCGAGGTGGACGACCTCTGGCTGCGGGGCGAAGTAGACGACCTCTGGCTGCGGGGCGAGGAGGACGCCCTCTGGCTGCGGGGCGAGGAGGCGGCCCCTGGTGCTCGGGCTGGGCGGCGGGCGGCCCCTGGTGCTCGGGCTGGGCGGCGGCGGGAGGCCCCTGGTGCTCCGGCTTGGCGGCGGGCGGCCCCTGGTGCTCGGGCTCGGCGACGGGCGGTCCCTGGTGCTCGGGCAGGGCGGTCCCTGGTGCTCGGGCTGGGCGGTCCCTGGTGCTCGGGCTGGGCGGCGGGCGGCCCCTGGTGCGCAGGCTGGGCGGCGGGCGCCCCCTGGTGCTCAGGCTGGGCGGCGGGCGGCCCTTGGTGCTCGGGCTCGGCGGCGGGCGGCCCCTTGTGGACGGGCTGGGTGGCGTGCGGCCCCTTGTGGACGGGCTGGGCGGCGTGTGTCGCAGGGACCACGACAGGTGTGCATGCTGCTGGGTCCGTGGAGGGGCCGCAGGAGGGGCCTCGGCGGATTCGCACGCTGGCTGGACCTTGGCGGGTTCGCACACTGGCTGCACCTCGGTGGGCACGCACGCTGGATGGACCTCGGCGGGCACGCACGCTGGATGGACCTCGGCGGGCACGCACGCTGGATGGACCTCGGTGGGCACGCACACTGAAGGCGCTGTGGCAAGGAGCGAACATAAAACTAACGATGTGCACGGAGGAGGGGGAACACGGAAACTAAATACAAAAACACCGGACCACGTGCACAAAAAAAAACCAATCAAAGGAACGAGTTAATTAACTAAATAAATGACCATCAATGAAAGTTAATTAACTCAAAGAACAGAACAGAACAACAGAAGAACAGGTGCCCTAGGCACCTGTTACACTGAACGAATCACTTCACAACATTAATAGAATCACTGCATTTCACATTTTGAATACCTGTAATTATTAGTATTATATTATATATAATATTGTGTGGGCGGCACGGTGGCTTAGTGGTTAGCACGTTCGCCTCTCAGCGCTAGGGATTCCCGGTTCGAATCCCCATCTGGGTGGAGTTTCCATGTCCTCCCCGTGTCCGCGTGGGTTTCCTCCGGGTTCTCCGGTTTCCTCCCACAGTCCAAAAACATGAATCAAGTTAATTGAGTTCTCTAAATTGCCCCATATGGAGTGTGTGAGTGTGTACCCAGCGATGGACTGGCGCCCTGTCCTGGGTGTATCTGCCCAGCGCCCGAAACGTTCTCCCCTGGATGGGCATGGGGAACCCCACCGCGACCCTAATAGAGGATAAAGCGGGAGATAATGAATGAATGAATGAATATTGTGTATTATGTTATGTTTTTGTATCTGAATTATAATTAATATTGTAAGCAATTATCACACATTTAATGGACAAATAATTCTCAATTTAATGTCTTAGTTTACTTGTTAATGTGGTTCGGCATTCATGTACAATGTTTTATTCAAATTATTGGTAAAATTTTAAGATTGGCCTTGTGTTCAAAGAAAACCACAAAATAAAAATATCTTAAAGTAGGAGACTACAGGTGAATTGTATTACTTCTCATTTAGTTACTTACATTGTTTTTAAATAGTGCATGTTGTTTGTGTTGTAACAAGAATAATAGAATTAAATGTTATGCATGTGCAGTTGTCTATGTGAAAATGAGTGATTTTTTAGTGTCCTTTGTCTTTTTCAATTGGTTGCTGATAAAAAAAAAAGCTGATCACCACATTATCATTTAAAGGTATTAGACAGGAAATATATATATATATATATATATATATATATATATATATATATATATATATATATATATATATATATATATATATATATATATATTAGGTATAGGTATAATGATAGCTAAGATAATTGTGCAGAAAATGTAAAACTAGATGTTGAATGTTTACTTATTGTTAAACATCTAAATGTAAGTTGTATATGCTTTCTCTCCACTCATCTGATAAAAATAATCATTATTACTATTATTAAACCTAATTTTCCAAGAATGTCTAAAAGTGCTTTGTATGTCATTCCATTGTTTTCCTACATGGCTGTGAGATTATTCATCAAGCAGAACTATTTCATACTAAGAAAATTGATGTATTAGCAGGTATTAGTCAGGTTAAACTTTCCTTACTTCTGTTTGTTTCTTTTTGTATCTTTTAGACAATAACCTAACAGTACACTAACTACATTTTGATGTTAAATTAATTTGCCTGGTCCTAGTTTGCCCTTTATTTCTCCACCCTCTCTTTCCCTATTTATAGACTTTATCCTATTCCCTCTTTACAGAGTATTGTCGTAGTAGCTATCATTGTTTTTTTTTTTGAATATTATTCATTCATTCATTATCTTCTGCTTTTATCCTACATTAGGGTCGCTTAGGGTTTCGGGCGCTGGGCAGATACACCCAGGACAGGGCGCCAATCTATCGCTGGGCACACACTCACTCACACAGACACACACGCATACACACTCTATATGGGGCAATTTGGAGAACTCAATTGACTTCCATGTTTTTGGACTGTGGGAGGAAACCGGAGAACCCAGAGGAAACCCACGCGGACACAGGGAGAACATGGAAACTCCACCCAGATGGGGATTCGAACCGGGAATCCCTAGTGCTTAGAGGCGAACATGCTAACCACTAAGCCACCGTGCTGCCTTGAATATTATTATTTATTAGAATGTTATATTTGAATAAAGGTCTTTATTTATTTATCAATTAATTTTAAAGTGATAAATATAAAATAATCTGTTTGGTGTAACACACAGCGAAATGGCTAAAGCTTATAAATTAACTGTTTCACATGCCTTTGATTTGATTACATATTTGAAAGGACCCTACAAGGCACTATGTATATATATTTTTATTATGTCATTAACCATTTCCAGTCTTCCTTCAACCATTTCATCATTCACCAGTAAACAAAAAATACAAGCCCAGAAAGATATGATTACACATCACCTATAAACATTTACATTAAGATTTTAATAAGTGCACATGTTTTAATAACAATATGGAAATGAAGCTGCAAAGAAGAATCTGTAACTGAAGGCATAGTGGGGAAGTGTATAAACCAATCTTCACCATGACCTGCAGCGGGACCAGGTATATATCACCTTGATTAAACGCGAGGCAGAGTCTACAATGTTTGTCTACCCTTTTCTGTGCTTGCTCTCAGGAGTCTGTTTCAGCTACCACACGCAGACCACATAAGCTTGTGTCACTGAGCTCCTTGGCTGAAACAGGACGGTTGGTGTAGATATCATCCACAGGTAACAGGAAAGTTACTGTTTTCTCTTTGGATCTGCAATATTACAACATGCCGAAACAAAGCTCATGTTATTTTAATTACATATACTTTAAATTATTTTCTCACTAATGTTATGTTATATACAGACTACATTATATGTAAGCACTTTAATTACTGATTAAAACATTTTTATCATTGTGACACAAGGCCTTGATTTGAGCTTAATCTGTGAATAAAAGGCACAGTCAGGAAATCAAATTAGGTAATGTCAGGTCATCTTTGTAACTCATTGTTTTTCCCTTCTGTTTTAAGTTTTAAAGTGATAAATGTACAAATATAGTTGCCAATTAAAAACCTGACTATCCAATAAAATAAAATACATTAAAAAAAATATGTTTTAATATAAGCTTTAAGGGTGGCTTAGTGGTTAGCACGTATGCCTCTCGGCACTAGGGATTCCCAGTTTGAATCCAAAACTGGGTGGAGTTTCCATGTTCTCCCCGTGTCCGCGTGGGTTTCCTCCGGGTTCTCCGGTTTCCTCCCACAGTCCAAAAACATGGATCAAGTTCAATTGAATTATCCAAATTGCCCCATATAGAGTGTGTTTGTGTGTATGTCTGTAAGAGTGAATGTGTGCCCAGCGATAGATTGGCAGCCTGTCCTGGAAGTATCTGCCCAGCACCCGAAATGTTCTCCCCTGGATGAGCATGGGGAACCCCCCCACGACCCTAGTAGAGGATAAAGAGGAAGATAATGGATGGATGGATATAAGCTTTAAGTAGCTGGACTGAAATATATGTTCAATGAAATCTGAAAAATTAAATATATGACAATGTTAGTATATTCTAAAATAAAGCAATAATTCAGTAAATGGTGTACTTATAGTGAGTATATCAAGGGAAACAGTGATCTTAAGTTCAAAAGTAAAGAGAACTGCTGAGATCCTTCCTCATGATGTTGAAAATTAATGTAAAGAATTGTTTGTGCATACATGCAGCAAAGACTTGTTCTTCCATTTGAGTACCTATTTTTCCCACTGTTAGGTAAAGCCATACAAAAAAAAACTACAGTAATTGGATTTATATGGGCGGCACAGTGGAACAGAGATTAGCACATTCAACTTAAATTTTTTTTAAGCTTTAATTTTTTTAAAAGCTTTCCTGGAAACAGGTTTCATAAATACACTTTTTATTTTATCATCACTGCACTGTCTTCATTCTCTCTGTAAGTACCCTTTAGTCTGTTCTCTAATGATCAGGATTCATACAGTGACACTGATGTGGTGTTGTATGTTGTATGTTAGTGTGTGTTGCTCTATGACATATGGATCAGACACAGCAGTGCTTAACTCTAGCTAATTACTTCACCTTGAAGTAATAAATATAAAGTCATGAAATTCTAGAGATTGTGCTTTTAGGATGCTTACCAAGATATCTTACCAAGCCTGCAGTTTGGAACTTTTATTTTGTAGACTACTATGTTTCTGGACTGAAGTAGTGACTAGTAGTGACACTTTACTGGAATTGAACCTGGAACCTCCAAAAACATCAATAAAAAATGATATGCCTCCCAACAGAAGACAGATACTATGTAGTCGATAATTTAGATGAAGGGAATCAGTTCTGTGTTGGTGGAAACAGTCTGGGATTAGGAGGCAGGGCTGGAAAAAAGACTATGAAAAAAGACTAAGTCTATGAGTGTACAGTGTAGTGTATGAAACAGACCAGGGATAACAATTACTACAAACAAAAAAAAAACTAAGAATTTAAAACTCATCAGGTCGAGTGGTGACAAGAATACTAATCCTTGGCAAGGAATAGAAACCAAAAAGGAACAATCTCTAGAGTTTCCTCAAAATGTTGCAATAAAAACAACAACATCCAGTGAGTGGCAGCATTGTGTTCAGAAATGTATTTTAGATGAGTGATGATAATAGATTATCGTTCAATCTGCCACAAATGCTACAGTAAATTGAATAATCTGAATTACTGTGGAAAGGAGAAACTCTTCAAGACCAAAATTAAAAGTGTATATGTGTTTCTATGTTGTCAATATCCATCCATCCATTATCTTCCGCTTGTCCGGGGTTCGGGTCGAGGGGGGCAACAACCGAAGTAGGGAGACCCAGACCTCCCTCGCCCCAGCCACCTCCACTAGCTTGACTGGGGGAACCCCGAGGCGTTCCCAGACCAGCTGAGAGATATAATCCCTCCAGCGTGTCCTGGGTCTTCCCCGGGGTCTCCTCCCAGCTGGATTTGCCTGGAACACCTCCCTAGGAAGGCGCCCAGGAGGCATCATTACCAGATGCCCGAACCACCTCAACTGGCTCCTTTCGATGCGGAGGAGTAGCGGCTCCACGCCGAGTCTCTCCCGGATGACCGAGCTTCTCACCCTATCTCTAAGGGAGAGCCCAGCCACCCTGTGGAGAAAACCCTTTTCGGCCGCATGTATTCGCGATCTTGCTCTTTCGGTCATTACCCAAAGCTCATGACCATAGGTGAGGGTCGGAACGTAGATTGACTGGTAAATCGAGAGCCTTGCCTTGTGGCTCAGCTCCTTCTTCACCACAACAGACCAGTATAGGGTCCGCATCACTGCTGACCCCGCACTGATCCATCTGTCAATCTCACGCTCCATCTTACCATCACTCGTGAACAAGACCCCGAGATACTTAAACTCCTCCACTTGAGGCAAGATCTGATCCCTGACCCAGAGAGGACTCTCTACCCTTTTCCGACTGGCCTCAGATTGGGAGGTGCTGATTTTCATCCCGGCCGCTTCACACTTTGCTTCACGCAAACCGATCCAGTAAGAGCTGAAGTTCGCAGCCTGATGATGCTAACAGGACCACATCATCAGCAAACAGCAGCGACGTGATCCTCAGATCACCAAACCGGACACCCTCCATCCCCTGGCTGCGCCTAGAAATTCTGTCCATATAAATTATGAACAGAACCGGTGACAAAGGACAGCCCTGACGGAGTCCAACCCTCACTGGAAACAAGTCCGACTTACTGCCGGCCATGCGAACCAAGCTCCTGCTTCGCAAATACAGGGACTGAATGGCCCGTAGTAAGGAGCCATGTACCCCATACTCACGAAGCACCTCCCACAAAATACCCCGAGGGACACAGTCGAAAGCCTTCTCCAGATCTACAAAGCACATGTAGACTGGTTGGGCAAACTCCCATGAACCCTCGAGGATCCTGGAGAGAGTGAAGAGCTGGTCCAGTGTTCCACGACCAGGACGAAAACCACACTGCTCCTCCTGGATCCGAGGTTCGACTATCAGTCGGACTCTCTTCTCCAGTACCCCTGCATAGACTTTGCCGGGGAGGCTGAGAAGTGTAATTCCCCTGTAATTGGAACAACCCCTTTGGTCCCCCTTTTTAAAAAGAGGCACCACCACCCCCGTCTGGCAGTCCAGAGGCTCTGCCCCCGATGACCATGCAATGTTGAAAAGGCGCGTCAGCCAAGACTGCCCCACAACATCCAGAGCTTTGAGGAACTCCGGGCGGATCTCATCCACCCCAGAAGCTCTGCCACCAAGGAGCCCTTTGACTACCTTAGCGACTTCAGCCACAGTGATGGACAAGCCTCCTCCCGGGTCCTCTGACTCTGCCTCCTCTCCGGAGGGCATATTGGTGGGATTGAGAAGGTCCTTGAAGTATTCCTTCCACCGCCTAATGACATCCCCAGTCGAAGTCAACAGTGCACCCCCTCCACTATATACTGTGTTGGTAGCACACTGCTTTCCCCTCCTGAGTCGCCTGACAGTTTGCCAGAATCTTCTAGGAGCCGACCGAAAGTCACTTTCCAAAGTCTCAACGAACTCCTCCCACACCCGGGTTTTTGCCTCCACGACGCACGAAGCCGCAAAACACTTTGCCTGTCGGTACCGGTCAGCTGCTTCTGGAGTCCCACAAGCCAACCATGCCTGATAGGACTCCTTCTTCAGATTGACGGCATCCCTTACACGTGTTCGAGGGTTACCGCCACGACAGGCACCGACTACCTTTCGACCACAGCTCCTGTCCGCCGCCTCAACAACGGAGGAACGGAACATGGCCCATTCAGGCTCAATGTCCCCCACCTCCCCCGGAATGTGGTTGAAGCTCTGACGGAGGTGAGAGTTGAACATCCGTCTGACGGGTTCTTCTGCCAGACGTTCCCATAAAACCCTCACTATACGTTTAGGTCTGCCTGATCTGACCGGCATCTTCCCCCGCCATCTGATCCAACTCACCACCAGGTGGTGATCAGTTGACAGCTCAGCTCCTCTCTTCACCCGAGTGTCCAAGACACATGGCCGCAAGTCCAACGACACCACTACAAAGTTGATCATTGAACTGCGGCCTAGGGCATCCTGGCGCCATGTGCACTTATGGACACCCTTGTGCTCGAACATGGTGTTCGTGATGGACAAACCGTGATTTGAACAGAAGTCCAACAACTGAAAACCACTCGGGTTCAGATCAGAGAGGCCGTTCCTCCCAATCACACCTCTCCAGGTCTCACTGTCATTGCCCACGTGAGCGTTGAAGTCCCCCAGTAAGACCACAGAGTCTCCAGGGGGAGCACTTTCTAGTACCCCCCCCCCACAGACTCCAAGAAGGCTGGGTACTCTGAACTGCCGTTCGGCGCATAAGCACAGACAACAGTCAGCACCCGTTCCCCAACCCGAAGGCGTAGGGAAGCTACCCTCTCGTCCACCGGAGAAAACCCCAACATGCACGCGTCAAGCCGGGGGCCACGAGAAAGCCCACACCTGCCCGACGCCTCTCGCCATGGGCAACTCCAGAAAAGAACAGAGTCCAGCCCCTCTCAAGGAAATTGGACCCAGAACCCAAGTTGTGCATTGAGGTGAGCCCGACTATATCTAGCCGGTATCTCTCGACCTCCCGCACAAGCTCAGGTTCCTTCCCTGCCAGTGAAGTGACGTTCCAAGTTCCAAAAGCCAATTTCAGCAACCGAGGATCGCGACGCCCAGGCCCACGCCTCCGGCCACCACTGCACTGAACCCCCATTACTACCCCCCCCACAGGTGGTGAGCCCATTTGAGGGGGAACCCATGTAACTCCTTCGGGCTGGACCCGGCCGGGCACCATGGGAAAGTGCCCAACCACCAGACGCTCGCTGACGAACCCCATCCCCGGGCCTGGCTCCAGGGTGGGGCCCCGATAACCCTATATCGGGCAGGGTACACCTGTTCTTGATTTTTCTTTTCATGAGGGTTTTTGTTGGACCACTCTTTGTCTGGCCTGTCACCTAGGACCAATTTGCCTTGGGAAACCCTGCCAGGGGCTTTTTGCCCCAGACAACATAGCTCCTAGAATCATTCAAGCACGCAAACTCCTCCACCACGGTAAGGTGGTGATCCAAGGAGGAGTGTTGTCAATATGTGACATTTAATGGATAGAATATTGTATTCTCTTGAAATAAAATATTGTTAATAAAAAAAAAACAGTTTTATGTATTTGGGACTCACACCTGACTTTGTTGATACGCTGCTGAAGTGAACGTCTGTTTATGGGTTTGTCTTTTGTCTTTTTGTCATTGTCCTCTGTGTGTCCTCGTTCTCCTCCATGTGTTCCAGCCCAGTAAGTAACACTTTCTTGGTCAATTTCACTTCGTGTTTTATGAAGGCTAGCACTCATTTTGTGATCATGGATGGGGTTTGAAGATATAGAATACCTCCGCACTGTCATCATGGTATTCTCTGTTGGAAAAATAGAATTGCAGTTATTATTGCATAAACAATAAAGTAAAAGTCAACAAAAAAGACACTATCTTTGTTTAATACATGTGATTTTTTAAATATTTTTATATTGTAGGCAGGTTTAGATTATTAAATTTCTATAATATGTGATGCTACTTTTACTCAATATACATACTATAGCTGGATGTCAATTCACTTTATATCTTTCAGATTTTGAATTGTAGCCTGTATATATCAAGTGTAATGCCGCAACAACTAATATAAGCTGCCACAATCATTAACGGTAATATTACAATCACAATCACTAAGTGTAATTTGCTGTCATATAAATAATTTTAATAAAGGTTTTAATTGTCCATTTTTTCCTAAATAATAGTCTAACAATATGTCTCTTTTACTACATGGATAGGTTAAATATGGATGACAAATTCCGCTGTGTATAAATGCAATAGGCAAAATAGATCATTTTATCACTTTACAATTTGTTATATTTCATTCATTCATTATCTTCCGCTTTATCCTTTATTAGGGTCGCGGTGGGGTTCCCCATGTCCATCCAGGGGAGAACGTTTCGGGCGCTGGGCAGATTGGCACCCAGGACAGGGCGCCAATCCATTGCTGCATTATATTTCAGTATATTGCAATTCACATTTTTGCATTATGCACATTATTTTACATAAGTATTTTATGGCTTTGCCCTGTTTTTGCACATGATGGAAGCTCTGCCAATAAACAGACACATTTCTGCTGTTGAAAGACATACATTTGTAAGTTTCATATTCACAGCATATTCACAAAGTTGTTTTGTGTCCTTTACTTATTTCTGGTAAACAGAATGTGCCTCCTTCCTGAATATTCTATTTATACTTGTGTATTATGGTTAGAAATGTTAATAGTATATTTGTGTATTTGAAAATTACAAAAAAAATTTAATGAAAGTACCAGACCTGTAAAGGTTCACAATTCTTCTTATATTTTTATGGTTTGGTTGAATTACTTAAGTTAAAAAAGGCACATAAACCTTGATGAATCCTCAACTAGGTTTCTGTGGGCTTCATCATGCCCATCCAGGGTAGAACATTTGAGCGCTGGGCAAATACAACAAGGATAGAGTGCCAATCCATTGCTGTGCACACACTCACTCACGCAGACACGCTTTATATAGGGGCAATTTAAAAGAGCCAATTTACCAAATGTTTTTGGTTGTGGGATGTTTTAGCGAAAATTATTTCTGGAATTTTGGTCATCCAAGTACCACCATAACATGTAATAAAACTGACTGACTTAATGGTTTTATCATTGCCCTTTTCTGTTTAATTGCATTGTAACCTGAAATTGAAATTGTTTTGGGGGCTTTACACGAAGGCTAAGCAATTAATTCTCATAAAAGACCACATGAGCATGTTGTGAAGGGCTCAACCCAATGGACTAAATGTAACTTAAAATATTGCAGGCAATTGAGTGCAGGCAATACATCTACACTGTTTTTACTTTTTGCTTTTGTTTTTTTTAATTAGAAATAAGCCTGACTTAGAAATGAAATCCTTTTTTTTTTTTTTTTTTACTTTGTACACTTTTTTTACACTTCCTATTGGAACTTCGCACTGACCATATGCCAAGCAAAGTTTGACAGTCAAAGGACATTACATTACATGTTTGCTTTTTTATTATCAATCATAATAGCAAAATAAGGGACCAACTGCAAAAAGGTTTGTAAATCACAGGCCTACTCAAAGTTTTAGAACCTCAAAATCCACATGTAAACAATGTAGGCTAATTAGTAACTTTCAGTGACTTTGTATTAAATAAATAGAAAACTTGCATTACATTGTAATGTTCCTTTTCAGGTTCCTATTATCTTATTGTAAAATAAGACAAAACATTTGTAGACCCATTTGGCTGAACCTTTTGTACTGCAGATGGCATGGCAAGATGTGATGTATGGCATGGTAATAAATTAAATTCAAATGAAGCATATCATGAGCTGTCTTAGTTTCCCCTGGGTTCTCCGATTTCCTCACACAGTCCAAAAACATTGATTTAAGATAAATTCATTCATTATCTTCCTCTTCGGCCTCTACTAGAGTCACAGGCGGGTTCCACGTGCCCATTCAGGATAGAACATTTCGGCCGCTGGGCACACCCATGACAGGGTGCCAATCTATCGCTGGGCACACTCACTCACACAGACACACACTATTTGGGGCAATTTAAAGCGTTAATTTAGCTTAAATCCATGTAACCTTGTCCCCTCAAGGTCACATGCTGCACTGTGTCAATCAATTACTTATTACTTAAATGATGTGCTTTATTATTAGCTCTAACTGATTTTCTTGTCTGCTTCTTTTGAGGTGTGGCCGGTTTCCTGGAGGTGTGGTCAGATCTTCATCCATGGCTCTGCCGAAGCACTGCGGCTAAGATGATTACTGGATGGGACCTGGATATGAATTGTTTTCCAGTTGTTAGAGTTTTTCTATTTGTTAAATATAGTCATCCGATCTCGACACTATCTGTACATGCCTGTCCTACACTGGTGCTGGTGCCCGGCCGCTCAAGGAGGATGAGGATGACCACTGAGTCTTGGTCCTCCCAAGATTTCTTCCTTAAAATAACATAACAGGGATTTTTTTTCTTGCCACTGTCGCTTCAGCTTGCTCTTTGGGGGTTTAAAGGATTTTAACTCTGTAAAGCTGCTTTGTGACAATGTACTGTTGTAAAAAGCGCTATATAAATAAATTACTTGAACTTGACATTACTTGAAGGTAAATTGAATGCTTTAAATTACCCCATGTAGTGTTATATAATATATATAGTGTGCTCAGTGATAGATTGGCGCCCTGACCTGGGTGTATCTGCCCAACGCCCGAAACGTTCTCCCCTGGATATCCCCTCCTCATATCATAAATGATGAAACACTGATTTTAACAGCGCAGTTTAAGCTATACCTTTGTACTGATTCTCGAGGGCGGACGCAGACACATTGCGCCGCAGATTAGCGTGGTTCTCCTGCGATACTTCTCTGCACTCAGACCGCGGTGCTGGTTCAAGTTGTCCTCGAAGCGTCCGGTTTTCTGTCTCTAGCTTTTTTATTTCCTCCTGTAGCTGTCGAATTACGCCCGTCAGTCCACGACTCTCCATGCTGCCGCCGTTATAGCAGCAATGGCGCAGCCGGTTACTCTGCTTTTCTAGCGCACAGCCGAGTACATTTCTCTCTAGTCCTGTTGTGGAGCCACTCGTTTTGTCCGTTTCAATCTCGGTCGTGATCTTGTAGCTGGCAGATTATGTCGCCTTTCACCGTTTATACATCACACAGGCTTCGGGTGATCGGTCTTCGTGGAGTCTGATATATAATTCATGACAGAGCTCGAGTTTCGATGCACGTTTTGTGTTGGGAAACTGCGGGGATGCGAATTGGCAACGCTCAGCGGAATTAACGTGATGCCGCGGTTTATACTTAAACAAGTAAGAAAAAGTCTACACCGAGTACAACAAACCAGCAAACTAACTTTATTGGAGCAACAGTATCGTTTTTTCACAAATAACTGTAATGATGCATTGACAAACTGTTTCCATCGGCAATTTTTATTAAGAGCTCCGATATAACAGCACAACATTTTCGTTAACCTTTTTCTCATAAGCCTAGGGTTGCACCCGTTCTGTAAAACACGGAATCGTCCCGTATTTGGCAATAAATAAATAAATGTTGCGGCCCGTACTAAACAAACATTTGTTATTCAACATCAACACAAAATCCCCTTGATCCATGTTTTTGGACTGTGGGATGAAACTGGAGAACCCGGAGGAAACCCACGCGGACACAAGGAGAACATGGAAACTCCACCCAGATGGGGATTTGAACTGGGAATTTGAAGTGCTAACCACTAAGCCACCGTGCTGCCCATAAAATGAAAATCAGCTTAAAAAAAAAACTTAAAAAAGTAAATTATTGTCATTCATTCTAAAATGTAAAATGTTTCACAGCCCAGGGCTTTAGCTTAAATACCTAAACTGTGATATTCTGTGATATTAGGGAAAGTATATGGTGATCACAATACACCAGTGCATTATCAGACAGATGATACAGTTTAAGATTGTAATAGCTCAGTGGTTAGGATGTTTGGCTATCACTCTTAAGAGCCAAGTTACCATTTTCATCTAGTCATTTAGGCTTATAAATGAGAACACCACAAGTCAGTATTTAAGGAAGAACCCAGCTACACTGTAGAATTTCCAAACTTGATCATTATCCTATCCATCACCACACCCCTTTTTTATTGTCAGTTTTCATTCTATGTGTTTTCAATTGTTTCTTAAAGATGCCAAATGACTCCGCCTTACGGACAGAGTTTGGAAAATCGTTCCACTATTTTGCAGTGGTGAATGCAACGAAATGATGGAATTATCAGGCGAAAATTATCACTAGAGCAAAGTGAACGAGTTGGAATGTATTTTGAAAATATAGAGTGACGGTAAGAGGGGCCAGATCCCGAAAAGCTCCTGTAGGCAATCCACTGAAAGCAAGCAGCTACAGGGAGCCAATGAGGAGGAATAAGTAATGCAGTGACAATTTGTTTGGGCTGGTTGAACAATTCGGGCTGCAGAGTTTGAATTAGGTATAGAGGCTTGATTGTGCAAGCTGGGAGACCAGCAAGCAGAGCATTACCATAATCAAGCCGGGATAGGATAAGGGCTTGAACTAACAACTGAGTATCATGTTCAGTCCAGAAAGGTCTGATCTTCCTTATGTTGCAAAGAAGGAATCTGCATGAACAGTTTTAGTGACATGATCAGAGAGTTTAAGATGTGAGTCAATTATGAAACCAAATGAGTGGAGAGATTGTGGAGCGGGTGGAGAGATTGTGGAGCCAATTTATCCCTGTGTACACATACACTCACACAGACACATGCTATATCGGGGCAATTTAGAGCAGAATCCTGTTATCCTGAGAATCCCCACACTGACACATAGTAGTTTTGCCCAAAAATTTGGAGTCTATCCTTGTTTTTTTATTAGCTTGAAAACATGCACATCAGTATTCAGTGATTTGTGCTTTGCTTATTTGTTTATTCAATTATTTTAACTTTGTTGAAAATGGCTAATACTGCTAGAAATGACCATTTCATAATTTTATAAAAATCTCTAAAGGTTAGTTTACAGCAGCTTCAGACTGTAACCATTCCATAGATGCTAAACTTAGCATCTGTACCATAAGATGCATTGTTCTTGGAATGGCATGTCTATTTCAGCAGGTGATTTTGATTGTGCTGATTTTCCTTAAGTTATAACATTATGGCTTTGTAGGTATAAAGTGGACTTGCTTGACTGCAGCCCCGATTCAGCATGCCATTAAGAGGAGAATCAAACAATAGAGAACTGTTGAGCAAATAAAGTCTGCAGTAGAAATATGGATTGTCCACTTTAAAAACAAAATGAAATGTAATTATTGAAAAAGTTCAATTCATAAATGTGCATCTGTACAAGATTGTTTTACAGGAATCAATTTCTAAATATATTTTTATTACACATATTAAACAATAAAAAATTCATTCATTCATTCATTATCTTCCGCTTTATCCTCTATTAGGGTCGCGGTGGGGTTCCCCATGCCCATCCAGGGGAGAACGTTTCGGGCGCTGGGCAGATTCACCCAGGACAGGGCACCAATCTATCGCTGACAATAAAAAATTGTCTGTTAAATATGGGTTATTGTTTTAATATGGGAAAATGTTTTAATTGATTTTTAAAAGTCAGTGTTTAATATGTAATATGATAATAGTCATATTTAATGTTATAGCTGTAGAGCCCCAGAATTTATTAATTATAATTATAAATTCAGCAAAGAAATAGAAATTATATATGTAATATATTAACACATATAGAAAGTGAATTTCTTTAAAGTATATTGTTTGTTTACTAAAATTAACGAAACATGAACTGGAATGCCCAAACTTTTGTATAAACCTATATACTTCATTAATAATAATGGACTATTGAACTGAGGTGACCATGCAGCTCACAGAATATACAATTAAGTATATTAATGTGGTTATTTTACAATCGGTCATCAAATAGGAAATAATTTTGTTCCTTCCATTGTTTTGAAACAGGTTGATGCTCTGGCAATGCGAGACATAATGAATCATGCATGAATCTGTCTGTGGGAGAGAGAAACATTATCACCCTGACATGGGGCCTGCTGTCTATGCTAGAGGAAAATGTGTGTGCTTATAAACAGCATGAAAAGTAAATAAAATTAATGTCTTTGGGCTAAAGGAACTGTCTGTAGGAATTTGAATCCTCATCAGGTCTCCACAGACTGCTTCTGTATTGTAGTTTGTAAATTTCTCTAAAAACTGGCACAAGTCATATTTCATAAATTGGCAAGTTAGCCAAATTCTCCTTTAAATTCTTTGTATCAGGGCACCTATAACAGTTTTAGGATGAAATATAGTGTGATATTCACTTTTGACATTAGTGATTGAAGGGCAATTAACCTTCTCTCCTACTATGAGCTGCTCCCTTACATACAGAACAACATGAATTAGTTAAAAGGCACTCTGGTTCACAGCTACTGCGTTGGCTGTAATTATACCATTACAATGGAAAAAGAGTTTGAAGAAGTGGCTCTATAAGATTTCAACCTGAGGGCATAGGTATCAGTTGTTTAAATCTGCTGTGGGTCTCTAAAGTGGGTTGTGAATTTCCATAGTAGAAAGCAAATTTAATTTACATAGCACATCTTAAAACCAAAGTGCTTTTACTTTAATGAATTTATTCTACAATCAGTTTTTCACTGGTATCGTTCACATAGAGGCCACAGAGATAAAGTTTAAATTTTAAGTCAGTCACTTAAATGGGCACATTTTACAGGACATAAACATCACAGTATGTGTACTGTGATGGCAAAACCAGTACTACACTTGCCTAACCCTGTTGAAAAGGAACAGGAATAAATAAATACAATGATAACCAAACTTAAAACAAAACAGATGTCTACATTCAAGTAACATAATAACAATAACCATAACACCATAAAATAGATCAATGGTGGCGCAGTGGCTTAGTTGTTAACACCTTCTCTAGCCTCTCAGCTCTGGGGATTCCAGGTTCGAATCCCAGTCTTGACCCCAAAACGTTCTCTCCTGGATGGGCATGGGGAACTCCTCTGAAACCCTAGTAGATGATAAAGTGGAAGATAATGAATGAATGAAACTAGATTGAGGCAATTTACAGAAGGTCTATACAACATCACCAACATGAATAACTATGGACTAAAAAATGCTACAGGTCTACAGAAAACTGAATCTAAACAGTAAACATGCAAGAGTTTTGGCACAGTAACAAGGAAACAAGAGGATACAATATTAACACACATTGAATCTCTCAAAAGTAATTAACCTACAAGAATAAGCAGTGTAGAAGCACCATAATACCAACCTAAGAAAAACACAATGGCACTAGACAAAGACTCACAAAAAGACATGGGTTAAATGTAAAGAAATGGTTACGGTAACCTATAGCATTGGACTTAAAGATAAGCGCTGATTCTAATGACTTGTACTGACCTAAATTTTAATGTAATGGCTTATAAGCCAATGCTAATGGCTTACATTGGACTTTAATGTAAAGAGGAATAGCTAACACAAAGTAAGGTACTTCATCATTTGATGATAATGCTAACATATACCACTGAGCTTGTCAAGTACATTCATTCATTCATTATCTCCCGCTTCATCCTCTATTAGGGTCGCGGTGGGGTTCCCCATGCCCATCCAGGGGAGAACATCTCGGGCGCTGGGCAGATACACCCAGGACAGGGCGCCAATCCATCGCTGGGCACACACTCACACACTCAAACACACTCTATATGGGGCAATTTTTTAATTTAACTCAATTAACTTGATCCATGTTTTTGGACTGTGGGAGGAAACCGGAGAACCCGGAGGAAACCCACACGGACACGGGGAGAACATGGAAACTCCACCCAGATGGGGATTCGAACCGGGAATCCCTAGCGCTGAGAGGCGAACGTGCTAACCACTAAGCCACCGTGCCGCCCTTTGTCAAGTACAAAAAATATTAAATAGCACAGGGTTTAAATGATAAAAGCTGGTACTAAAGAAAAGCATACAGACTAACTAATAGCACAATTCATTAATTCAAAAAGCTAATGCCAACGGATAACACTGAGCATAAATATTATAGTATTGCAAGCAAGAAGAGAAGGGCAGAAGGCCCGCAGTAGTGCTATGAATTAATTTGAGTGCCGTGTTGTTAAGTTAAGCAATTAGGAAATCAATTAGTCCTACTTAAAGCTTTATTACCATTGAACACATTTTCTTATAAATCTGTTAGTGTGGAATTTATTATCTTTCGCCTAATCCTCTAATAGGGTCAGGTGGGGGGGAGGTGGCCTGTGGGGTTCCCCATGCTCACTCAGAGAACATGGAAATTCCACTCAGATGGGATTCTAACCTGGATTCCCAATGCTGTTTGGCGAACGTGCTAACCACTAAGCCACAGCAATGAGTATGGAACAATAAAATTATGAAATTGAAGTGCATAAAATTTGTACTAAACAGTATTTGTCTTAGGGTGCAAGGGATGTCAGGTCATCCAAACAGTTAAACCACATTAATAATTTTTGTAATAATTACTGAACGCTGTATTCCTCACAAATATAACAATTTTGACACAAACTACACAATAGTTTTGTGATAGGAAATATATATATATATATTTATCAAAGAATAAAAATTTTTCTTAACAAATGTGGCTTGAGGCTTATTTATAGTATTATTTACAGCCATGGATTGTAACCATAATAAAGCACTGCACAATGTCAACTGTAACACAAGTGAACACACCCATACAAACTCCCCCCTAACCCTACAAAAAGGAAAAATTGACCGGTGCTCATAAAACACTATGCTAATTAAAGTTGTCTTAGACATGACTGAAACTGATAGTTAGGAATACATTAGGAAGCTCCTACTTTCTTACCTCCTGACACACCAGCAAAATAGAGCTTTATTTATTACTCACTGCTTGGCCACTCCATGAATTGAAGCGTCACATCTTGCTGCTCACCTGTGACTCATGTTCCTCTCTGCCAACTCATGGAAGACCAGCTTCAGAGCTGCATGCTACTCAAATACCCAGAAGTGTGTGGTAATATGTAGTCCCTAAATGAACGAGTTGCCTTTTAAGGTAAAAAAATTATTGCAGGAATGAGCATGTGTATTTTCTCTTTAACAAAATGAAATACAATTTGTTGTAAAATAGACATTTAACATTTACTCAACATTTATTAGACATATTTGAAATTACAGAGGTTAATATATCAAACAATTCATTTTTGGGTTGAGGACTTTGATCTTTGGTATCTATTGTTATATTGTTATAGATGCATGTTCTCCCTGTGTCTGCAGTGGTCACATCCAAATATCTATTTTCGCTTGGTGGCAAATAGATGCCCTGTGCACTACAGGATCTACTTTTAAGGGAAGACCTGGCCTTTTGAAATAGGATGGCTGATAGGTTTTTTTCAGATAGGAATGAAAATTGACTAATTAGAGCCGAGACCAAGCAGCAGACAGAATGGCCTAACCGACAGCCTGCGAGTTGTCAGGAGTCGTCACCCACAATAACTAGGGCCCATCCCATTAAGACAGTTATCAAGTATTGCAGTGCGCAAAAAACAAAAGTCCAAAGATTGTACCAAAAAAATCTTGTTAATATCAATACTAATTCTAGTAATGTAAGAAACTCTTTTAGGTTAAAACTTGGGTTATTAAACATTAGGTAATTCTCAGAAATATCAGCTCTAGTTCAAAAAATAATTACTGATAACTTCCTTAATATCCTCTGTCTCACAGAAACCTGGATTAGGTTCAATGAATACTTAGCATTATTGAATAATGATGAAGAATACTTAGAGGCATGATGCTTCTCCACCTGGTTATAGTTATGCTTATAAACCACAACTGAGTGGATGAGGAGGTGGAGTGGCTACGATCTATATAAAAAAAAACAGATTTACACATAATAATAAGTATAAGTCAAAATCCTTCATCTTCATTGAATCAATTTAATGCAACTTATACTGCCCTTCTTGCCCATGTACAG
This sequence comes from Corydoras sp. C115, assembly GCA_019802505.1. Lineage (NCBI taxonomy): Eukaryota > Metazoa > Chordata > Actinopteri > Siluriformes > Callichthyidae > Corydoras > Corydoras sp. C115. The sequence goes on along the minus strand of JAFMOC010000157.1, from coordinate 533,095 downwards.
AATTTATTAAAGGAATTGGTGACTTTCTTTCTAAAATAGGGGTCTTCTCAGATCAAGACCTTAATAGTTTGTGATTGCAATAGTACTTTGAAAACCCACTAGACTTGTTTAGATTAGCTTTTGACACTATTCTCGATTTCATCAGTATCACTCAAAGTGAAACACATCGCTGTAAACATACATTAGACCTAATTTTATCACATGGTATTGACATAATTAATAATAATTAATAATTTAACTATTGTCTACAAAGTGAGGTCATCTCTGATCATTATTTAATAACCTACAATTTAGAAATTGATATTGATCCAGTCATTTAATCATGATATAATATAAAGAGTACAATCATTCACTCTACTGCTGCGGCATTCCTACAACATTTACCTGAAATAAACATTAAACCAGCATCAGGACCAGATAAACTTAAAACACAGCTGAATACCTTAAACATATGTTTACAACCTTAGACAGTATAGCTCCAAATAAACTAAAATGAATTAAAGTTAAAAGCCTCGTTCCATGGTACAATGGAATGTACAATCAAACACAGTCTCTAAAACAAACCACTAGAACCATGGAGTGTAAATGGAGACAAACTAAATTAGAGGTATTTAGGGTTGCATGGAAGGACAATAAGACTGCATATAAACATGCACTTAATACAGCTAAGACTAAATATTATTTGATTTTTAGAGTTTAGAGTTTAGAGTAATTATTTAATTTTGAGAGAACAACAAAATAACCAAATGTTTCTCTTTAGTACCATTGCCAAACTAACTCAGAGTGCTAATGAATCAGATTCACAGGTTCACTTACAGTTCAGCAGCAATGATTTTATGAATTTCTTTACTGATAAAAATGTAAACATGAGACTTAAATCATGTAATACATCGTGTAGCATAATCAATAATCAACACTCACCAGTTACTGAAAAATCTAGTGTTACAGACAATAATATAATTCAAATACGTTTAACCCTATATCTAACGAGCAAAATATAAAAAAAAAATATATATATATCATATTAAATAACTTTATCCTAGTTTAATTCTGCTTGTAAAGTATAAAATTTTGTAGAAAATGGACAATTTATCCATAGAAAACAAAATTAATGAATTACCGCTAACCAGACACAAAGACAAACAGATGAAGCTACTTTAGGGGTGGTAAAAAAGAGTTTGTCTCATTAATAACACACTCAAAGATCACATCCTGTCTGTTAGACCCAATACCTACAACTCTACTTAAAGACCTCCTACCAAATATTAGTGTGAGGTCATTAAACCATTATATAAAAAAAACTAATTTGGATCCTCTAATACTATCCAACTATAGACCAATATCAAATCCTCCTTTTGTCCCTAAAATCTTAGAAAAAATTGTGTTCAACCAGCTAAATTGCCATCTTCTAGCTAATAACATTCATGAAGTTTATCAGTCAGACTTTAGGTCTCACCAAAGCACTGAGACAGCCTTAATTAAAGTAGTTAATGACTTATTATGTCCGCTGATAATGACCAAATGTCTTTTCTTGTCTTATTATTTTCTTGTCTCCACTGAGTGAAGAAAGGACACTGCTGTTAAAGGTAGATCTAGTTAAAATCAGATTGTCAAATGCTCATGATTGATAATAGTGCAGTTCAAATGCTTTTTCCTTTACTTAATGACCTATTTTCAGCTGGCTGCTTCCATGTTCCATAATTATCTGTAATTACAGCATCTCTACTTAAAGGGGAGGTAAATTACCAGTACACAGCTGAATAATAAGATCATGTGAAGCTTCTCAATCTCACTTTAAATTGAAAAAACATTTGGGAGTACATTTTTGTCATATAAATGAATTATTAATTTTGATGCACACAATTATGGATCAGCTACTTGTATAATGAGTATATACATCAAAATTAAATTCAGTTGTTCCATCACTTTCAAAGGTGTATAAAACCAAGCCTAGTGCATAGTGTGAATATTAAAACTTTTATATATATATATATATATATATATATATATATATATATATATATATATATATATATATATATATATATATATAAGTATATACAGTACTTTCTTACTATCTGTAGTAACAGGAGAATCATTTAGTCTTGAAGCTGTAAGAAGTAAAGTTTACTTTAGTCAATTAAGTTAAAAATTCGGTTATTAATACCAGGTGCATACTAACCAAAACTGGCATATCCAGACTGGACGTTTTTCTAATAAATTCAGGTAGATTATTTCGTGCATGAATAACCATGTCTAGCAGTTGATGATCTTATGGGTTTAGTTGTCTTACACTAGGATAAATACAATGCCTGTTTGAGAATTCTATTGAACTAAACGTGCCATTCCTGTATTAAGCCTCCAGTAAGTAAAAATAGTAAAGTAAAATACCTGAAAATTCAACATAAATACAGAATACATTGTATTACATGATTTGTTTTATCACTGACCACATAGATCATTACACCATGCAATCCATTCATTCATTCATTCATTATCTTCCGCTTTATCCTATATTAGGGTCGCGGGGGGGTTCCCCATGCCCATCCAGGGGAGAACGTTTCGGGCGCTGGGCAGATACACCCAGGACAGGGCACCAATCTATCGCTGGGCACACACTCACTCACACAGACACGATCTATATGGGGCAATTTGAAGAATGCAATTCACCTTGATCCATGTTTTTGGACTGTGGGAGGAAACCAGAGAACCCAGAGAAAACCCACGCGGACACGGGGAGAACATGGAAACTCCACCCAGATGGGGATTCGAACCGGGAATCCCTAGTGCTGAGAGGCGAATGTGCTAACCACTAAGCCACCGTGCCGCTCATGCAATCCCATAAATATTTATTTATAAAAATATTATACATTATTATAATACAATAAAAATTATAATGGAACAAAAAAATGTGATGGAGTTTGAAAAGTATTGATTAGAAGTTCTAGAACATTAGTCACTCAATCACACAAGGTATATTCAATAAACTTATAAAGCAGGATGAAAAATGAAACAAGTTAATTTTGACCATACAATTGAGAAGCTACCGCGACCCTAATAGAGGATAAAGCGGGAGATAATGAATGAATGAATGAATGAATTGAGAAGCTAATCAATCTTAGGAAGCTGTGTCCTCTGCTGGTCACTAGAGGGAATAGTTATAAATTTCAAATTGAGGGTGCAATGAATGGTATAGTGGAGCTCTCCTAAATCCAGAGTAAAGAGATCCTGAACCCTCTAATTAAAAAATCTATGAAAAAGATTTAAATAAAGCTTATTTTATACATATGTATTTTCATGTTACCCCACTTGTCTTTACAAGCACAGTAGCCATAGGTCGTAAAAATACCCTGGACACTATCATTGCAGACACTGACAATTTACTATGTTCAATTTACGAGACATTTGGATGAAACTAAAACACATGACAAGGCTTCTGAGACATTGGGAGAACATGCAAACTCCTTGTCCAAGCACCTGGTAATTTAATTCAGGCACATGTTGCTGAAAGCACTACCCACTGTGCCATCATTCACATACAAAAGCATTTATATTAGTTTTTATACATTAGGCATAAATAAATGACTCTTAACAAAACCATTTTTTTTTACATTTATTCATCTTTAATTTATAAAAAAATCATAAATTTTGCATATATAAAATGAAACATTTTAAATATTATTAATTCTTATATACAAATTTAAAACAGTACTGGACATAACACTTTTATCAATCACAAAAATGTTATAAAACTTTAAATTTCCAAAATGTGAGAGGTTGGACTTGTGAATGTTAAGATACAAGGTTATTTTAAGCAGGTCTACATTCATACACAAACTAGAGGTGTGTTCAACAAGTCTGCAATACATTTTAGAAGTTAGATGATGACAACTTAGAAGATGTCATCAAACATTTCATTTCCTAAAACAGTTCACAATGTATTAAAATTCTCAGACTGGGTGCAGTAATGCAATTGATAAAGTTTAATAGATAATAGATTGACCTTAGCTGAACACACCCCAAGCTAATTAAGGTCACTGTTTTCTAGAGGAGCAGGTTCTAGAAGAGAAGGCATATGTGAATTTGTGTGTATACAAGAGGTGTATATGTTTGTGTACATGTCTGGCAGGAAATATAAGAAAACAAAAATCAACAACTGAGCAGCCAACCGGTCTGTTTTATCCACAGGACTGTGACCATTTACAAACTTCATTGACTCAAAAAGCCCATCTAAATGTTTTCTAAGTCCATTTAGAGAGCATACCCAGAGACAGCATGATCAAGCAGTTTGCTGACTACTGACTGGCAACTAAGAAGTTGTTTGCTCGCTCCGTTCCTCGCTGTTGTGAATGTGTGATCTTCACATGGCAGTAACAAACATAAACAAACACACAAAAACAGACAGAAGGTATTACAAACTGTTTATGATGGAAATCTAATTTTACCTACACCTATGTATACTGTATGTATGTGCAACACCTCTTTCTAAGTCTTTTGGTCAAGTGAAGGTAAATATTATTCTTGCTGCATAATTATATATTATATAATTACTTACTAATATACATGTATGAATTGGTAGGACAATTTGGAGACAGCCATCAATTGCTAATGACAAAAGTTTGTTAAGGAGCCAATAGGCCCAAACTCTATCAGACATACTTCAAAGTTTTATAAACAGCGTTTATATGGAATCAATGGAATACAATGAATGCAGTTAAAACTAACCAAATGAAACAGTGAAGAAGTAAACTATATCTCAGCTGAAATCCAGGTTTGAAAAGGAAGAAAAAAAAGAAATTGTGGGAAATAGAGCTTAAAACTGAACAAAGTTTTTACTATTCAACAGTAAAATCACAAATGTATTTTCTTACTATTCTTTGTTCTTTAGATACAAAGTATTGAAAAAAATCCACAATATGCGTGGGGAAAAGTAAAAAAAAAATGTTTTTTATTCTGTGCAGGTCATATTGTGGTTCACCACAATTTAAGCAATTATAGCCTTGCTCAAGGCCTCAACAGAACCAGCTTGAACACAAAACTTTCTATTTAACAATCCAGTAGCCAAATAACAGTCATTAATGCACCCATGTCTTCTTAATACAAAGCTGTGTTCTACTCTTCTCCTCTTTATTAACTTCTTAGTAAAACATGTTGTTTTTAAATTTTCCCAATACCCCAGTAAATTAATATTAATAGAACTGCATTAAAATGTAAATTTTCTAGACAAGAGTCTTATTTCAAGATGATACCGCTAGGGTTTAAGTTCATGCAATTCATTTTTTTTCTTTGTGTCTATGTGAATTTAATTTGAGGCTTAATATTTTCCTTATTTTAAACACCATGTCAAATTAAAATTGATATTGATGTACACAGACTATGCTGCTTATTTAAAGTGTTTTTTTTTTTTCCATTTTATTCATTTATATACATTTTTTATAATTTCCAAGAGAAATATTTCAGTGTGTACAAACCTGTTCATTCATAACGGCAGAAAGTTCACTTATCATGTCTCTATAGTGAGCTCTCATTTCATCCTGGTACTCCAGCTGATCTTCCTTTATCAGCCTTTCATTTACATCCAAGGCCTGACCACATGCATCAGCAAACTGCCTGCAAGGAAACCACATATTCATGTATTTTACTACAATCTGTCATTTTAAATCTTCTACTGCAATCCTGTAATATACTGTAATCAGGACAGGAAAAAACAGAAACCCAATCAATGCCAATCAAGTGTATTTGTAAGTACAATAACATATAAATATAAATCTCTGTATATTGTGGGTATTTTTATGCAGTTAATGTTCCATTTAAAACTACTCAAGATTTTATTTAATTCCGTTTGAGTGAATTCATAGGAAATGTAAAAATTGTATTTTGTGCATCTTACAGACAATCCTTATAATGCAGAGACATTAAATAACACTAGGTCTTTTCAGCACATCCCTATAAATGTCTAGGTATTGACTAATAGATAAAATTCTTAGCTTATCGAATACCAAATACAGTACATATTCCAATATGACCATGTATATGAGGGTACCTGAAGATCTCTTTGAGGAGTTTGACCTGATTATCTGGATACTTTTTGGCATTTTTCTCCTCCAAAAATGCCCGAGCATAAGCCATTGGCCCGGCATTTACCTGTAGAATAAAAAGAATAAAATAAAAATATATTTCATTAATGCTGCTTAAGATTTGAAGCAGTAGCAAAATGCCTAAGTATTTTTATAATTAAATGCATTTTTAGTATATATTGACAACCAAAATTGGATACAGTATGACACAAGTAAGGCCAAAGATTACAAAAATGATCTTAATCTGTTCTATTAACACAAACTAAGTGTAGTTCCATTACTAAGCTTTAAAATAATAGATTGACAGCTGGTCTTTATTGACATATTGACAGCTGGTCTCCTTTTATCCTAAAATTCATTACATCATCCAATCCCAGTAGCTTGGGTTTTGAATTATAAACCTTTTTATTCATAGAACAGTACTTATGAGCTAACACTCCTCTATTAAGTTGTATAAATATGTTTAGGAAAAAAGTGGGCGTCCATACTTTCACACTGACACTGCCCTGAAGTTTAAGCTGCAGCCGGATCATATCCACCTCATTCATTCTGCAGAGCTGGTTGAGCTCTGACACTTTGCGACTCATCTCATCAATGGCTACCTCAATAGGGTTCATTTCCATGCTTTGCTGCTTCACCACCTGGATTCGCTTTTTTAGGTACGGGAACATGGATTTTGCTAAAAATAAATATTAATAAGACTGATGTTAATTGTATCAATGTTTAATATATTTATTGTTTCTGAGGTATTTATTATTTTAAAAAAAGAAACTTTTTTTGTCATGTGAGAAATATTAAATCTGAACTCACTAGTCAAGATTGTGCGTCTCTTGCACTGTTCCTCTACATCACCATGCTTCTTTCCAGACAGTGTAAAAGGGGTCTCAAAGACAAATCGGTTAATGTTATGATTCCCCTCAAAGTCTGTTTTCTTTTCCATCTGCTCTTTTTCATCAAAGTATGGCACCACATATGTGACCTGGATATAGGCAAATCTGGGGTCCAGATCTTTAGGGTTCACCTGAACATAAACAAATATGACATTAAAGCAGGCATAAAAGTTTTTCAGGCATTTTAATAAAGGTTAACACTAAAGAAAGTGGAGACACAAACAGAACTCCCCAGACACACACACACCTACTTTGTTTTCAAGATGCAGAGAAACTAATTCATGCTTTTATTACCTCAAGGTTAGGTTCTGACAGGATGTTCTAATAAATCTTTACATAAATAACAACTTGTTCAAAATGCTGCATCAAGGGTTTTAACTAGAACCAGAAAGTTTGATCATATCAGTCCTGTGTTAGCAAACTTAAACTGGCTACCAGTCAAGTTTCATATTGAGTACAAAATTGTATTGATATCATATAAAATTCTACATAATCAGGCTCTACAGTATCTCATTGAGCTGATTTAACTGTATAAGCCAACACGTGAGCTCAGATCTCAAGCTGTTGGTTTACTTTTAGCTCCTAAAATATATAAAATTGTGGAAGAGCAATCTTCCACAAGTCTCCTAAACTTTGGAATAGCCATCCAGTTACTGTTCGCAACTCAGAATCACTATTAATCTTTATTTTATCTTGCGTTTAATTAATTCCTTGTAGATAAAGATGTAGATCTCAAGCTTGGCGGTGTTGGGTTGGTGATCTGGGATCAGCCTGTGCTGGCATTTCACCTCTTCATTTTTATTGGACTGGCAGTCCTGCAGGACGCCCTCAATGGACTTATATAGTTTTCTAATTGTTAAATACGGACACCTGATCATCATACAATCTGTCCACAATGGCTGCCTGGCCGCTCAAGGAGGCCCCCACTGAGTCTTGAGTCCAAGGTTTCTTCCTTAAAATAACAACATAACAGGGAGGTTTTTTGCCACTGTCACTTCGGCTTGCTTGTTGGGGGTTCAAAGGCTTATAAAACTGTAAAGCTGCTTTGCGACAATGTTCTATTGTAAAAAGCACTATATAAATAAATTACTTGAGCTTGAACACACACACACACACACACACACACACACACACACACACACACACACACACACACACACACACACACACACACACACACACACACACACACACACACACACACACACACACACACACACCAGTCACCTTATTAGGTAAACTTCCTTGTTTTAAACACAGTGTATACTTACTGTGCACTCTTTTACACAAATATACCCTTCTTGCTTTACCTTGTATATGCAAAATTAGAGATAATAGCTCATCTGTTGCAGAACATTTTATGTTAGTCATCCTCTAATCCTTTATCAATATTCTCTGGATTCTGCAGACTACAGGCCATGCATATTTGGTTGGTAGACTATACTCAATCTCTGTCTGATCCACTTATAAGAGTGCAACACACAATAACACACCACCATATCATATAAAAATCTGCAATACAGGAAACTAGCTGCCAACAGCTGATGTTGGGGGACAGTTGTTGTGGGGTACCGGCAATGTGGGTCAATCTTTATTAAAAAAAATATATATATTAAAAAATCAATCTTTTAATAATTAGTATTCTCAGCATCCAAACCCAGCAAATTGATAAAAGAACCAGTGATCAACAATGTCTACTGAAGTACTAAAGTCAAACCATCCATCCATTCATCTATAATGTGTAAGGCAGACCAAAGATAAAATCAATTAATAAAACAAAATCCACAATCTGCTTATCTGACACCCCGAGTGAAAAATAAAAAAATAAATAACATTCATGATACTCATAATATTTAAAGAGGCTGCTCTTAAGAAATGAAAGCAAAACATTTACCTTGTTAGAGTCCTGAATCATTTTGACATTATCTGCTCCAAACTTATCAGAGTACAGTTTAAGGAGCCTGTGAGAAATCTCAGAAAGCGCAGTGAGCTTCGGTTCTTTGTAGATAAATTCTTTACTTTCCTCTTCTTCGAAGAAGCCCTGTGACATACATTCATTAACTAAGCTAATTAAACACTTTTTTTTTACACAGTATTTACACCCATTAACCAATAATAGATTTTAATATAGTGATGATACATTAACATAACATTATCATCAACTCTGAAAATGGACCTGATTTTATTACCTTTACTTACCAACCATACTGTATAGTTACAGACTGTAGTCCATCAGACATCCTGCATACTCTGTTAGCCCACTTTAACTATGCTCTGTCAGGAGGTCAAACTTAGAGGAGATTATTATAATTGTTTGGACTATGAACAAACTAGTGTTGCAGTGACATCAAGACCCTGTTCAGACATGGCACCAAGAATGGCCTGAGTGATGTGATTGCAAATGGAGAGCATTATGTCCGAGTGTGAATGAGCTCAAAACACACTAATAATGGATTTTCAGTCACAAAGATTGCAGCAGCGTGGCATAAAGTTTTGCTGAAGTATTTTGACCAACCTTGTTGCACCTGCAGTTATTTGCACACTTCCAGTGATGAGCGCATTAAAATCGCAAGTTAAAACTCATAGTGGTTTCTTGAGGAGTATGGCCCCTCCTCTTGCTATAAGTATGTATAAGCCTACTGACTGAGCCCAGCAATCCGGCGCTTTGAGCCGTTTAACTGCTTCCCGACTGTGCTGTTTGCTTTGTTTAAAGGGCTAGGGCTGTACACAGCAAGATCCCACTCTGGGCATTTATAGGAGGAGCAATTGACACATTGGAGGAAACAATGTCAACCAACAGTCATAAAAGTCAACTGAATTCCCAAAGAATTAGAGAGCAAGCCATGTACAGTAACATGCTATATTTGCTGGTCAGTTTAGTGGACCTGACAGCTGTATGTTGTGCTTGCTCACTGCTGCCTCTGTGGCTGTACGCGCTGCTTGCTCTGAGCAGCTAGAGTGGGCAGAGTTTCCCCATAGTGTCGCAGTTGGTGTAGCTGGTTCATGGTGGTTTTATTAAGTGCCCAAATTTTGGCCTCAAAAAGATATATGTATTTTGAGAAACCTAGATTTTACAGTCAGAAATAACTGTGTGCATCTGGTCATATACAAAGTATCTTTTTTTTATTTTTTATTTTTTATACCTGTCATGTCTGGCAGTTTTTTGACTGCACTGATGTACCAAACATGTTTGCTTTTACATTTTTACAGGAACAGTTATACAGATTATTGTAGCCTATTCCTGTTAGTTGTGCTTTTATTTAAGCGATTTAATTATTCCGCCAATGCGTGACAGGGGAGAAAAAAGAGGAGGAAAAGAAGAGAGAGGGAAAAAAGAAACAACCTAGAAAAAAAAAAGAGAGGGGAAAAAAGAAACAACCTATACATACATTCCTATATACATATATACACAGGTATATACATACCTATATACATATATACCTATATACATACAAACAAACACAAATACTCACATACACACACACACACCCCCGCATACACACACACACACACACACACACACACACACACACACACACACACACACACACACACACACACACACACACACACCCCCTAATAGTATTAGCAGTTGTGTATGTCTCTTTATGTGCGTATGTATGTGCCCCTGTTATGGAATGCATTCATGATGAGGGCAAGAAACCGCAACCATGCTCCCACGGTCCGGAGATGGATAGGGAAAGACCAGGGGGACCCAGACCACCCGGGAACCTGAAGACCAGAGGCCACACAAACCGATGGCCACCGCACACGCACCGCAGAGGAGGAAGGAAGGAGACAACAGACGAGGCCCCCACGGACAGGGGGCAGGAACCCAGAGAGCCAGAGGCAATGAGACATCCAACCCCCCCCCCCCCCCCCCCCCCCCCAGGGGGGCAAGAGCCGAGCATGCGGCCCCCAAGGCCCCAGCACCCGCAAACGACCCAACCCCGGTAGAGCCCCACCCACGCCAAGGAGGCCCAAACCACCCCCAGGATATCATCACCAAGGGAGCAGGTCAGACACCATGCCAAGACACCCAGCCGCACACCCCAGGACACACAGGCACCCACACCCAGGGGGTGGTGACAGCGACACCCAGCATCCCCGAAGGTGATGAGCTCAGCAAGCTACAGATCCAGGACTCGTCATCCACACTTACACATTCACACAAGTTACCCACTCATACGTGCTCATTCATCCCAATTGCACACGCCAATTGTACACACCAATGTCACACTCATGCACACACGTAACAAATAAGGACAACTGGCGTGAGCATCGGGCCAGCAGTGTCCCAGCAAGGCAGCCAGCCAGTCCCCACCCCAGGTAGGGCGCCCAGGGCCAGGCGTGTGAGGACCCGCCCTTCACCTCCTCCCACCCAACGTGTTGCAGTGAATGTGTAAAATGGAAGTGTGTCTGTAAAATGAGCACTGAATAAATGTAAAATGAGCACTGAATAACAGCACCCAGTCACACCCCCCCCAAGGCCCTTAGTGTCTAACATGCAAATATACAAAATTTTCACAATGGTCTAACAGTCAAAGACAAGAACAGAAGACCAAACAGTATAAGGCTTAGGTGATTCAATAGGCAAAAAACTATATTAAATTGGCTTTAAAAGGATGTTTAAAATGTGATCTGATGCAAGATCGAAACAAACTGTGTGGGATTGAATATAGGTTTCATGCAAAGGACATGGGACAAAAATAATTTATTCTAGAAATAAACACTTTTTAACACAAAAAAACACCCAAAAAAACACAGCATTGTTATAAATTTGGGTTATTGTCAAGAGTAATAAGGCCTCCTTAAAATAAAAGGATTTTTATACAGAGAAAAAAAAAGAATGACAGTTAAGATCTGACTTACTGTATGTTATGGCAAATGGACATATGTTTCCAGATCCTATTAATATTTTGAAGAATTTTAATACAATCCCCAATTTTTTTATCTATTTTTAATGCAGGAATAATATTTGTAATAAACACTGTAAGAATATTTAACTACAACATATTAAAAAGTAGGGTGGCACGGTGGCTTAGTGGTTAGCACATTCACCTCTCAGCACTAGATATTCCCGGTTCGAATACCAATCTGGGTGGCGTTTCCATGTTCTCCCCTGTCCGCGTGGGTTTCCTCTGGGTTCTCCTATTTCCTCCCACAGTCCAAAAACATGGAACAAGGTCAATTGAATTCTCCAAATTGCCCCATATAGAGTGCGTTTGTGTATGTCTGAGTGAGTGTGTGCCCAGCGATAGAATGGCGCCCTGTCCTGGGTGTATCGGCCCAGCGCCTGAAACGTTCTCCCCTGGATGGGCATGGGGAACCCCCCATGAGAATAAAGCAGAAGATAATGGATGCATATTAATAAGTAGCCTCTATATACTATATTTTTTAGTGTCCACACAAATAAATAATTTTATCTGACATATTAATCTGACAAGTTATTCATATAAGTGAATAAGCTTTAAGTTATTTATAATTTTATTAAAAGTTAACAGTTCTAAATTAAATATTTGTTCAATATTTAATATAAGACATCTCAAAGTTACAATGTCCACCAGTTATTATTTCTTGAAAATGGTAGCTGTCACGAGCACCTGCTCTGTGTGTCACGAGCACCTGCTGCACCTGTCCCTCGTTGTCGGTCCTCATTATCTCACTTGGGTGATTGGTTGGGTTTCTCACGTGTTTAGTTGGTTTTCTATTTAATCTGTTTTACCCCTCCATACTGAGCACGTCTTTATTTTGTGGTTCTATACCCGATGTTATGTTGTTCTGTTTGTTCCCCATTTTCGTTGGTGTCCCGTCACCAATTTTTATTAAATTAAACCTTTTGGATTTTATCCCGGTGTCTTGGACTCTCCTTCCGCGTACAACCACGGTACTGCGCTGCGCACCTTCTCCGCGTGGGTCGTATACCGTAGGAGCGTTCGCCGTGGACCGACGCACGTAATTTTCCCCGCGTGGTCGGTACCCGGGAGCGCTCACTAGGCGCGAGCGGCTGAACGCAGCCATATCTCCGCGTTAGCCGCCCTCCTTCCGGGGAAGAACGGACGACCTCTAACAGTAGCCTCTACACCTTTAAGTTTTTAAAGTCAATGATTATTTATGACTTAGCCCTCATAATAAATATCCCTTGACCACATATAATGAAGAGGATGTCACTATACTATATAACAAATTCCACACAGTTATTATGTAGAGGTCAAAGGCCAAATTTAATCAGATTCCATCAAAACATTCAAGTACCAATTCTAGTAATCACAAATTACAAGCCCTATTACTAGCAAAGGTAGGACACAGTAATGTACATTTACCCAGCACTTATATTATCAGCAACATCCCTACACATTTATCTACTTACTGAGAACACTAGGCACAAAACAGATGAAAAAATCATGCAGTTACAGATAATGCTTGCATTATGTGATAATCAGCATGACTGTTAGTACCAAATGTGCATGTTTAGTTATTCAACTACTATGAAGTTTTAATTGCATCCTATTCTATATGTTTGTCCACCAGTAGATATAACAATTAAACAATATTGAAAACACAGTTATTAGGGGTGTAACGGTGCACAAAATTCACAGTTCAGTACACACTAATATATGGACCTCACGGTTTGGTACGAAATTGGTGGGGGGGGGGGGGTTATTGTCGAGCACTTTTATTAAATGCCTGAAACCAGCGTTCACCACTACAGAATATGGAGCATATCGCGGATTAGTTCTCTCGGCTTCACTGTACTGTGGTTATGATTTTTATTTTTGAAATATCTGATTCTGTATCAGATATTTCATATTTTATTTGTTTTCACCATATTTTGTGCTATATATGCTGTTGAATTTCTGTAAGTTTAAGAGTATATAAAGTGTTTGATAGCATATGAAGTGTTTATATGATTGTGGGAAGGGTTTGTGAAACCTTAAATATATAAATAACACAATAATTATAACTCGGGCGGCAGAGTGGCTTAGTAGTTAGCACATTAGTCTCTCACCGCTGGGGATTCCAGGTTCAAATCTCGATCTGGGTGGATTTTTCATATTCTCCCCATGTGCGTGTGGGTTTTCTTCAGGTCCTCTGGTTTCATCCCATAATTAGAACTGAATGCTCTAAATTGCCCCATATAGTGTGTGTCTGTGTGAGTGTGCCCAGCGATGGATTGGTGCAATGACGTGGGTGTAATATATTTTGGCCTTGTGTTTTTTTGGTCTTCGCGAATCCTGTACTGTTGTATTCTTCTGCGAAAGTACATACCAAACTGTTTGGCCTGTACCAATTGCCAATTGTACCAATTGAACGAATAAAACGCATAACAGTTATTCAAAATGCTTGGCTAGGTGCTTGAACTGTTATACTTATGTCAATAGAAATGGAAAAAATTCCCGAATGTAATGATTAAGATTTATGTCCCAATACTTTTGTCCGTATACTATATTATTTATCAGTAATCAGGGAATACCCCATACCCAACATAATTACTATAAACATAGACTAAAACATTTGATTGAAAATGATCATTTTAACCTTATCTAAACAGTTAAGGTATGTGTACTGAACAACTGGTAAGTCAGTGTAAGTTACTTATAGTAAGTATATAAACAAGGGCAAATATTAGCTATTGAGGGTCAATGAAGGATAGTTAAAGCATTTAAAAAGTGAAAACAAACCCAAATTAAACAAGGTAAAGGACAACTTACCACTGCCTGTTACAGAAAACAAAAAAGAAGAAAAAGCATACAGAATTTAAAAAACAATATCTAAGGTGTTCTGAGCAGTAACAATCACAGTGGATGAATAAAGAAAGTCACCTATTTTTGTTTGGTTGCAATTTTTTAAAGCCTTTTAACAATATATATATTACTAATTGCTCTACAGTACAAAAATAAAGAATTTACAATTAGCAGATGCTTTTCGCCAAAGCGACTTATTTGGGAGAGAACACAATAAGTTAAGGAGGAACCAGTTACACTGTAGTACTATGAATTTTGATCATTTGCCGATCTGGTTTCAATGTTGAGTTTTGGATTAGCTACAGAGGTCTGATCGTGCAAGAAATACATGACAATAGTCGAGCCGGGAGAGGATGAAACCTTCAACTAGCAATTAAGTAGCCTGTTCAGTCAAGAAAGGTCTGATCTTCTTGATTCTTTCTATCTACCAATTGTACAAAATAAATCTGCAGAAATTGGCAGCTTTTGTGACCTGATTAGATTGGAGGATATCAAATGTGAAACAAAGGTAAAGGACAACACCAGTTGATTCGTTGATTTGAAAGGTCAGGTCATGATAAATTTACACTTTCATGCAATAGTTTTGGGATTTGCACTACAGTACATGTCTTAAGATATGAGAGGAAAACAGAGACCCCAAAGAAACCCACACAAACACAGCAAGGACATGCAAAATTCACACAGAAAAAAAAAGTTTTCACCTAATACGAAACTGAACTTAGGACCTTTTTGATGTAAGGTGGAAGCACTAACCACTGAGCTACTGCACCACCTTTCACTTTTTCTCACATGCTTTTTTTTTTGTTAACTGTCCAGAATTTCAAATATTTTAAATGTAAAAGAGGTTCAACTCTTCTTTATAAATGTACACTATTTCCACTTGCTGTGAGCATGTTCATTTACCCAAGAATTTTTTAATAAATCACAACATATTTTCTCTCCGTACTATACATCCCTTTAAACTTATAATGATTGTATTCATACCTGTCCATAGAAAGCCACACGATAATATCTGCCGAAGAGACGTTTCTCTGAGTTCACTACCTCGTTCACCTTTAAATATGAGCGATGGATGTCGTAGTACAGTTCAGACAATCTCTATAATATAACACAGGTATAAGCAGTCAGTTGCATAACCAGTCAAGTAAAAAAGTCAGTAAAGTGACATAGATGTCTAAAACTCACTTTAAAATCTCGTCTCTTCTCAAAAACAGCAATGACTGGCTTGTTGATATCTGCTATAAGTTCATGCCTTTCAGACTTCCACAGATAATCCACACACAGTTCTAGTTGCTCAACTAATGTGTCCTGAAAGCAAGAAAAAACATTTAAAACGGACTGTACCAGATTGGTTATAAGATGCTGAGAAATGTGCTACCAATGCATTAACCTAGGTGGTTTAATATAACTGGCAGGAACACCATGGTGCTGGGGGAGGAGGCAAAGCTGTCAATAATGAACTTTGATTATGGTTAATTAATGCACCTCACATGTCACGGGGACTCAGTACAACTGTGAAAGAAAAGTACTGTAAAGCCTTGCTTTATTGTGGTCATGTTGGTGATCTATATAAAACCCGTTCTGTGGTCCTGTCTCCAGTCCTCATTGCTTTCCCTTCTTGTTACAAGAACATTTCCTTACTTTTGTTATAACAAATAATATTAAAGCAATACGGCATGAGAGGATGTGCATTATTGTGAATAAATCACAGGAAAGAGGTGTTATTAGGTACAGGTATTAGGCCGTTACACCGCTTTCCCATGATTTATGCAAAACCTCTAGTGCCTTATTGCTGAGTAACAGGTTTCCACTTTCTCTAATAGCAATTTTACACTAACAACTTTTGTGGTCTGTGTACCTCAGTATAAGGTGTATCCTGTGTCCCAGCATCCTCTTTCATTGCTCCTTCCTCCTGCACATTGGGTGAGATGTTCATAAAGGCAGGCCAGCCCATACTGAAGGATGCTGCAGATTGCAAAGTAGGAATAAATTATTATTATAAATACATACATTTATAAGGCAACAGATTACATAAATAAAGGAATTTAAAAATAAAGTCCTATTTTTAACACATATTTAAACACACCTTCAATGAACACAATTCCTAGCCTCACAATTATGTAGTTTATACAGTCAAGTTAAAAAAACAAGCAAACAAAACAGTATTACATGGTTTAACAGTCTAAATGGTTTAAACTTACAATGGTTGTAAAAATAAAATGTTTTTGAACAAAAAGTTAGCTTATTGTCTGTTCTTTTTTATTATTTTCATTTTACTCTCATGACTATCCAGGAAGAGCAAAAGACATACTGTGCTTTCTCTATTACACATGGAGCATCCACAACTTTTCACCCACTCAGTAATAGGGGCACCCTCAAAAGCCAGTCACTGTTGTACCAGTTTTGATAAATCCCTGATTTATCCTCCCACCAATCAGACTGTCAAACCCTGAGAACTGAACTTTCTCAACGCTCCAGTGCCCAGGTAACCTGGACCACATTTCTCACAATGCAGCATGTAAACAACAACAACAACAACAACAACAACAATAATAATAATAATAATAATACATATTTATTTTCCTTCATTATCTTCTGCTTAATCCTCTACTGGAGTCGTGAGGGGGTTCCTCATGCCCATCCAAGGGAGAACATTTTGGGCACTGACCAGATACACCCAGGACAGGGTGCCAATTTATCCCTCACAAACACATACTGACTAAATAATTTAGGGGCAATTTAGGGCAGTCAATTTACCTTGAATCCATGTTTTTTGGACTGTGGAAGTAAACCTGAGAACCCAAAGACAGGAAAAACATGGAGACTCCACCCAGATTGGGAGTCGAACCTTGTCGATCCCCAGTGCTAACCACTTAGCCACTGTGCCGCACATTATTATGATTTATAGTAATAATAATGAGCGTATTGAACTCAGGGCAAATTTACATCGGGGTATATTAAAAAAGCAACACAAAAATTTATTAAAATCAATAAATAGTAGTTTTAAAATTGTGTTTTTTGTAAAAGTATTTGATACATGGCTTTATACTGCCAGAGATTTATAACCTGATAAACCTATAGAAAATCTTACACCTTTGAAATATTTCTTTATATAAATATATTATATAAAGTTTTAATTTTAAATATATTTTTTTCTTTATATAAAATAATAAAAATATATATATATTACACATTCACATAATAGGAAATGGTTCTAAAAATCTGTTTAATATAAATTTAAAATAGAAGGATTAAAGTGATCAGCTCCTTAATTTAATGCTTTGTTGAAGTTCTTTATCTTTGGTCACATTTTCAAAACAATATATAATCTAAATAAATTTTCTGAACATTGCTGTTGTTGTATGGCATAAAGGTGTGATTCAAGATTGAAAATATTGTTGTTTTCTATACAAATTTCAGGTCTTGGGTAAGCAAGGTGCAGTTTTCTGAGCTTGAGGTGCCGGGGTGGCTGGTAATCATACCCATGGTTTTGTTTTAAAAAAAACAAAGAACAATTTAAAGATTAAGAAAATTTTCTTAATACATTAAGAATTACTAATACACTAATTTATTTATTTTACATAAGTGCATGCAGAACATCATACTTGATTAAGTTGTCTGATGATAAAAGTTATAATATATTTATATTTTGCTGAAAACACTATTAACATTGTCAGAGTTTTAATTGATATTCCACTATGTCCAACCATCACCATTGATTGACATATATTAACACTTAATCAGCAACATAATTTTTTTTGGCAGCCTTAACAATATCTGGTTTAATTCAAATTTTCTGGATTAAAATTTTGGAGTGAGTCACGACTGGGTTACATAATGCAAATAAGTATTGGGATTACATTTCTTGCAGCATAAAACTGATATTCAATACAATCCTCCCCCCTCAACCCCCCCTTTGTGTAAGACAAAAAATACTATTTTAATTAGAAATGTTTTTTTATATGTACTCAAGGTGGGACAATACATGTTAATTATCCTTTATCAACTATCAATTCATTATCTTCCGCTTTATCCTATATTAGGGTTGCGGGGGTTTCCACATGTCCATCCAGGGGAGAACGTTTCGGGCGCTGGGCAGAGAACATGGAAACTCCACCCAGATGGGGATTCGAACCGGGAATCCCTAGTGCTGAGAGGCGCTAACCACTAAGCGCCATAAGACAATGTCTTACAAATTTTAAGCTACAAGTCGACAGAGAAGAAACCCTCCTTCCATCCACCATCTTCTGCTTTATCCTATATCAGGGTCGCGGGGGGGGTTCCCCATGCCCATCCACGGGAGAACGTTTTGGGTGATGGGCAGATACACCCAGTAC
This sequence comes from Corydoras sp. C115, assembly GCA_019802505.1. Lineage (NCBI taxonomy): Eukaryota > Metazoa > Chordata > Actinopteri > Siluriformes > Callichthyidae > Corydoras > Corydoras sp. C115. The sequence continues at coordinate 514,046 of JAFMOC010000157.1, read as the reverse complement.
AGGGCGCCAATCTATCGCTGGGCACACTCACTCACACAGACATGCACACATACACACTCTATATGGGGCAATTTGGAGAACTCAATTGACTTGATCCATGTTTTTGGACTGTGCGAGGAAAATGGAGAACCCGGAGGAAACCCACGCGGACATGGGGAGAACATGGAAACTTCACCCAGATGAGGATTCGAACCGGGAATCCCTAGTGTTGAGAGGCGAACGTGCTAACCACTAAGCCACCGTGCCGCCCAGAGAAGAAACCAGCAATTATAAATATTTACTGCTCGTTGTCTGTAACAAGTGCTAAATTGTGGTCAGAGAAGTTTGAACTTTTGCAAACCAGTTTAGTTTGTAATGTTATCTTAATAAATACTCACACAGGTTTCCACTAAATATTTGCTAAAGAAGTGAAAAAATCTGTCCATGAAGAGTGTCAGTTTAGCACTCAAGGTCCATCAATGAGCAAAGCTATGAAGTTTACACTATGAGGTTGGCGTCAGAAATGCAGATATGGGGACCAGGACTTGATTACAACAAAATGGTTTCACAACACAGTGCATCATACACTGCTTAAAATATGCTGGCTGGCGTCGCAACATTGTGCCCAAAAGGCAATGCAACTCCAAAGTAATGAGTAAAAAGCGAGAAGGCATTTTCACTCATGAGTTTATAAACTTAAACAATTATTCATACAAAGTGAAAATTGGCCTTAAACAGAGGCATTCTACAAAAATAAAAAAGCGAAGTTTTTAATAAACCTTTTTGGTCAATCAGCAAACTATTCCACTGTGATGGTAGGTTTTCATTAGGACATGGTTGGCATTACACTCACTTTCTCCTTCTTGGGGTGTTAGTAAAGGGCAACAATTAATTACATTGCTCTCCTCTGTGGCACTGCTTGGGATCCGTGCCTTTTCAGGCTTCCAGTAACCTGTGGTTGCAAAGGGGCAGGAAGTTTAACACAGGTTCATTTCTTTTGCACAAATTCTCAGCTACTCAGCCTGAGCACATGCGCAATTGGTGGAACACATTAGCAGAAAAACTGAGAGAAGAAGCACGAAATTCATGCTGCATTATACACATGCAAATGCAAGACAAACACTAAGATCAGTTGACTTGATCAGTCTCTGAGGAGATGTTTGAATGTGCAGTTGTTTAAAGACAATAATTTTATTAATGAAGAGAATAATAAAACAAAACAGAGGAAAGTGAGAAAGCTGAATGCATAATGTTAAAAATGACTTCACAGGAGGGTTAGGCTGGTAGAAATTATGTGTACAGTGAAGCAGGCAGTACAAGCAGTCTGTAGCCAGTAGAGGTCACTCACCTCTTCTCTTTAGAGACTCTGCAATGAGGGCAGAAATGTGGATGTAGCACATGGCAGCCTAAAACAAAAAACAAATCCAAATGTAGCTTTGTAACAACTCTGATTATAATGGTTCATTAACCGGGTTTCCGGGATGCACCGGAATCCAAATAAATTATTTGTGAAAACTTAATTATTTTAACCATAAAATTGCATGTTTAATAAGACAGTGGACCAAACATTGGACAATTTTAAATAAATAAACATTATTTCTGATAATTATACAGTTATTATTTCACTAATTAGATTTATTTATAACACAATAGTAAAAGAATGCAGTGTTGCAAATTTTTTACTTTATATTTGATATTCTGAGTGTTATTATTTGTTATTGCTTAAGTTAGTCCAGCCAAAGCTGACCAAAGTTTAATGCCTATTGCCTATAAGTGTACCTTTGTTGCCATTCATTACCTTTCATCTATTAATTTTTTCTTCTTACTCTTGCTCTGAAAGTAGTATTTGATTCATCTCATGGCCTTGTGTGTGTGTACCTCTGTGTCTTGTGTTCATGCTCCATTCACAATTGAGGTTATTTGTGAACCTGTCTTTTATTTCAATGTTAGGCTTTTATCTTTTACTCTGTTCTGTTGTGTTATTGTGTTTTGTGGTCAGTCACAATAGTCTATTGTACATTCCATTGCATGTTCTTATTCTATGTGTATCTGCACTATGAACTTAGTTGCATGCTCATACTGTTGGGTTGTCTTGTTTTGTTTTCTTTGTTGTCCTTTGTTATGTATATTTTAATTTGTTATGTAGTTGTTGTTTTTCATTTTAGTTGATATTTTGCTGTTAAGGAATATTCTGCTGTAGTATTTGCTAAATTGTGGTCAGGTTAGGTAATCGGCATGTGTGCTAGACATGTGACAGTTCAAATACTGAAAAGTAATTCAGGGAGCACGAGGAATCATTTCCAAATATACTTAAAAATCTTGGGGTTGTGTTAAAGAACATTTTATTGTATTGGTTTGCTTTATATGTTGTAAGTAAAAAATGCATCTCTGCAGAAATTATATGTTGTAATTTTATAACAACCTGTCAAATATTAGCATAATGAATGTGTTACACTACCAACAAATACTAAAATGTGTTTGTTTCTATAATAAATCTTTCACTACCATTTTAAAATTTAACCCTGTCTTTAATAATGGTCCATTGATGTAATAACCTGGCCATTTAGTATACTAAACTGATTACATTTGATAACCATAAAATATTGCAAAGTTTTCAAATTGAGCAACTACAGAATATAAGACTAAATATTTCAACCAGCAACCTTATTTTGGCCAAGCAGCATAATCACTGGCACCCAAAATCATGACAAAGTAACAAGAATTGGTCTTTAGAATGAAATGATTTAACAATATCATTAACATTAATTTAGAACTCAATCAAATTACGGGACTCTGTAATACCTCAGATAAGTCTCCATTACGGACATGGATCTTGGCCATGCTCTCCAGCCAAGTACGTCGAAGCTCAGGGGTGCTGGCATACGAGTTTGCTAGGCTGTACTGCAGGTCAACCAACATCTCTGGATCTTTCTCATGTTCTTTCATCTGTGATGTAGCCATCAGCACAGTGCGAATACGCTTTGTCAGGTCCTTCACCTCAGCTGGAAAAGAGGTGTTCTAATGCAAGAGAGAAAATATGTTTAAATTATAAACCAGGTTTGCAAAGTAATTGTTGTATAAGTGAAAATGTGCATCACTGTAAACTACACCTTCAGAGGAACATCTCCATTAGCAAAGTTATTGATGATGGCTAGCGACTGCTGAAACCGTGAACCTCCTATACCAGCATCTGCAATCAGCTGACTTACAGCCTTTATAACCTAAACGATTAAAAGAGAGTAATATATGATTGGTGTGTGATTTGCCTGAAAAGCTAATTTTTCTTTACTGAATGACAGAAAAATGCAACAACGAAATATGTCACTTTTAAAGAGGGATTGTGGGTTTTACCAAAACTTTTGGTTACAAAAAAATATTTTTATCTTCTAATTCCAAAATAATAGATAGTAATCACAATTTTAATATGATGACTTTTTACATGTACTGTAACATTCCACAATGTGGTTGTTTTGGGAACCCCAGGGAAAGATCAGGCACAACTGATACCATTGATCCACTCAATCATATTTTAGCTCTTTGTAGAGTTTGTAATGCAATGGATCCAGATACATGCATAGCAGCAAGCCTGTGGTGCAGCACACCTGCCCCATGCTGTAGCAACCTCTGATGGCCAATGTAACGCACCTTGCAAACCTCCATCTGGCCATCTCCACCTTGTGCTAGGGTAGTAATTACAGTATCATGCGCAGAATTACTATTACAAGTCATGCTGCCTGCGAATGAGCATCTTAGAACAGTCAGGGTTAAACACTCTTAATTCTGTTTTTCCCTTTTGTAGTATGGCTTTTGTAGCATTGCAGCATAGCTGGTGTTAAAATGTACATACTTCATAAAGTAAGATTTAGGATAAATGCCCACCAAGGTATCTTGTGCATTGTGATGTACTGTATTAGAAACAGCACATTTCCTGATGAGTTTATTATTATTTTTTTAGGGGTGTCTTCAACTAAGGATTTTCATAGTCGAATCTGATTCGTCAGATTTTCCCTATAGTCGACTGATAGTCGAATCAGTTAAAATTTCACCACAAGATGGCGCTATAAGCGTGGTTTTTAAAAAAGTTTTTTTTTAAATATTTTACTTGTTTTTCTAGAGCACCGTAAATGGGATCCCCGTTCTGGACTTTTTTCCACTTCAAAGGAAAAACCTAAAAAAAACTAAAAACCTAAAAATGAGGATGATTTTATTTGACAAATGGCTATATATATAACGAAAACAAAGACATTTCATGTAAAAACTAATGCTTAGCAGCAGCCATGGGCACCCCCATGTGGTCAAAGTTGTACATTCGACTATGAGGTTCATAGTCGACTATGGTTCCTCGAATCGAATCGTCGAATCAGCGAATATTGCAGCTCACCCCTATTGTTTTTATTATGCTTTTTGTTTTAATAAAGATTCATTCAGGGCGGCACGGTGGCTTAGTGGATTCCCGGTTCAAATCCCAATCTGGGTGGAATTTCCATGTTCTCCCTGTGTCCGCGTGGGTTTCCTCCAGTTTCTCCGGTTTCCTCCCACAGTCCAAAAACATGGATCAAGTCCACACATTCACGCACACAGACACACTCTATATGGGGCAATTTTGAGAATTCAATTGACTTGATCCATGTTTTTGGATTGTGGGAGGAAACCGGAGAACCCGGAGGAAACCCACGCAGACACGGGGAGAACATGGAAACTCCACCCAGATGGGGATTCGAACCGGGAATCTCTAGCGCTGAGAGGCGAACGTGCTAACCACTAAGCCACCGTGCCGCCCTGATCAATTAAATTGAATTCTCCAAAATTGCCCCATATAGAGTGTGTCTGTGTGAGTGAGTTTGTGCCCAGCAATGTATTGGCGCCCTGTCCTGGGTCTATCTGCCCAGCGCCCGAGACATTCTCCCCTGGATGGGCATGGGGAACCCCATCGCGACCCTAATAGAGGATAAAGTGGAAGATAATGGATGGATGGATAAAGATTAATTCATTCATTCGATATATTTTACTTAATCTTCTTCTAGGGTCATAGGGGGTGTTCCCTATGCCCATGCAGGGGAGAATATTTCAGCACTGGGCAGATACACCCAGGACAGGGCGCTAATCTATCGCTGGGCGCACTGACTCACACAGACACACATACACACACACACACACACACACAAAACACACACTATATAGGGCAATTCAGAGCATTTAGTTCACATTGAATCCATGTTTTTGGACTGTGTTAGGAAACTAGAGACCCCAGAAGAAACATGGAAACTCCACCCAGATTGGGATTAAAACCTGGAAGTGCCAGCACTGAGTAAGTTAGGTTTTAACTGGGGGGCAAACACTTTTTCACACAGGGCCATGTAAGTTTGGATTTTTTTCTCTCTTAATAATGAAATAATGAAAAACATTTTGTGTTTCCTTGTGTTTTCTTTGACTAATATTTAATAGGCTTAAAGGGGCAAGCATTTTTCACACCACTGTATATATTTAAGCTACATATTGATCCACAAAGGTAACTCAGCATTAATGTTGGAGCAGCATTAACCATATTAGGCACACTTTGCACCTGGTATATAGCATTAGTAAAACTATAGATGTAACAGGTGCCTAGGGCACCTGTCACCTGTTTCGTGTTTCGTCCCGTTCGTTTTAGTTAATTAACGTTCTGTGATTCATTAGTTTCGTTAATTAACTCTGCGTTATCATTGGTTTGTCTTGTGCACGTGGTCGGGTGTCTTTTTGTATTTATGTCCATTGTTTTTTGTCATTGGTGCTGGTCGTTTGTTTGATGTCACGTAGTCTCTGTTGTACCTCTTGTTTTGTGGTGTACTGCACCTTTAATAAACCTGTTTTCGGTTACCTGCGTGCCTGGCTCCCTTCAGCGCGTGTTTACGGCGGCTTTGCGCTTGTAAGCGCACGCCGCTTCTGCCCGAGGTAGACTACCGTGACAGAACGACCAGCCAAGGAAATTTGGGGAGTCCAGAGCCCAGGTAAGCTCATTCTTAAATTTTTCTTTGCGGGGGCCGTGTAGCCTCGTACTCGCGGCGCGTTCCGCCGTGTCCGCGAGTGCGCTATGCGCAGCCCGCCGTCCCAGAGCCGTAAGGACCGCTCGATCAGTGTAATGTCAATGTATGATTATGACTCTGATGATCAGTGGATGTGGAGGTATGGATATGAGGCGCTTTGTGCGGAGGAAGGCCTGGACCTGATCGAGGTTTCCGATGATAAGGCGGGCGACTCGTACCTGTATGGGCATATTCTGCCCATACGAACCCTCCTCAACTCTGAGGAGTTCTGGACGGACGCTCCGGTCCAGTTTGTTAAACCCCCTGCGGCGAAATCCAGGCGCAGAGCGCGCCGGCGCGGTGCTAAGACGCAGCGTACGCGCGGTACGTGTGCTGCGGGGCAGTCACGTGACGCGCCCGCGCCGGACTGCGCTGTGTCTGGATCGCGCTGCGAGGGGGCGGTACCGGAGCCAACACTCGGGGGGGTAGATGTGGATCCGTGTCCCCCTGTCTCGTCTTCCCCATGTCTGAGATGTCTGTGTGTTTTGGCATTGCGGTGGGGGTGTACATGTTCTGTGTGCAGGAGGGAGACCCTGAGGTGCCGGCCGAGGTCCGCCCAGCGTGCGTGCCCGCCGAGGTCCTGCCAGCATGCGTGCCCGCCGAGGTCCTGCCAACGTGCGTGCCCGCCGAGGTCCGCCCAGCGTGCGTGCCCGCCAATGTCCTGCCAGCGTGTGTGCCCACCGAGGTCATGCCAGCGTGCGTGCCCGCTGAGGTCCAGCCAGCATGCGTGCCCGCCGAGGTCCTACCGGCGCGCGTGCCCATCCCGAAGTCCAGGGGCGTCACGCCGCCCATCCCGAAGTCCAGGGGCGTCACGCCGCCCATCCCGATGTCCAGGGGCGTCACGCCGCCCATCCCGATGTCCAGGGGCGTCACGCCGCCCATCCCGATGTCCAGGGGCGTCACGCCGCCCATCCCGAAGCCCAGGGGCGTCACGCCGCCCATCCCGAAGCCCAGGGGGCGTCACGCCGCCCATCCCGAGGTCCAGGGGCCGCACGCCGCCCAGCCCGAGGTCCAGGGGCCGCACGCCGCCCAGCCCGAGGTCCAGGGGCCGCACGCCGCCCAGCCCGAGGTCCAGGGGCCGCACGCCGCCCAGCCCGAGGGTCAGGGGCCGCACGCCGCACGCCCCGAGCAGCAGGGGCCGCACGCCCCGCCGCCAGGGGGCGTCCGCCTCGCCACGCCGCCAGGGGGCGTCCGCCTCGCCACGTCGCCAGGGGGCGTCACGCCTCGCCATGCCGCCAGGGGGCGCCCGCCTCGCCACGCCGCCAGGGGGCGTCCGCCTCACGACGCCGCCAGGGGGCGTCCACCGGACCACGCCGCCAGGGGGCGTCCACCGGACCACGCCACCAGAGGGCGTCCACCGGACCACGCCGCCAGAGGGCGTGGCCCACTCCTCGTCCGACGTGGGCGCCCGCCAGACCACGCAGCCAGGGGGCGCCCGCTGCGCCACGCAGCCAGAGTGCGTGGCCATCTCCTCGCCCGATGTGGGCGTCCACCGGACCACGCTGCCAGAGGGCGTGGCCCACTCTTCGTCCTACGGGGGCGCCCGCCTCGCCACGCAGCCAGAGTACGTGGCCAACCCCGCGCCCGACGTGGGCGTCCACCGGACCACGCAGCCAGAGGGCGTGGCCCATTTCTGATCCGCCGTGGGCGTCCACCGGACTTTGCAACCAGAGGGCGTTCGGCACGCCTCACCCGCAGAGGGCGTCCACCCGAGGGCGCTTTCCAAGCCCCGCTCGAGGAGGGCGGAGGACCCCCCCCCCGGGACTGTTTTTTTTTTTCTCTTGGTCGCGTCCCACCGTTGCGCGACCGCAGGGGCGGGGGTAATGTAACAGGTGCCTAGGGCACCTGTCACCTGTTTCGTGTTTCGTCCCGTTCGTTTTAGTTAATTAACGTTCTGTGATTCATTAGTTTCGTTAATTAACTCTGCGTTATCATTGGTTTGTCTTGTGCACGTGGTCGGGTGTCTTTTTGTATTTATGTCCATTGTTTTTTGTCATTGGTGCTGGTCGTTTGTTTGATGTCACGTAGTCTCTGTTGTACCTCTTGTTTTGTGGTGTACTGCACCTTTAATAAACCTGTTTTCGGTTACCTGCGTGCCTGGCTCCCTTCAGCGCGTGTTTACGGCGGCTTTGCGCTCGTAAGCACACGCCGCTTCTGCCCGAGGTAGACTACCGTGACAATAGAGACAAGCCATAAGCTTTTAGTGAACTCCTTGACATAGCATCTTCAAAGGCTTGAAAGGCTTGTTAGATTCATTTTTTGTGAAATAAATGGTCTTACATTTCATTTCATTTGAGTTAAAATATTGGATAGGATTTATAATTGTTCATCAAGGATATGCAGAGGCAAAATAATTCCTATTAAAAAAAAGTTCCTATAAATGATCTGTTAACTTATTGTCTAGAGTTAAACTTAAATCAACAAACTAAGTCACTTAAGAAAGGTGTCTAAACATTTGTACAAAAATAGTTAATAATGGAATCTATAAAGCTGACAGTCTAAAAAAGATACTAATAAGTTAAAATAATAAAGAAGTGCTTAAAAAATCAGCCCTAAAAGCAGTGATGGACATGATTAAATGTTTGATGTGATACTAAAATCTCCTACACTGTACCATTAACACACAAGAAATCAAAAATAAACTGGAACATGACATGTTTATGTAAAATGAGGAGATGGTAGGAATCAATATACTCAAAATTTCAGCAATAATAGTCAGGTTAATTTCAGCCAACCACCACTCAAACTGCTGAAGCAACCAGGCTTGAAATATGTGTGTGGCATGATGTGTCTACAGGGCGTGGACATTAAATCACTTGAAAGTGATTTAATTTAATTTACTTATGTAGCCCATGCTTTTATCCAAAGTAACTTACAATTATCCTAACTTGATGGCTGGGGTCAGAATTGAGGGTCGGGCAGTAATACAGCAATGAGGGTTAGAAACCTTGCCCAAGGACCCACATTGGTAATTTTTAAAGAATTCACAAACCATTTAAAAATGTGGCATTCCATCATCAAGATTTAATGGATAAAACCCAAAATTTTAGGTGCTGGTAGTACATACCTGTAAGTGAGAACGTACGATGGACTTGCCCTTGGTGAATTCAAAGTTTTTTCTCATGAGAAAATAGAGTAGAGCAGCTGCCTCAGTCAGTGTGCTACTAGACCTGTGATTACAACATTTTAAAATCTCATAACACAGAGAGCCACACAGGTCCGCCTTGCCCTGGAAGAACACGCATGGGAACTAGAAAAAGAAAAAAGGTTTTAAATGTTTGCACAAAAAAATAAAAATGGGTACAATGAAGGGTACAACTTGTAATAATTTACAAAATGACTGATTTTATATGTTACAACAAATTGGAAGTGCAGACAAAAATTGTGAGACCTTTTGAATAAAAAGGCGTAATGCAGCAAAGACGTGTCTCAGAGTGGTGGTAGACTGGTTAATCTGGAAGAAGAGCAGATAGGTGTCGAACACTTTCTTCATCAGAGAGTTCTGTCCTTCATCGTGCAGCAGCTGCTTCTGTAAAAAAAAAAAAAGGAAAAGGAAAGGAAAGGACAGACAAAAGGAAAGGAAAAGTATTAATTCATTACAAAACCAAAACACAAATAATTTAATGATTGTATTATATATGAATGTACAATATAACACAAAAAGGGTTAAATACTTTAGTGTATCGCTTAATTAGTCCTTGTTTTAGGTCATGTCTTTATTGTCAGCTGTGTTTATTCCGTCATGTGTCTCCCCTGTCAATTGTATATACTCATTTCTCCTGATCCTCCACGTCTGAGCGACATAAGAGTTATGTTGTGTTTGTGTATGTATCTGTGTTTGGTTTCTCAATATCTCTACAGTAAAATAACCTTGTAATCCTGCACCTCTGGACTTTCATTTAGCACCTCAAAGATGGCCCATTTGTGAGAGTATGTGTGTACATACACACAATATCACAGTAGATACAACACTAGTTGATAAGGCGTTTGCAAATGATTGCTGCTAAATTCAATGCAATTCAACCTTCCAAGCTACCAGAGAAGTCATAATGACATAATGACAATTTTTTGTCAAATCTTTACTTACATTTACATTACATTTACATTTAATCATTTAGCAGACGCTTTTATCCAAAGCGACTTACAAATGAGAACATTACAAGTCAGAAGTTATGCAGAAAACCAACTACACTGTAAAATCATTAAACCTGATTGTTATTTGATGCTGCACCCTCCCCCCCCTTTTTTTTACAACAGGTATTTGTTAAAAAGATGCATCTTCAGTAGTTTCTTAAAACTGCTTAGTGATTCTGCCTTACGGACAGAGTTGGGAAGATCGTTCCACCATTTTGCAGTGGTGAACGCCACGGAGTGAGAATTAGCTCCTCGGTGAGGTGGAATCGGCAGGTGGCAATCATCACTGGAGCGAAGTGAACGATTCGGAGTGTATTTTGAAAAGATAGAGTGAAGGTAGGAGGGGGAAGATCCAGAAATGGTTCTGTAGGCCAGAGTCAGTGACTTGTACTGAATGCGAGCTGCTACAGTGAGCCAATGGAGGAAAATGAGTAATGGAGTGACATGAGTTCGCTTGGGCTGGTTAAACACAAGTCGGGCTGCAGAGTTTTGAATTAGTTGAAGAGGTCTGATTGTGGAAGCTGGGATACCGGCAAGTAGCGCATTACAATAATCAAGCTGGGATAGGACTAGGGCTTGAAAAAGCAGTTGGGTAGCATGTTCAGTCAAGAAGGGTCTGATCTTCCTTATGTTGTAAAGAAGGAATCTGCAGGAACGGGTGGTTTTGATAAAATGATCAAAGAGTTTAAGGTCTATTGTGAAACCAAATCGGTTGGGGAGATTGTGGAGCCATCAATTTGGAAGGTCAGGTCGTGAGGGTTTAGCTGGGATAATGAGAAGCTCTGTTTTTTCTACATTTAATTTGAGATGACGGGCCTTCATCCAAACAGATATGTCGGTGAGGCAGGCAGATATCCGATTTGAGATTGTGGTGTCGTCAGGGACAAAAGACAGATGAAGCTGAGTGTCATCAGCATAGCAGTGGTAAGAGAAACCATGCGCCTGGATGACTGTGCTCAGTGACGTCATGTATAGTGAGAAGAGGAGAGGACCAAGTGCAGAGCCCTGAGGCACACCAGCGCGTACTTGGAGATCTTAGTTAGTTAGAGATCTCCCCATTCCATGACACAGGTTCTTCCTGTGAGATAGGATCGAAACCATTCAAGTGTCGTATCAGAAAAGCCTAATTCAGATAGAGTGGACAGTAGAATCTGATGATTTACTGTATCAAAAGCTGCAGAAAGGTCTAGCAGAATGAGGACAGAGGATTGAGATTTAGCTTTGGATTACATTGAATGGGTCATTTAAATTAGTTATATATATATAGTAATTAATTGTGATTCAAGTCATGTATATATTGTTTTTTTTTAAGGTTAAACATTGGAATGCAAAATAAACTTTTCTGTTACAATATATTGATTAGTGTAACAGTGACATGGCAACCTTGTGGTGGTAGACAAAGAGTCCCAAAACATCAAGTACAGTGAGAGCCACTTCCGTAGACAGATTGGCTTCAATGTCTGTTGGGTTGATGGAATCAGTTTCAGCAGAATTTCCATCTAAAGTTGACAAGTAGAAAAAGTTCAGTTTCAAGACAGTATTTTACCATAAATACTGAAAGCCTCTTAAGTAGTATATTCTACCAGCATATTCCAAGGGTAAATAAAAAGTAATAACAGAATGATTACAACAGAAAAAAGAAAAACATAACATATAAATTTGCTGATTTACATATCGATATGCTACTTTATGAATTTCTTTTCAATAATATAGACAAATTCGACATATTACACCTATTTATGTAACTGAAATTCAAACAATGCATTTTAAAATTCATTCATTCATTTATTCATTATCTTCCACTTAATCCTCTACTAGGGTCGCGGGAGGGGGTTATGCCCATGCAGGGAACAATGATTCCACTGGGCAGATACACCCAGGACAGTGAGCCGATCTATCGCTGGGCACTCACACACACACAGAAACACACACGCAATATGGGGCAATTTTGAGCATGTTTTTTGGACTGTGGGAGGAAACTGGAGAATCCAGTTTGAACCTGGATCCCCAGCGCTGAGAAGTGAATGTGCTATCCACTATGCCACCATGTAGCCGCATTTATAAATTGTGTAATAAAATCCATTTCAAGTGCAAGTTAAAACATTTACATTAAGTCATTTAGTGGATGCTTTTACCCAGAGCAAATTGTTATTGAAAAAACACCACAAGTTTGTAGTTAGAGGAACCAGCTATGCAACTGCAACTGCACTTTAATAAATCATCAGCATTAACCAATCTGGTTTCAATCCTTAGATTTTCCCACTGATTTTTGCTTTCTTAAGAAATGTGTTTTGAGTTGGTTCTTAAAGGCACTGAATGACTCCACATTATAGATAGAGTTGGAACGATCATTCAATAATTTAACAGTGGTGAATGATAGAAAGTTAGAATTACCACCAAGGTGAGTTTGAAGCACCGGACAACATTCATTGCTAGAATGTGGCAAAATACAGTAGTCACGGTGTATCTTTGGAACATAAAGTGTAGGTAAGTGGAAGCAGATCGGCAAGTGATTGTGACCTGATTAAATAGTTTAAGATGTACAAAAGTTCTAAGAGATTTGTGATAGTAAAATTTTGAGATGGTTTCATTTGTGTCTCCAAATTAGAAAAAAAATCACCCATGCATGCACCCAAGTCATTACTTTGTTTCCTCTTAAGATGACAAATTTCCCCAGGATAATTCATCAAAAATTCATCAAAAAAAAGCAAATAAATTAGGATGTTCACATTTAAGTTAATATGACAAGCACTCAAAAATGTAGATGATTGTTATATTTTTATAGTACATTTTAAGCATATTCTGTAGTGATGTCCCAATAATTGATTCTAATCATTTTATACTTGTTACTATTATACTATATTAGTGCAGATTTTTTCATTTACAAATAAATTATTCAATAATACAAAAAAGTGCATTTTATGAGCTTGTATTTACTGCAGTCTTATTACCAGTTTCCATCATCTGCAGCAGTTTAGGGTTGGTAAGGGCATTTTTGCCTCGGATGATGGGCATGGTCTGTGAACGGGCATGCCTATGCCCATCTTGATTTGATTGCATCCTAATCAAAAACAAGAATGTAGAATTAGTTACACCGTAAACAATGTAGTTCATTTTAGACTTTAGAGTAATTTACAGATCATAAGTACAAGGAATTATACAGTAAGCAGGTCATTACTATAAAATAAACCCAATCAGGGTGATGCAGGACTTTGACATCGTTCATGACAAAGAAGAAGACTTGAAACAATCTAAATATATTTATTTTGCAATAATTACCTTCTTGCTGTGTATATCATAATTTCCATATAACTAATAACTGATAATAACTACAGAAATCATGAATCATGAACTTAACACACAACACAACACAATATTTGAAATTAATTTAGATTCCGTAACAGTGCAGCGCATGCATAGGACATTCAGTTATTACAATTGTCCATCAAGTCAAATCAAATCAAAATTGATCTTTTACAAAACTGTTATATAAATGTAATAGAGTTGCAGGATTCTGCTCTCCCAGATGGATGCTGCAGACTTTTATTTTGATTATTTTTTCATTCAGGCTCTGTTTTGCTCGATTTAATACTTTTATAGACACTATTTTAAAACTGGTTTGTTCATTTTAAACTTGACAACTAATTAATGTTTCTATTGTTCTTTGTATTTCTGTGCCCAACTATACATCCTCTTGCCATTGCATATCTGGCAAATAAAATTTTGTTTATGTTGGTAATAGTTTGCCTTCAATTCTGTGCCTCTTAATGTCTGCATTTAATGGGGTATATTTAAGAGTTATTTACTACCACTACAAACTGTTTGGTTATAAATTTTGTGTATTACTGCTTTTAACCCACAATTTAGCCTCTGATCCACCAGGCACAACCACCTAATGAAGCTCAAGTACTGAATACATCCCTATATTGACATAAGTATTAGTTAATATAGACCATGTTATTTAGATATTTATGACAAAACAATTGGCTAGTTTTCAGCTCTCTTTGTAAAGGGCTGCAATTATACTCTTACAGCAGTTTTTACTTTATATCAGATTAAGACATGGGACAAAACATTTAGGATTTGCTTACAAAATATGGGTGGATTTCCCAAAAGTGTTGTAATGATAAGTACTTCATAACTTTATTAAATTTACAAGCCTTTCCCAAATGCATTCTTTACTTAAGTCGTTCTTAAAATCGCTTGTAACTTCGTCACTGGCAGCGCACAAAGACTCACAGACACACTGGTTCTATAAATCGCATCAGAAACACAATGAACACATACATACACACACACTGGAATTCAATAATTTGACAATTTTTCATATTATATATCCCCAATTACAACCCCATAAATCCTATAGTTACATTACTCCTAAAGGCAACTTAGCATTAAATGTACAAGCTGTTTGTGGCCATCAGTGACATTTACAGATATCATGGCCAAGTGGCCAGGATGAGCTTATAACTCTTTTATCTTGGGCAATTTTTGAGATGGCAAAAATGGTGCGTCTGCTGGTGGATATGTCCTGAGTGACAGTGGTTATTCACTTCTAAGGTACCTACTATTAAACTCCCAGAGGTTGAGGAGAAATTGAACATGGCACACATCAGAACACGCATTGTTGCTGAAAAAATCTGGGTTTATGGAAAATTGCGATTCCAGGGCCTATAAAAATCATCAGGAGGGCTTAGGTGTTGCACTGATAATTTGTGATACATCCACCAATTTTTTCTTTGTTGGTGGAACGTGCTTAGGAAATGAGTGTAATTTGGCGTTCCATTGTTCCATTTCATCAATTTCATTTCATCCATGTTCCATTTCATCAAGCATGTGATTTAGTTTGCTCTGAGAAAAATTTGTATCACACTGTTGGTTTGCCATGCCTCTGAATGAATGCATTCAGGTTAAAAGTGCACCCATTAAAAGGCTTGCTTGGTATTTATTGTTTATATGGTTCTTAAAAAATATTTCCTGAATTAATTGTTTAGTTTTTGTGCATTATGATGAGAGATTTTATGGTAAACCATGATTCCATTTTCAAAAGTGCCTTTTCAGGGGCAGAGTCTACAAAGAATAAATTAAAGTCTCTCTTAATCTAGGAGAGGTAAAAAGGCTTTTTAGGGAAAGCGCTGTAAGCGCTTTTAGGGAAAGCGCTGTAAAAATGCGTTTTTAAAGTTCAACTTCATTCCTAAAGTTGTCTGTAAATCACTAAGAACATTTGCTTTCGGAAAATCCACTCCAGCTTTGGGAGCAGGGTGAAGGTCAAGGTTACAATGGCCAGTCACAAAGATCATGACCAGTCAGAAAAACTAGAGACGGAAGGTCAGAGAGGAATTAATGCTGATGAGCCACGACACTGTCAAAAGAGAACACCACACTAGTAAACACTACAAGCACATCACAATGTGACATTTAATAATGATGAGCTATGGTTTTGGGATGCATGCAAGTGTCAGGGTGAATTGAGTTGACATTGCACCATATATTTCTATCAGCTGTCACAACAACAGTCAAAATGCATGGAGCTGCTGAAGTGAAAATATTCTCATGTGACTGATTGTTAAATATATAATTAATATGATTTACTGACTTTTCTGTAACAAGTTTTCTACTTAGACCAGGAAAAAAGAACTGGTCTGAGTAATCTGAATGAATGAATGGAATGTACTTGGATGCATTATTGAGCAACTTAATTAAAAAGTTAATATATTATATAAAAAGTTAATATATTAATCACATTGCTTTACAAAAGGACACAGATATTTTCAATACAGACCATGATATGTCGAGCACTATTACATATGCTTCCAGTAAATTTATTTTGTTTTAAACTGTGCTGTACACACCATTCAATAATTAATTTGATATTTAAGTTCATAATGCAAACTGAGCTGCATCCAGACGTAGCAAATGCAGGCTGTCATGTGAATATATAAATACGGCACGGCACAGAACAATTTTAACAAACAGTTGGAATTTATGAAGCTTATAATTCAGACTGTTCTTTACCTTAAAAAAATATTTAAGCTTACAACACAGTTACAATGTGCTCTACAACATTTAACAAATTTTATAACATTTACAATTGCTAACAATTATATCAATTTATTTAAAGCAGTCTGTGCAATATATACAGCTATTTTTATTATATGTATATATTTTTAATATACATATTTTACTTATGTTTTACACTGAATATTACTAACAAACTTAATGAGAATACCATAATATTTCACATTTATTATGACATGTTATTATTTATTAACCTATAGGTTTGTAAGGGTTTCATGGGTTTAATCCTTCTACAGGTAAAAAACAAGCTTTATTTGAACTGAAAATGGTTGTGTTTATTTTCTTAGTGTACAATGTATAGAAATTAATTTCACTGTGGACTGTAAACTACTGTATATGGTTGAAATGCCAATTGACAATGAACTTTATCTTGAACACGAGGGGCCTTTACAATCAGTGCATGGTCCCTAATGATATTATTAAATCTGTTTATTTAATAATAATTTTTTATGTTGGATCTGGAAAATATATTAGCTTTGACTAGACGTGTTCCTCAAATATAAATGCTAATATGCTGTCTACTTAAAATAATACAAATCTTGCTGTATGAAGAATGTAGATCAGTGATGTTTACCATTGGGGCAGAAGCCCTGAGGACTGGGTGGAAGCATTGGAACCCTTCAGAGTGCCACTGCTCTGGGTGGCCTGCGCCAGCTTAACCGCAGCTGCTAACTTCCTGTGCACAATAACCCAATCACAGCAGGGGTTAAAGCCAACTTTATAATTATTACTCTCCTTAGTTTGATCAAAGCAGCCAAAAATAAAGACCTAGGGCTTTATGGAAATCTAGCAGCTCTGCATTGAAGAAGAGAACATTCAGAATGCTGATGGCTGTCTCAGAGGACTTGCAAGAGCAAGGGTGCAAAGCATCAGGCATCTCATATCTTGTTGGATGTGATTACTTGGATATGTATTTATGTCATGCTTGCTTATCCCGAATGGTTGCGCATATAAAGTGCAGGGCCGAAGCGCCTAAACGCGCTGAAGGGCCTGCTTCTTATATGCGCAGCCGTTCGGTCCGAGGTAAGCAAGAGTGACAATATATATTTCTAATCAATCATAAATCAATGGGTGTGTTGTTATAAAAACTAGGAACAAACAGAGACAATGGGGAAAGGGTTAACCAGAATGAAGTGAAAGCCATGCAAGTTAGCCAAGATATGCAAACACATTGAGATACAAAGTCTTAAGCACAGTGGGAAGATTTTATATAAACATATACGTGATGACACAAAACACAAAGTATGGTATTAGTTTATTATACAAAAACACACCATATTGTCAGGAACAATAGTTTATATTAATTAAAGAGTCATGAAAATTATGTTGTTATTGTATATACCTCCATAATCATTTCTATTTTCTTATAAACTTATTTAAATTTAATTTTAGATTAAATTAACACAAGTATTTAACTTTCTCAAAAAAATTGTGAATAAAAATTTAAGTTTCACTTATTAATGGTTTGAAGATGGAATGGTAGTGTCAAGTGTAGGGTTGGTACTGTATTTTAAGTTAGAAACCAGCAAGAAACTTTTCAAAAAGTCTTATTGGAATAATATTCTCACCCCACACTACTAGTACTAAACAATACCTTACAGCACAAAACTATAAACCATGCATACATACATATACATACATAAATATACATAAATACATGAATAAAAACATAATTTCTTAAAACAGCTTCAACTGCATATCCCCCTTCTAACCCAAATAAAGTGCTAAATTATTTTAAATGGACATCACAGATCAGCCAGGTAAAAACTAAGAAGTACTCTGACCCACAAAAAGCCGGTTCAGAGCAGCATGGTAGTGGAAGATCTTCTGATAAGGAAGGCTCGTAGGTCTGAGACCCAAATTAGAAATACCTTAATAGAAATGTGGAAATCTTGTGCAAAAACTTGAAACATGGAAAAAAAAAACTTTACTTGTATTTTTAATTCATTCCCTTTAATTAATTAATTAATTTAACCCTTTTATGTCTTTTTTCTCCTAGTGTTGAAATTTCACACCCACCTCTTCCTTCTTACATAATAATAATCATCCATGCAAGGTAAGGGCCAGATAATTATTCCTAGGTGCATTAAACACCTGCAATGTCATGGAGTGGAGTTTAAAAAAGTCCACCTCTCCATCTGTGTGTTCAGGAGCTTTCAGGTGCGGCACTTTTTCTTTACAAAAAAAATGGCTAATGTTGTTCTTCACACACTGTAGCTGACTTATAAATGTAGTCACAGCCAATAGCTCATCTGCTTTTGCAATTTCTGTTAAGTCATCATCTAGTCCTTCATTATTGATCACAGGATTGGACTATTTTCAGCCCAGAGATGACACTGTGGTATTTAAAAATACTGCTGTGTTAGATCCATTAACACACAATTATATCTGGATCTCTACAGTGCAGCAAATAACGAGCCCCTGACCACTGAAAAGGGTTAAAAAAGACTAAAAAATATGGAGAGAAAAAGACTAGACTACATTCTAACTGCAAAACTACAAAGTAATTTATTAGTGTATGATAAAGCTAATATAATACACAATGAGAACAAAATAAAGAAGATGGTTTTACAGATGTGTCTAAGTGATGCATTTTATTCAGTGAAAAAGTGCACTTTATTTTCTATTTATACACATACATTTAATTAAAGCAAGTGCCACAAATGTAAACAGCATACATTTTTAGATTTCCTTGTTGTTACTATTCTTATTATCTTCACAAGTATAAACAAAGACATTATGCATGTTTGGATATGTGGTATTAACTTCCGGACTTGGAGTATGGATGTTGAAAATTCTCACACCCTAAACCATAACTTTTTAATGCACTAAAAATTTATGAACAAAAATTAAAGTGACAAGATGCAAAATTTACTAATTCTACATAAAATGCTTATCAATACCTCTGATTTTGCTGGGCTTAATCACTAGCTAAAGCTTGTTTACTTCCCCTGGTTACCTGCCTTACTTTACAAAAAACACACAGTAGAAGGTCCTAACCAAGGTATTCAGATGTCAATGCCCAGAAAACAATAAATCCCAGACAGCCAACAAAAATAAAATGAGACATGGACAAAAAGTATAAAAGCTATTTTTGTGATGGACTGACTCTAAGCCACTTACCTGGCAATGTGACGCTTTCCCAGAAACCTGAAGTGCTGAAGACACAGTCTGTCAAAAACATTGAGAAATTACATAGTGTAAGCACTTCTGATTAAACTTCATGTTATTAGCAGTAATATTCACAGAAGTTTATTTATTCAAACATTATTCAAAAAGTATAAATTTAAGATTACAAAGTTGAATTGATTTGTTGAATTTGTTGATTTGTTGATTTGTTGAATTTATTAGATTTAGTCTGAACTATATCTGGGATTAATTAGGTCACTTAAATTAATGGCAGGTGTCTTACTTTGTAACATTATGTTGTATTAGATTGGTATAAAAGTGCTGACATGTTGATCAGAGAGATTTTAGATGGAGCAACACAGATTTTAGATATACTTTTAAAATAGTGTGTGTGTGTACAGTTGTGATCAAATTTATTCAACCCCCACTGAAATAAAGTGTTTTGGCCAGTTTGACATTGATTTGGATCATTTCAGTCATCTTATTTACAATTATATCAAAGAGGCACTTATAAATTAGACAAATATAACATAATATTTATGATGGAATAACCACAAATGTCTTTACTGTGCTCACATCATTATCAGTTTTATTCAACCCCCTAGTGACATTATTTTTCAGTACTTAGTACAACATCCTTTTCCAGTTAGGACAGCTTTCAAGCGTGAAGCATAGCTTGACACAAGTGTCTTGCAGCGACCTATGGGTATCTTAGCCCATTCTTCATGGGCAAAAGCCTCCAGTTCAGTCACATTCTTAGGCTTGCGCACTGCAACTGCCTTCTTTAGGTCCCACCAGAGGTTCTCAATTGGATTTAAGTCTGGTGATTGCGATGGCCACTCTAGAATGTTCCAGCCTTTCATGTTCAACCATGCTCTAGTGGACTTGGATGTGTGCTTCGGATCATTGTCCTGTTGGAAGGTCCAACGTCTCCCAAGCCGCAGGTTTGTGACTGACTCCATCACATTTTCCTCCAAGATCTCCTGGTACTGAAGGGAATTCATGGTACCCTGCACACGTTGAAGCTTTCCTGTACCATTAGAAGCAAAACAGCCCCAAAGCATAATTGACCCCCCGCCATGCTTCACAGTAGGCAAGGTGTTCTTTTGTTCATAAGCCTGGTTCTTCCTCCTCCAAACATAGCGCTGGTCCATTGTCCCAAACAGTTCTAATTTAGTTTCATCTGACCACAGTACACTGTCCCAAAACCTTTGTGGCTTGTCCACATGACTTTTGGCATACTGCAGTCGACTTTTCTTGTTCTTTGGAGTCAGCAAGGGGGTGCGCCTGGGAGTTCTGGCATGGAGGTCTTCGTTATGCAGTGCGCGCCTTATTGTCTGAGCTGAAACTTCAGTGCCCACATCTGACAGGTCTTTTTTCAGTTCCTTAGCAGTCACGCAGGGATTTTTCTCCACATTACGCTTCAGGTAGCGCACAGCAGTCGCGGTCAGGATCTTCTTTCTGCCACGACCAGGTAACGTTTCCACTGTGCCCTTTAACTTGAACTTGCGAATGATACTTCCGTTAGTGTCTCTTGGAATATTTAACAACTTCGCAATCTTTTTATATCCATTGCCATTCTTGTGAAGAGCAATAACCTCTTCTCTTGTCTTCTGGGACCATTCTCTTGCCTTCACCATGCTTGTAAACACACCAGTAGATGTCTAGAAGGAGCTGAGTATCACAGTCCTTTTAAATCTGCCTAGTTGGTGCTTATCATGCTTGATTGCTGGTCGTTGACATCCACAGGTGTTTTAATACCTGATTGAAAACACTGGAATGAACCTCTGTTCTTATGAGTGGTAGTTGTAAAGGGGTTGAATAATTGTGTCAATGAAGAAATCACAAAAAGGCCATTTAATACTTTATGACAAAAACAATTGATGCTATCTTAGTTGCATTTAGTTCTTTAACAAGTCCTTGTAAGATTTCATTATGAACACAATTACAAATGTGCACTGAATTCCATAAAACCCTTCGCAGCATTGGGGGTTGAATAAATTTGATCACAACTGTATATATAAAGATGCTCCTGAGCTTGTAAACTCTAGTCTCTGGTCCTCATTCCCTTCTACCTCTTGACAACACATCCTACTTCTTAGAAGGCATGCACACTTTTTTATTATTTGACATTCTTGACATTTGAATGTCAATATTGTTTGACATTCTTTCTGTTTTCCAAGCGATTTCAGTTTTTTTCAATTAAACTGCACAGAATATTAACAAATGAAACTTTTTTTTGAGGCATCAAACTTCTACTTTAGTTTCGACAAACTTGTAAACATCAGAATAGTGGACCAATCTATTGTGTTTCACAGAAACAGCAAGCAAATCTAAGGAGAACCTCTACTTAACCAGTATTACCAAGCCTTTTTGTCAGTGACTAGCTTGTTTTAAAAACCAACTCACTAATATTAAGTAGAAATTCTAAGACTAACTGGAATCAGTTGCAGACCCCAGTATACACCAACTTCATTACAGCTCTTAATTTACTATGTGTTTTAGACTTTCTAGACTACTTAACGTGATCTATTCTCTTAAACTGTCACAAAGTATAACATCAATTCTGTCTATGTTTACCAAGACACCTTTCATCTGGTTTGACCCACATCTGTAATATCTTCTCTCTTGCCAGGTACACCTGGCCAGTATTTTTGTGTAACCTCAGCTGTGTAAGTAGTGCATTTCTACCAATATATTCTCATTTTTGGTTTCATCCAGCAAGAGCTTGTATTTACTGTCCATCTGTGGTACATGACTGAATATTAGCCATTATCTACAAAAACATAGTCTTAACCAAACCCAAAAAACATACAAACTGAGCCTTACTCAAGAATGTTGAAGAAGTCAGATATCTCCTGGTGTATGGCTCGGTGCCAATATGCAACCATGACCTCTTGAAACAAAAAAGTACAGTATGTTTACATTTACGTTACGACAGGTAAAGCAGTATAAGTCATTATTACTTATTTTAGCTCTGTGTTGTGCAGGATTATTACAATTAAGGAAACGTAATTAAAACTAGAAATAAAAATACAACACAAACAATATGCAGAAAAAGCAGCTTTGTGGTCACTCTGCTGATGACATAATATGGGGAATGGGGAAATTGCAGTTTTTATTATTCTGATTCTGAAATAGGAAAAAGGCTGATGAAACACAATAGGAGGTAGAAAAAGAGTGGTGGAAGGCACACACACCTAGAACTTTCTGTTAAGGAACAAACAAGAGCCCCTAGGCTATAATGCCAAAAAGGGGCCAACCAGTGCTTAGCTTGGAGATGCATAATCAACCAAAATATACCTCAAAGCGGGACTGTAACTGGAACCATATTAGGGACCAATGGGTGCTGAAGAGTGATGAATTAATGACACAATAGGTGAGTGTACTAAACAAAATTAACTTATTCAAATACACATAAGAAGTATATAAAAAGGTTATTGCAAAATAGAGGAGAACTGAAAGTGTTGAGGGTAAGAAGCATGTTACTGACACATGCATTTGAATTGCTCACTTTAGAATCAGTTAATCCTACATAGTGACAAAGTAAAGATATTAGACAATTACTTACTCATTTCCTCATAATGAATGGAAACATATTTGGCACTCAATAATGTAAGGGAACTAAACCATATTAACGAATAAGAAACCTGTATGCATTCCTGAAAAAACGTGTGTGCAGGTTTAATCTCTTACCTTCTGATATGGTTTTCATAATATGAAGGAAACACATAAGCAGACCACGCGTCTCTGCCTGATCCAGCTTGTCGAAGCGAGAGGCAAATCCAATTAAGGACTGAGGCCTGGCGAACTGTGCACATTGCTCATGTTAATAATATTAACAACTAAAAAATGTGTTAATCTTTCTGTTAAATTAATTTTAAATTATTTGGAGTAAATTAAAAAAATATCTAAAATCCAGTGCAAACATAAATTCTAAGTGTCCTTACCTTTTCACATCCATCCATTCTCTCACTGTTGCGATCACTGTTACTGGGGTTTGACTCAATACTAATAAGTGAGCCTCGTGAATCTGTATTGTTAGCTGTGGATATAGCAAATGAGGAAAATACTGAAAAAACACAAAGAGATCTGAATGAATATTTGATGCAATAAATTATTATAAAAGACTGAATCCTTTTCCAAAAATAACACATCACACACAATAATATTTGTAACTGAAAGATGTGGGTTGTTACGGAGCCCCTAAAGTGACATGAGCAAAAAAAATATTATGAGAGGAACATGAGTAAAAAAAAAAATTTTTTTTTACTTATGTCGTGCGCACCACTACGGAGCCCACTTAGTAAGTCCACATATAAATAAATAACACGAATATAAATAAACGTTTCTTTCTAGGAATCTTTCTAGGAATGTAACTCCGGAACGCCGTATAGTGCTGAGTTCGACCGAAACTCGTTTGCATGTTCTCCCCGTTGCTTGTTGCTTGTGACTGTGTACCGCATTGTGAATGTTTTACATTCGAACCAAATCGGAAATGTGAATCAATTGATTCCCTGAAGATTCTTAGAAAACATCCGTTTTCTAGGAATCTTTCTAGGAATGTAACCCCGGAACGCCGTCTAGTGCTGAGTTCGACCGAAACTCGTTTGCATGTTCTCCCCGTTGCTTGTTGCTTGGGAATTTCATTTTACCCCAAAACAGTTAAGCATTGGAGTTAAACGTGGCGATTTCACCGTTTGATTTATTTATTTGATCATGCGCTTTATTGTGCCAACTTTAGAGATCTAACACAAAAATAATGTCTTATTTTGAACGATTTGATGAGATGAAGTGTACATTTCTAGGATGAGGTGAACGTAAGCAGTGTTCTTCCCTTATGGAAAAACGGATGTTTTCTAAGAATCTTCAGGGAATCAATTGATTTACATTTCCGATTTGGTTCGAATGTAAAATATTCACATTGCGGCACACAGTCACATGTACACAAACGCATGCGTGATTCTTAGAAAACATCCGTTTTTCCATACGTGTAGCTGCGGAAAAACACTGGTTACGTTCATCTCATCCTACACGTGTACACTTCATCTCATCAAATACAGCGGCCTGTCTTTCAAAATAAGAGATTATTATAAGACATGTGAAATCCAGTCGTGGTATCGCCACGTTTAACTCCAATGCTTAACTGTTTTGGGGGTAAAATGAAATTCCAACAAGCAATGGGGAGAACATGCAAACGAGTTTCGGTCGAACTCAGCACTGTACGGCGTTCCGGAGTTAAATTCCTAGAAAGATTCCTAGAAAGAAACGTTTATTTATATTCGTGTTATTTATTTATCTATGGATCTGTCAAACAGCCATAGTGTCGGAGAGCGCATGTCCCAGAGTTAACGCTATCGTTGTAACAACGCATCATGTCTGTTTATTGTGAGATTATGATTCACATAATATCTCGTGCGCACCACTTAATAACTCGTGCTCACGAGATATTAAGTGGTGCGCACCACTTAGTAAGTCGTGCGCACGACTTACTAACTCGTGCGCAGTAGATATTAAGTGGTGCGCACCACTTAGTAAGTCGTGCGCACGACTTAATATCTCGTGCGCACGACTTACTAAGTGGTAACGACATAAGTAAAAAAAAAAGTTTTTTTTTACTCATGTTCCTCTCGAATTTTTTTTTGCTCATGTCCCTTTAGGGGCTCTGTAGGTTGTAAACATCCAATAAATTATAACTTTACACAAACCTGCAATTGAGTTGAGCACTTCTTTGGACAGTGAGGTGTCTGTTGAGTTGTTAAGGCGGGTGTTGTTAACAGAAGGACTTGCCAGGCCTCCTACACTAAGGTCATCTTTTGAACCCTAGAATAAAAAACGTTTCAAATCTGTCTTAATTTATCCTGATGTCTGTTCCAGGAAGGTAGAGTACAGCAGAAGTGTGTAATTTCAAACTCTTTGTGCATGTGACTGATTCATGTTAGTGTTAGTCTTGAGGTAGAGCCACAAAGTAAAAGCCTCTTGAACCAATGTATTTAATTCCACTCTGACAATCGATAATAAAATTAAATTGTGTTTTATTTTAAACTTGAGCATGCCACTGTAAGGAATTATTTTTATTTTCAATTAATCTCTCTCACCTGAGGTTAAATGAAAAAAAAAAACCTAAATGTAAACCTAATAATTGTGATCTTACACAAAAACTGAATTAAAACAAATAACACAAAAAATTACTTGTCACTGAAAAAAAATAGGAATGCACCAATAACACCGTTTCAGACCCCGTACAAGTACTAGCATTAAGGTGTTTATTTTCGACCGTTACATATAAACATAATGACTCGCATGTTTTTTTTTTTTTTAAGATAAACCTGGAATCTTATTGTGTGGATTCCAGTACCACAAATGTAGAACATTGGAAACAACTGAAATCCTAGCATAAAGTGATACTGAATGCTTTAGTATCAGAAATGTATAACAAGCCCATGAGCACAATAATGAACAGATATGTGATTCTGATATCGGTAGCGGTGCATCTCAAAATAAAATATATTTTCCATTAGGGTGCAGGTAATCTTAATCTTCAGGTGAAATATGTGGTTAGCAACACCATCATTACTTTCACTATGTCAGTTTTTATCTGCATAGCTCTGTCATACATTGCACCACCACTTTTTCTGCATCCTTGCACCCTCTGCACTGGTAATGCACTTTATTCATTCATTCATTCATTCATTCATTATCTCCCGCTTTATCCTCTATTAGGGTCGCGGTGGGGTTCCCCATGCCCATCCAGGGGAGAACGTCTCGGGCGCTGGGCAGATAGACCCAGGACAGGGCGCCAATCCATCGCTGGGTACACACTCACACACTCAAGCACACTCTATATGGGGCAATTTAGAGAACTCAATTAACTTGATCCATGTTTTTGGACTGTGGGAGGAAACCGGAGAACCCGGAGGAAACCCACGCGGACACGGGGAGAACATGGAAACTCCACCCAGATGGGGATTCGAACCGGGAATCCCTAGCGCTGAGAGGCGAACGTGCTAACCACTAAGCCACCGTGCCGCCCGCACTTTATTCATATCATCTTAATTTGTGGCCTACCTGTTACTTTTATTTTTAAACATAAGTCTAACTGATTCCTGAACTTTACATTAGGGTTAGCAAAGTATACATTTATGTAAAAGACAAGAATGCTCTTTATGTAACGTCCACATTTTCTCAATAAAAGTAATTGTTGATTGTTTTTGTGTCATAAAGTTTAGTTTAGTTTTTTTTTAATTTTGTTTGTCCTTAAATAATGTGCCTATTACGAAGTTAATTCACAAAGCTAACAGTTTAATTATCAAGAGAAAAATGAATTGTTTAACAATATTACAGATCCAGTGTTTCCTTCCCAGTAAGATGTCTGTGAGAGCCAAAATTCTTACTGGTTGATAGATGATCAAATACTTATTTCACACAATAAAATGGAAATTAATTATTTAAAAATCATACAATGTATTTTTCTGGATTTTTGTTTTAGATTCCATCACTCACAGTTGAAGAGTACATATGATAAAAATTACAGTCTTTTACATGCTTTGGAAGTGGGAAAACCTGAAAAATCAGCAGTGTATCAAATACTTGTTCTCCCCACTGTAAATGTGGAGATGTGGAGAAACAATTTAAATGTTTTTTTACAGATTGAACTGCTCCCTATTCTGCTTTTTGTACTTAGTTTGCTACTTGTTTACACACTTTAAAGACAATGGCATGTGTGAAAAGGAGTGCAAAAGAACAGTGGCCCAATAATAATAATAATAATAATAATAATAATAATTATTATTATTATTATTATTATTATTATTATCATCATTACTTTTCTTACTCATTCAGGATGGACAGCAAAGTAAGAATTTCATTGTGCAGGTAAACATGTTTCTTTACTGTGCATATGACAATAAAGCTTTGAATCTTGAATCAGCAATGCCCTACACTTCGGATTACACCATACATGTAGAAATGTGCCAGTAGACTTTGTATAACCTGATCATGTCTGTGCCTTTTTTTTACCTGGTCACTGGAATTCAGGTAGATGGGGAAGAGATCTCTGAGAAAGAAGCGTGGCATGTTGTCAAGGATCAGACCATACAGGGGGAGATACAAAGAGGCAATCCTTGCCTGCTTCTCCTGAACACAAATACAAAAATACAGAGCCATGCTGGGTATCACAAGTTTGATAAATTAGACGTGAGACAATAAACCAGCGAATGCATACACAGAAAATTCCAGACAATGCTAACTTTAACATAGATTTATTTTCAAAGCACACAGTCAGCATGACTACTGCAACCATTTATTACAATCATACACACACACACACACACACACACACACACACACACACACACACACACACACACACACACACACACACACACACACACACACAAATATCTCTCAGATGCTAGAGAAGTGGATGTCTGAGCACAATATTCCAATATTTCAAAAACATTTTTAATACAAAGATTATTCTTTTAATTTAAAGTAATTATTAAACTTAAAATGACTCATGTCCCTGAATTTACACATTTAAACAAAGTATTTAAAATATGATTTCAAAATGCCAAATAATATAAAAGCAGTATAGATATTGCTTTACATGGTCCAAGGAGATAACTTTAGTAAAACATACGCTAAACGGCTGAACTGAACATGGACAGAATGTTTATTGGGTAATATATTTCCAAGTGAGAGGATACAGTATTTTCCTTAACATAAGCCCCTCTCCTTGTGAGCCCTGGCCCCAGGTCAAAAATCATCAGTAATGTACAAAGTGAGTCATTTTGAAGAGATTACCTTTGTGGCATAACGGGAGTCAAGTGAGTGCTTGGCCATTAGATTTTTCAGGCTGGCCAGGGCCAAGTGTCTAATGTGTTGCTCATCTTGAAGAGCCAAGCCAAGCTCCCTTAACAGCAAACCGGTCATGAAATGCTTCCTGCAGAACTCTCCAGTTAGACTGTACTCTGGCATACCCACTAAAGATTACGAGATATAAACAAGATTAAGCAAGCATGTCATGAATATAATACATACTTACATATAATACATACTTACATACTCAAAAGATTGAAGAAAAATATGAGTATGTGAATATTTGTTCACTCTCATATAAGCTAAATAAATATTCTTCTTAAACGTAGTAAGACACTTTGATTTACCAAGATAGAATATATACATTTTAATCAAACCTATTTGGGATTCTTATTTTTGACTTATGTGTGTCTATTATTTTGCATTCAATTACTCAGTATGGTTACCTGTTTTTAAGAATTGATGAATTTTGGTTAATTTAAATCTTAATATTCTGGTTTCTCTGCCAAGTTCTATTAAGTTATATTTGCCTGATTTTGCTTAGACTTATCATTATTCATTCCTTTTGGTTTGTGTTTGGTTATTTACACATTCCTCATCCTATTGTGAAAGGGTGGTTTACGAGACAGTATTTTAACCATTGAGTTAAAAAAGGTCACAAAGTCAGACCGGAACCCAATTGCCAAACTTTGGGATGTGCTGGTAGCTGCCTACATTAAAAATAATAGTTGTCTCAGTTTATATGTTGTCTAAGGGTCATTAAGGTTTGTTCTCTGCAGTGCTGAATGTTAATTCATCTAACTATCTATCCTTTTTCCGATATCTTGTACCAAATTATGCACCAGATACAAGCTTCTAAAATGTATTACAGGAACATTTAGACTCGGTCAAAGAAAGTACACACAAAGGTACACACTTCCCACACACTTGTTTGAGACCTCCAGTTTCTTCTCAGAGTTCTTAGGCAAGTAAACATGTTGGTCAATTGAATTGGCAATGATAAATTACACCTTGGGGTAAATGTGTAATTTAATATGTTTGTCTTTGTATCTGCTATCAACTGTTAAGCTGTCCATTATGTTTCCTGCTTTTTGCCATATAAGAGGTAGTATAGGCGCCAGTACCTTCCAAAACCTGGATTAGAATAAAACATTTATAAAGCAAAAACAAAAAATACATATAAATGAATGGATGAATGAGAAAATTAATGAATTTACCACACTGTTAATTTACAATCAGTAAAGATACTGAAATAAAATCAGCATAAAATCAGATCAGATTTATTAGTCAGATCTGTCATTCATTTTAACTTTAGAATGTTAGTTTTATCTTTAGGAAGTTTTTGCTACACTGCTTTAATCTAAAAGCTGTACTAGCTTTTTTTCTTAACCATTATGCTCAAATCCAGTGGTGTATACCGCAGTCATGGCAGCTATTATATGTATTTACCAAATCCCTTAAAACAAATATCAAAATGACAAAGGCAAGTGCCGTTTAGTGCATGCTACAAATACAGCCAGGTTAGGATCTTGGCTTTTGATCCGTTTAGCCCATAATTTTGCACTGAGTCAGATGGGTAATGCTGTGCATATAGGATGTGCAAACAAAAAATATGGAATTACAAATTGTTAAAACCAATATCTTTTCTTATTTTCTTAAATATTTTAAGATACTATTATTTTTTTGAATGCACTTATTTACAATGACAACATCACATGAAGCTAGTATGATTAATCCTTTTAAATAGACCTACTGAATGCGGTAAAACTTGTATTTCCTGTATTTCTTTTCATCTAATTATATATTGAAAAAATACAGTGTCGGTTTTCTGTCAACGCCAATATTATGCAGCAATCAGAAAACATATACGTACAACTAAATATTTAAACCTGTAAAGCTCTATTTATCAAAGCACATAAACAAAACAATAGCACAGTACATAGATAATGTTCATAATTAGACCATTGTTTATTCACCAAACCCACTATACCCACCTTTGTGATGATACACATACAAAATTTGTATTGTGGGATGACATAAAATAAAGAGTTGTTTTTACTGACATAATAAAGAAATGCTTCTTTGTAGTGAATAGTTACCCTGTACACTTTGTGTTTCCGATGAGGCCTTATCTGATATGAACAGAAATGGAGGATACAGTGTTAATGAAATGAGATCTGTATAAATGAGACAAGACCAATGAAGTCAAAGCAAGCCATGGGTTTAGAGCTAACTGACCTGTGATCCGTCCTGAAGGGATGGGCAGACTGAGAGGGATGTAATGCTCATGGTTGCACACCTCCCTCAAAAACTCAAACTTGAACTCACACAGCATCTAAATGATAAATAGCAACAAAGAGCAGAATGAGCACTGAAAATATCTCATATATATCTCATAAATAAATATCATAAATATCTCTAATATAAGTGTGTTTCCATCATTCATTTTCAGAGTATATATTTTTTAGTATTTAGGTCCCAGATATTTTGCACTATTATAATTCGATATAAACACATATTCGTGAACTTATAAATAATTAGTTTCAGTGTTAAAATTTATTTGGCTAAGCCATATGAATCTGGAATGAATATCTGCACATCACTGACTCTCTCATAATACCAGATGTGCATGTGCCCAAGTGGCATAAGTTACAGATTAAGGAAGTGGTTTTAAAAAAAATAGCAAAATATAACATAACCAGAATCTTTGTCAGTTTTATGATTTAGTAAAAGTGAATACTGTTGTTTCAGCTATTAATATGCAAGTAAAATAACATACCTATTATTTATACACTAAAAAGATTAAAATATTTGCACCATCTTCTACTTATCCACTTCCTTTTGTAACTTTAATTTTAATGCAATCATTATAAAATGCTTGCAACAATATATATCAAATTTTTGCCAATTCCACAGTAAAAACAGGTCTTTTTGACCTGTTAGAACTAAACAGTCTATTTTTCACGTTGTGAGAGAGGTGCCCTCACTAATGCTAAATGTTACGTAATGAGATATCTTCCCATCCCACCTTAATGCTAGACAAAGTTGGGAAAGATGACTGTGAAGAAGAGTCCAGGTCAGATAGTACTTTAGATTGGTATAGTTTTCAAACAACTGTAGCAAATCTTTGAAGAATACACTAACAAATTGTTATGGTGAGAGGGGTGGGAGGAGACAACAAACAAATTTTAGGGAAATAACAGTGGGCTTATGTGTATGTCAACCCTGTATACGGTGCCCAGGGAGCAATTGGGGTTAGGTGCCTTGTCTAAGGGCACTTCAGCCATGTGTGCTGGCAGCATTGCTGCAGAGTTTAAGGGGTTAGGGGGTTAGACACTCAGTGCTCAGATCCTCACTGAGCTGAGACAGTTTCATTAATTACATGTATCAGAGATAATACTTTTTACCTTGTTGTCACTGGCTGTTATCATGTTGATGTAGTTGCTAATTAGTTTAAAGGTGAAACCTCGGTCCATCAGAGTGAAGCAACGCTGTAACGCACACACACACTGTTTTACCCGTCAACTTGATAACAAGAATAAATTTCCTTATTTCACTATCTCAGATAAACTGAATCTCTTCCATTATTTTTAATCAGTTATCAAAGTTATCAGATATCAAAGATACAACAGTTATCAAAGATTATAAAAAATTCCAAATGCTCACTTCCTGACTGTTACATGAACAAAATAACAACATAATGTCAAAACACATTTGATTTCAGTAACACACAACATATAACTGCAGCAGTGCAACTGTGTAACAGTAGTGGTAAGGAACCCAAAGATAATGATAATATTTTTAAGAGACAGGATTTCCCAGGTTAGGGACCCGGCTTTATTTGGTCATTATTTTAAATTCATTAAAACAAACATGCCCTCGCCCATATGCAAATTCTCCTCCCATAGTATGCGATGTTCAGCTTATAAAGGGTGCACATGTTTATCAGGCTGGAGCTGTGGCAGGTCCGTTGATTATCTCTAATCAATGCCCATTGCAGCTCTGTCTCCCTCCCCATCCTTCCCAGTGCCGCTATGCAACGAGTTATCTATATGCAACGCAATGGCTCATTATACTGCATTTCTGCATAATAAGATGTTTTTAGCTATAAAATAATTATTGACAGGTGGATTAATTCAGAAAGAGCTTTATTGAGGGCCTAGGTGTGAAATGCATGGCCCAACATAATTCTCTCTGTTGTTGCACTATGTTCTTCTAATTAAAATACCTTTGTCATAAATTGTTTATTCTCTACCTCTGACTTAAGACATTGCAGATTAAACGTTTCCCCTTTTATTTGAACTTGTGTACTTGACATCTGTTAAATTGAAGTTCCACAAAAAAGCAAAGCATAATAATGTTTGATATTTGCTAACACTACCAAGTCATCAACAATATAATAAAGTAATAAAAAAAGTCCCTGAAGATTCATGAGTCCCAAACCCTACAAAATGTTCTATTCTATTATAATCTTGTGTATGTGATGTAAAGCTGCTTTAAATTTTCTGTTGTAATGAGTGCAACAAAACTAATATTTGAAGTAAGCTGACTTGAGTATATTCCTATTAAGGGTGTTCTGAAAGGCGCTTTCAAATAAAATGTATTTTTATTATTTATTATTATTACATTGTAGGATTTGGTCATGTAATCTTCTGATAAGTGTTTGTGTCACCACTCAGGGGTTCAATATGTTAAATGTAATACTATACATATACAAATTTTATATATATATATATATATATATATATATATATATATATATATATATATATATATATATATATATATATATATATATAAACTAAAAAGCTATGCTTAGCTATTAAATGAAATAAAATGAGACAAAGTCAAATTTACAGAAAAAGTACAAGCACTCACTTTAACAAAGGCAGCTATAGCCTGACTGGCACTGCGGGTCTCTTCAGGCAGGTCTTTGCTCTTCCAGAAAATGTGATCTGACATTGTCATGATAAGAATCTCTATGTGGCTCTGGAAGGTGCCAGGGAAGCGCTGGGGTCTAGGAACCTGATAACACACAGTGTTTACCATGTGGAATTACAAAACTGATACAATTTTAATTAAAATTGTCATGGTAGTTATCATATCATGTGTACTGTAAAGCATTTATGGAAAATGAGGCAAAATACTATAGAGTGTGCTTAAAAAGTCATCACTGTAAGAACTACAATCTTTAACTCTATATGCTTAATATACAGTACATGCCCAGCGATAGATTGGCGCCCTCTCCTGGGTGTATCTGCCCAGCGCCCAAAACGTTCTCCCTGGATGGGCATGGGGAATACCCCGCGACCCTAATATATAGGATGTAGTGGAAGATGGATGGATGGATGCTTAATATACATTAAAAAATAAAATTATAACTCAGCTAAAGACATCATTATGTTATTGTAGTAGATTTTAAGCAAAGAATGTAATATATATATATATATATATATATATATATATATATATATATATATATATACAGTATATATATATATATATATATATATATATATATATATATATATATATATATATATATATATATATATATATATATATATATATATATATATATATAATCTATTTGGAAATAATGTTTTATTTTAACATGTTACAGATAGTGAGTTCCTTGTAGCTCCATTGGTGTCACCGTGATGACATTGGAACTTAAATCATTATCTTATATTTACTCTCTACTTCATACTACGCATGACTTTACTGAATGAACATGTAACCTTAATTAATTGCTGATTTTGAGTACTTCATATCTGTTGAACTACACCTCTGCAAAAAAAAATCAATGTTCATGAATGTTTATTACTTTCTAACACCACCAGTTCATCCAAAAAGGACAAGTCCCTGATGATTAATGAGTCACAACACCCCAAGATTGTTTAATCTATTGTCATCCTGGTCTGCTTTTTCTAATTTAGATTTATGTAAAGCATTTATAGAAATTTGTGATATCAATAATTTAAGGAATTTTTATGTTTATTAATATTTTCGGAAAAGTATTTTTTGGCTGCTTTCTTAATAACATATAATAATAATAATAATAATGATAGAAAAATAAACAGTTTAGTTTCTATAGCTCCTTTCCCACCCTCAAGATCACTGTACAGAAATAAAACAAAAAATTAT
Organism: Corydoras sp. C115; assembly: GCA_019802505.1. NCBI lineage: Eukaryota > Metazoa > Chordata > Actinopteri > Siluriformes > Callichthyidae > Corydoras > Corydoras sp. C115. The sequence continues at coordinate 479,697 of JAFMOC010000157.1, read as the reverse complement.
AAGAGTTAATTTACACAACCTAGGCTATCAAGAGAAAAGTTGAAAGTGCTGTGAAAGAGATTTTCAGAGAAGGCTTTTCATTGAGATCAGGTTGTGTTGGAACAGCAACAGATCTGCCACCCATAGTGGATAATCTAATTCTGGGGATATAAAGCAAATTTGCTTGAAAGGATCTTAATCTCTGAGAAGATGTTAAACATTTAATAACAGTAAAAATATACTGTAAGTGTACTGCTTTAAAGGTAAGGACTTTTGGTGTAGTGTAGTTTTTCCGAAATGGATATATGTTCATTCTTCGCAGTAAATGTTAATACCCTATCCGCATTCTGAATATTTTGTAGTGGGAGAATGTTTTTGCCATTAAGGTCTCCTGTTTTTTTATTATTGTCGTGATGATTTAAAATCTAAAATGAGTTCCAAAAAGAAGAGTTGAACTGCAGCAGGCCAGTCGCAGACACAGAGAAGGCGTAGTTCCACTGAGAGCAACAATGAATAGTGGAAAACAGGAATGTGAGAGAATGTAATGACAATCTGCCAAGTGAGCTTAGAGAGATATTTGATATTTGCTAACACTACCAAGTCATCAACAATATAATAAAGTAATCAAAAAAAAAGTCCCTGATGATTCATGAGTCCCAAAGCCTACAAAATGTTCTATTCTCTTATAATCTTGAGCTGCTTATATTAAATCTGAATAATGTAAAGCTGCTTTAAATTTTCTGTTGTAATGAGTGCAACAAAACTAATATTTGAAGTAAGCTGACTTGAGTATATTCCTATTATGGGTGTTCTGAGAATGTTTTTGCCATTAAGGTCTCCTGTTTGTTTATTATTATTGTCGTGATGATTTAAAATCTAAAATGAGTTCCAAAAAGAAGAGTTGAACTGCAGCAGGCCAGTCGCAGACACAGAGAAGGTGTAGTTCCACTGAGAGCAACAATGAATAGTGGAAAACAGGAATGTGAGAGAATGTAATGACAATCATAATAAATAGTGTATGCTAGTACTTTAGTAACAAAAGACATGTTAACCTGAAAGAAGAACATAAAAAGGTGTGGATGAAGAAATTGTGATGGGTGTGACAGTTATTACAATTTTTAGTATTATTATTATTATTACCATTATTCGGACCCTTTCTCTTTTATAAATCCTAATAGCCGTTTTTTTAAACTATCATAAACTTCTACTCTATTACATGACAGTTGACCATAGAGGATGGGCAGCCTCTGGAGCAATTGTAGCCAATGAAATGCATCCCAAACTGCTACTCATACCATACCAGTGTGAAAAAAACCCATATTTTTACTAACATCAATGATTGGTCAATGCCAGTGTTATTAATTGAAAAAATCTTATATACTTCTGTTTTATGTGATTTCTAACAGTTAATGTTATAATAGAGTAAAAAGCATACCCCATCATAAACATCACACTTTCTTTATCCGCACCTTTATTATATTCTCAACTCAAAGCTGCACTAATTTCTACCTTTTGCTTTTCTGAATCGAACAGGTGCTGAGCCATGGACTTCACTATAATTTCCAGGAAGAACCAAGAGAACTATTGAAGAGAGGAAAGAGGTCAAAACAAATAGAAGTAGCTTAAAACACTTTCAACCAATATATGTAAATGTATTGCAAAACCTTTTTGCAATTATGTTAATAAGTATATTATTAAATAGCATATTTGTTTAATGGTCTTGTTGTCTGTTAAAATTAATTAATAATTACAGATTTCAGTTCTTTCCCTTTAGTAAGCGTTCTAATCTATATGTGTTAATCAACAAACACCATAACACATTCTTTACTTAAAAAAAGGTCAAAGTCATCTTAATGTAATAAAAAGTCATTTCTAGTTGAATATCATTCTTCTTCAATGACTGTATGAAGTCTGTGGAAATTTAGTTGATTTTTTTCCTTTGTTTTGTTTTTACATTTTTTTATTTTGTCTTTTTCATAGGATGTTTCAGATTCATGTCCCCAGAAACAGTGAATTAGAGAGCATGAGTGCAATAGGTAGGTAACATTGTTCAAAAGTGATTCAACAACATGCTTTATTTATTGTTTCTTAAAAAGTAAGTAAAACGATAATTAACATGCAACAAACTTTGATATTTTTATCCACAATTACTATTTACTATTTCTTTACATATTTTAAAAGTTGTAAAAAGTAAAATTGTAATATAGCCTGCATAAAATAAATGTAATGTTACATATTTATTTTTTCCTAGGAATTTTGTTCTAGACATGTGTGAGGGTGTGTGGGTGGGGTGGTGGATTACCTTCAGAACATTTCTCACTACTGACTGCTCGCTGCTTTTCAATTCTGAGTTCATCCCTTTAGCCAGCTCCTCATGTACAGTTCGGAACCCATGTGCCTCAGTCCTAAACACATACTGTGTAAACAAACACATGTATCATCCAAAACATTATTATTATTATTGTTTTTTCATGTTTTGTGGTACATCGGTGGGATAGCTGAACACATCCCCTTTATAACAATTATTATTACATCCCATTACATTATATATTCCATCAAATGCAAGAATACAGACGGTTTCCCTTCAAAAATTTGAATACAGTTATAAAAATACACCAATCTAGAGTAGTAAAAGTGTGGAAAGGCAGATGAGTCATGAGGCCCACAATCAAGTTTCACCATTGGCCTCACATATACAAAGCTGAAATGCTACTGCTGATTTAGCTACACATTTAGCTAAACAGCAGAATGCTATTTATGTGATTTCCTCTTTTATATTTGCTAAAACTCAAGACAAAGCAACTGGTAGTATATGGCAACAGTAGTGGCTTTTATTTTAACAAAAAATATGCACAACTATGCTATGAGAGTTTTGTGTGTCCACTCACTTGACACCATGACAATTTAGGTTGGGTGTTTTTAGTTAGTACCAGTGACAGGTATATATATATACACACACACACACACACACACACACACACACACACACACACACACACACACACATATATATATATATATATATATATATATATATATAATAGTGTGGGGCCTGGGGGGGGGCGCATAACAAGATATCACAGAGCAATTGATATTAAGTGTACTGAACAAACCCTCAAGAGACAACATGGAAAAATATTTGACAGAGATGGTGGAGAGAAAGGCGGAGAGAGACGAAGATAACGAGACCAACAAAAGTTAACCGAAGACTAAAACGAGGAAACAATGTCGAAGCTTATGTAGCGCTTGGTTTCACTGTAACTAAGGTGGGAGACGAAGAAAGACCGGTGTGTCTTCTGTGTCTTAAAATGTTGGCAGCGGACAGCGTGAAGCCAAATAAATGAAGGCGTCACTTAAAGAAATTACACCCCAATCACGCTGATAAGCCGCTTGAGTTTTTAATCGAAAACGTGACACGCAGAGCCAGCAACCATCCCGCTTTATGAAAGCTACTTCAGAAAAGCTGTGCTGCAAACATGAGTTCTGTCTTCATTATTTTGATAAAAAAAATGTTTCTGATGAATTTGAATGTATTATTATTTATTGATGTTATTTAATTAAATTTTTCAGTATCAAATTCCAGTCAGTTCAAAAATGTTTCTAGTTTAAATAAGGATTTCATTCGTTTCTGATACAAAGTACAAAACAAAGTTAATAAAATGATTCTTTGTTCTAAGTTGATCTATATTTCTTTCTCTTTTGTTTTCTTTATTGTTATAAAAGAGGTGTACTTATAACAAATTAATTTTTTTATAGGTGTACTTATTTATGTAACAAATTTATAGACAAATCATACTACAGTGGTCTTAGTGGATGGGGGGGGGTGAGGTGAGTGTGCGTGTGCGTGTGGACGGGGGGGGGGGGTGCAAAATGTTTTCTTTTTCCTAGGGGGGGCTTAACAGAAAATAATTGAGTTGAGTATATATATATATATATATATATATATATATATATATATATATATATATATATATATATTTTGACAGGGTTGAGGGTAAAACAACCATATACATCATTCAGCAGTGAAACACTAAGGCACACTGACAAAAGCCTCTCCATTGTCCCACTCAAACACTAATCACACAAACAACTAGAGCATGCCTATTACAGAAACCTGTTCATTAATTTCCCTCCCTTCACTTCCCCATCTAAATATCTAAATGCTTCCCAGGTGGTTTGTATTAAAATAAAACTAGTCTATGAATTTTTTTTATCCAAATGAGTAACAAAAAAATAAATAAAATCAAACAATGTGGCTGCATGCAGAACTTTGGATGAATGAATTTGGAAAAAAGTGTTTGTGAAGTGACTAAATGAAACGTCTCCATGTATTAAAGTAGCAATACAAAACCATAATAGTCTTTACAGTACAGTGTGATTTTTTTCATTACTTTCTTATATGAATGCCAATTTCACATAATTATCCAATAAATTATTTTCTTATTATGCACTTATGTTAATAAATTATGTTTTGTCAAACTGATTTTTTTTTTAGTAAAATTATGATTTATATATTTTACCAAGAACAATCCTTATGTGGACAAGTGTCTAAGAAAGTTTGAGAAAACATTCTTAAGGCAGCATTCCATGAAGAAAATATACATACCCTTATGTAGGTGTGCAAATAGTGGTCCAAGTTTTCTTCATGGCACTTTGCAAGGATGTGAATGAGAACCCTAAGGGGAAAAAAACTGTTTTTATTAGGATAAAATAAGCCTTATGGTGTTTCACTTACTTGATATTTAAGTTGACAGACACAACAATGGCTTGTCCACTGCCTCTTAGCAAAGCTTTAGTTTTTATTGTGTTAGATATACATAACGTGAAAAACAAATGAGGGTCATTATGTTTAATTATGTTTTAACCATAAAAACTGTGAGAAAGGCTAAAAACAATATTTTATAGGGAGCATTACAATGGCCTAGTGGTTAGCATGTTCACCTCTCAGCACTGGGGATCCAGGTTCAAATCCATTCTGGGTGGAGTTTCCTTGTTCTCCCTGTGTCCATCTGGGATTTCTCAGAGTTCTCTGGTTTCATCTCATAGTCTAAAAACATGAATTCAGGGTAAATTGGCAGTGCTAAATTCCCTCCTCCCCCCGGCCCTACTTTATAATTAAGCAGAAGATAATGAGATGATAAAATTTTGTAGACATTGTAGCATTAACAACAATAAAATTGTAACTTTTTACCACGTATTTAGTTCTTGTTTTCATCGATATGTTTTGATGTAAGTTAATGACACAGTTGCAATCAGAACTACTTAACCTTGCCTAAAGATTTTTTAATCAATTAAATGTTTTCAAAGAGCAAGATTTTGCTTTGGATTATTTTTATGAGTTGAAATAAAATCAGCACAGAAAGTGCATGAAATAGTCTTTATAACATTAATTGTCTGACCGTGTAACCATATCGCAAATATTCAATGTTTATAAAATTTTATCATCTCATTATTTTCTTCTTAATTATATTGTACGGCTGGGGGGAGGAGGGAATTTAACACTGCCAATTTACCCTAAATTCATGTTTTTAGACTATAAGAGGAAACCAGAGAACTCTGAGAAATCCCAGATGGACACAGGGAGAACAAGGAAACTGCACTCAGAATGGATTTGAACCTGGATCCCCAGTGCTGAGAGGTGAACATGCTAACCAATAGGCCATTTTAATGCCCCCTATAAAATATTGTTTTTACACTTTCTTACAGTTTTTATGGTTAAAACATAATTAAACATAATGACCCACATTTGTTTTTCACATTATGTATATCTAACACCATCCATGAATTTATTCAAGGTCAATTGCAATCAGGTATGAAAAGTTTGAGAAGAACTGATATAAAACATACTTGAAATATTATAACTAATCATAAGCATACTCAAGCTGCCAGATATCACAGTAAACAGGACTGCATACAGACCCATAGAGCCATACTCAGGCATGCAAGAAAATAACCAAGCCATGAAGCAATATAAAATATAAGAAACAGATAAAACAAAAGATCTCATTCCAAATTGAAGATGATACAGCACACATTTTTTAAACTAAAAAACAACGGTACACTTATTTATATCACTTCAGCTGGCCTAAAACATGTGAGGCAACTTAAGAAGTTCTTTTTAAGCACACCAACTCCATCAGATACAAATAAAAACAATACCATTCTGATAAAGATGCAAATGAACAATAGAAAACACCACTGTTTTTTTGTGCACTGGCATGTTCCTGTTGTCTATGAAAATTTCCATAACTGCACATAAAATATACAAATCAGCTTATGAACATTAAAGCAGATTGTGTAATCTGTCAAGAAACCAGAAACTAGAAAGAAAATTATAAAATAAAAAAATAGAAAGAAAACAACCAATACTACTGTCTAAATGACTATACGTCTGCTAAATGACTAAATGTAAATGTAAATGTAAATGTACTGTTATATTATCAAAGAAGCAGTTGCCAGCAACAACTATTCTCTTAAACATATTAAAAGTATAAAAGTATCTCTGTACTCATGTATATAGTTTTATTAGTGTACCAGTTAAAGTGTAAGCCAATATAAATTTAAAGGGTTTAAAAGCTTCATGTACTTTATTAAGAACACCTATACACATACGTATTCTTAAAGTTATCAGCCAATCATGTAAGAGCGGTGCAATGCATATAATCATGTAGTATTATTCATGTCCTATATCATAATAGGGAAAACTTTATTTTCTGGTATTTTGACTATGGGGTTATTGGAGGTTATTGGACCAGCTTTAAGAATTTTTAATCACAAATAATTTTAAGTTTCTTAGAATTCAAAGAAAAACCATACAGTAAATTACAACTGTAGAACTGTAAATGCCTTGACAATAAATAAATTCAACAGGGAATCAGCTAACAGAAATTCTACAAAAATCCAGATATCCTGTTCATACAAATGTGATCAAAACAATCCCAGAATGGATGATATCTTACACATTGAGCCTACAGCAGGTACAGAGGTAATGAGAATATACAAGACAAAACGCATAGAGCAAATATTTTATTTTTCTACATAAAGAAACCTGTTGATGTTGAATATTGGTCACTTAGCAGACTAAAAATATTTGTTATCTAATATCTAAACTTTTCTGCATGAATAGATGCCCTTACCTGGTTGTGACTGTGGTGATATCATCCGAGTCATTCTGAGTTATGACTTTAAACAGCTGATTGAAGAGGATGGGCAGGAAGCGAATAATTACATGGTTCCTCTCCATACTAAGAAGGCCCTATAATATAATTTGAGTTTTTACTAAACAATGAGGAAAAATCAAGACTTAAGACAAACATCGTAGTTCATTTATATATATATATATATATACATATACTGTATATATATATATATATATATATATATATATATATATATATATATATATATATATATATATATATATATATATATATATATATATAGTATGGAAACTAAATGAAATCCTGCTCTAGCTGTTAACCTTTAGGCAGTTGTGGAAATTTGAGGTAGGGGGTTGTGAGATTTCTGTCTCTCGTTTTTGGCACTGATGGAAAAATCGGTTGAGATGAGGGTCCTAAAAAATTGCAAACAACAGTTACTGCATTGAACATTTTACAGGTGCAAAAACTGCAATTGCAGGATTAAACAAATTATTTATTACCTGAGTATATACTGTGGACAGCACGAGTGTAGACACCTTGAAAACTGGCTTTCCCCCATCTACCCACTTCATTTCTGATGCATTCTACCCCAAAAGAAACCAGAATATATGTACATAAGTTATAATTTACTTGTAAGTGATGTTCTTTTTTTCATAGCCCCTGTTACCTTCTCCAATACTGGTGTACTAATTACCACATCTTACATTTCTGTATTTCATTGATGTCCTTTCTACTGCTGTTAGAGGTACACACATTCTCTTCATTTAAGGGAAAGCTCTTTTATAAATAATTAAACTAAGAACCTGCAATTCTGATAATTATTATTGGGAACAGTTAGCAGTTTGACACGAATTCAAGTTTAATCAAAATCTTGAAATGGCAATGCTAATTTTTCTATTTGCAGTGACAGTAGCATCAAGGACACAATGATTGTCATACCATTTAAAAGCCTTAAGTTTATTTTTCTAAAGGTACATAACTACACTTCTGAATAAACCGATTGTATTTGCACCATTATGTGATACAAGATGGTAAAATAACTAATTGTAAGCAATAAATGAAGCTTAACAAATTTAACACAGTAATAACATCTGCATTAAACATAACAGGATATTGTCAGTGTTCCAAAATTTTGACAGTCTTCTTGAGAGTCACGTCCCACACACAGAGAAGTAACTCATTTGTGCTTGGTTACTTCTGTACATCAGATATGTTTAAAGATCTACAGTAAGTCCAATTTATTTAAATCATATTTCACAGATAAATCATACAAATATTAAGTCTGTTGCAAAACAATTTCTAACACCTGAGCGTTCAACATTTTATGTGACAATTGTCATAATAAAACACACCAGAAGTGTTTAAATCATTAAAACTCTACAATGTTGTTTTCAAATAATTTTTAAATAAGCACTTTGTTAAATAGTTGAGTTTATGTATATACGTACTTACAATATAAATACCAGTCTACAATATAACAATTTGTATTACACTTTACATCATTAAGATATTTAATGTCAATTAATACAAAAACTTTAAGTATTTAAAAATATATATATTTTACCTTAGTAGATGAAGGATCTTTGATTTGTAGATACCCACATGGTAAATTGCAAGACACTGGCACACTGAACTCCTGAGAGGTCAGACGTCCATCCTTGAGAAGCTGCAGCCAGGCATAACCCACTACAACACAAACAAATCATTGCTATTTACGATGATTTCTTTTGGAGTATTTGCATTCTACAGTGCGTGTAATTGTACCTGGTATTTCAAGGGCCTCTTTCTTTTTGGAGTTGGTCTTGGCATTGATATCACAAGTCACATGGAAAAATGAAAAAAGCAAATGGTGTTTCTCATGAAGCTGTGTGGGCAGCTCAATTTTTACCTGTTTAAAGCAAAAGAAACACATAGTTTTATTAGAACTAATGTTCAACAGAAGATTAAAACATCTAAAATTGTCAGAGATTAACCTCATCGTAAAAGTCTGGGTTCTGTGAGTGGTGAAGGACAGTGGAACAGGCAGCTGTGGTGAAAATTGGACCTCCTGGCTTTCCGTAGATGCACTGGGGGTATAAAATGTGCATGAAGGACACAATTCTGTGCAGCAAGTAGGACTTATGGAAAATGATTGGACATGTTTTTATCCACTACCTTAAGAGGTTTGGCATGGTCTTCATCTGAGTTTCGGAACTCTACATAAACCGCAATATTCCGTGCCTGAAAAAGAAAAAAAAAAACGTTTTAATCCATGAGTCTATGTTTTACCACCTAGTTACATATTTCATCTAAGCCAACCTTGATTTATACTGAATGGAAAATAATTATTGAAAAATTATTGAGTTAAATAATTGGCAGCATTAAATATGTGTCAATCAACCTGTTGCTTCAACCAGATATTTTGTTGGAGTTGGAGCTGAAGAGAGCAAGGCTCTCTTGCAGGTGTGCATTTCGTCAGCATTTTCACTCCCTTTGTCACACAGTGTCAACGAATTAAAACTTATGTCAACTTTTATTATTAACTTCAATGGTAATAGAATTGGACTTCTTAATGAAACTAAGTAAATAAATTTAAATTAAACTTTGAGAAAAAACAGGGATTTATTTTGTGCACAAATAATCAGGGTTTAATCTGGATTTTTGTGAAAAAATGGAGCACATTTTTTATGTTTGGCTACACAAGATATCTATCTGCGATTTAATGGCATTTCTGCATTATGATGGTTTTTTTATAGCTATAAAAAAGTTAGAGGTGGATTGATTCACATGGAGCATTACTCAAGGCCAATGTGTGAAATTAACATGTTATGTTCCCTCCAAAGATGTCAAGATCTCACACATTCATACCTTGGCAAAGCACTTTTGGCTATCATATTTGAGGTGTTTGGGGTAGATGTATATGTGGTTCCTGTAAACTCTGTAAGGCTGAGCAAACTTGGCAGAATCCTGAAGAAACTCGTCCACCTCTACTGTAGGAGCATGCAAACCACAATTTTCAAATGGCTTCACAGGAACGTATGATGAAGTTACGCTGTCTGTAAAACAGAAATATCACACAAGAGAGAGCATGACAGTGATTTAGGGACTGTGTCAAAATCAATTACATATTGGTTTATAGTTACAGTTTAATAAGTGCCTTATCCTATTGATAAGATATCAATAATGAGCATAGATTAGACAATTATTGCAAACTATTGCAAAGCATTATAAACATAAATAAAGTAGAGATTTGAGAAGATATTTTGATAATTAATTATAAAAGTAATCTTTATATCCTACGTGTTGAATTTCATACAATGTGTCATAATCTGTAACAATTGGAGATTACCAATAAACTACAGAAATTCTGACCGATTTTTTATATTAGTGATAAGCAGCTAGATACACTATATTGCCAAAAATGTTAATTTACCCATTCAAATCATTGAATTCAGGTGTTTCAATCACTTCCATGGTGATTTGTACAAAAAGAAAGCTAGACATGTGTACTGCTCCTACAAACATTTGTGAAAGAAATATGTGGGTCACTATTCTTTGCTTAATGTAAATTCCACCATGGTACCATGATACAAGGCCACCCATTGACAAGTTTAGTTGTCAAATTTACTTGCTAATAAAATTTTACAGTCAACTTTCAGTGATACTATATCAAAGTGATTGGGATTGACAGTAACTCAGGAGGATGAAATGTGTTTTTCAGTTCTGTCTGTTCTGTGTGTGGGAATTAGTTGTGTTAATTGTGGGAATTATACATCGTTTCATGTTATGGACGTCAGATGCGTTTCCCTTCCTCATGTATATATAAGGATTGCCCGCTTCCTTGTCAGTTCATCACACGTCTGTGACATGTCACGTTTGATGATGGTGTTTCATGTTCATTAAAAATCCTGTTTCCTGGTCTTCACATTATCACTGGACTACATTTTGAAGGCGCATAATGTGCAAAGCACATTGCCACTGGAACATAGAGCAATGCAGACCTGTTCTCTGCAAACAAATCAAATCACAAACAAATTATGCCTCCTCACCTGGGTTTGTGTCACAGTTGTCCACCTGGGATTTAAACGCGGCTGCGCAAATACAGCGCAGAGCCGCGGCGCTCTAACGCGCAGAAGGGAGCCAGGCACGCAGGTAGAACAAATAAAGAGTATTTATTGAAGGTGCTAAAACACCAAACATACAGGCACAACGGACAGTGTAACAAAAACTCAAAGACGCGCACGGAAGACTTCAAACCCCGGAACTAAATACCCAGACATATCCCACCAAGTGCACAAAACCACCCAATGAACCTGCGAAGCTAATTAACTTAAAATACCCACACGAGACAGCTAATCAACTAAACACAGGAACACAAACACAGAACCCAAACACAAACAAACGCCGGGAAACGGGTGCCCTAGGCACCCGTTACACTACCCCCGCCCTTACGGTCGCGTAACGAGGGGACGCGACCAAGACAACCCAAAAAAAGAACAGTCCTGGGGGAGTGGGAGGGGTCGTCCGCCCCTCCTGAGTTGGGCTAGGTAGGCGCCCTCTGGTGGACGCCCTCTGCGGGGGAGGCGTGTGACACGTCCATAAGTTCTGTGTCGGGGTGGACGCCCTCTGCGGGCGCGGTGTGGAAGGCGCCATCTGCCGACGCGAAGCTGCGGACGACCTCCGGCTGCGAGGTCAGGTGGACGCCCGTGGCGGATCAGGACAGGGCCACGCCCTCCTAATGCGTGGTCCGGTGGACGCCCCCGTCGGGCGAGGAATGAGCCACGCCTACTAGCTGCGTGGTCCGGTGGCCGCCCACGTTGGGCGAGGAATGGGCCCCGCCCTCTTGCTGCGGGGTCAGGTGGACGCCCACGGGCGGCGCGGTCCGGAGGGCGCCCCCTGGCGGCGTGGCGAGGCGGACGCCCCCTGGCGGCGGAGCGTGCGGCGTGCGGCCCCTGCTGCTCGGGCTGGGCGGCGCGCGGCCCCTGCTGCTCGGGCTGGGCGGCACGCGGACCATTGACTTCGGGCTGGGCGGCGCGCGGACCCTCGACTTCGGGCTGGACGGCGCGCGGACCCTCGACTTCGGGCTGGACGGCGCTCGGACCCTCGACTTCGGGCTGGACGGCGCTCGGACCCTCGACTTCGGGCTGGACGGCGCTCGGACCCTCGACTTCGGGCTGGATGGCGCTCGGACCCTCGACTTCGGGCTGGACGGCGCTCGGACCCTCGACTTCGGGCTCGACGGCGCTCGGACCCTCGACTTCGGGCTGGACGGCGCTCGGACCCTCGACTTCGGGCTCGACGGCGCTCGGACCCTCGACTTCGGGCTCGACGGCGCTCGGGATGGGCGGCGTGACGCCCCTGGGCCTCGGGATGGGCGGCGTGACGCCCCTGGGCCTCGGGATGGGCGGCGTGATGCCCCTGGGCCTCGGGATGGGCGGCGTGACGCCCCTGGGCCTCGGGATGGGCGGCGTGACGCCCCTGGGCCTCGGGATGGGCGGCGTGATGCCCTTGGGCCACGGGATGGGCTCGCGCGCTGGCTGGACCTCGGCGGGCACGCACGCTGGCTGGACCTCGGCGGGCACGCACGTTGGCTGGACCTAGGCGGGCACGCACGCTGGGCGGACCTCGGCGGGCACGCACGTTGGCTGGACCTCGGCGGGCACGCACGCTGGGCGGACCTCAGCGGGCACGCACGCAGGCAGGACCTCGGCGGGCACGCACGCTGGGCAGACCTCGGCGGGCACGCACGCTGGGCGGACCTCAGCGGGCACGCACGCAGGCAGGACCTCGGCAGGCACGCACGCTGGGCGGACCTCGGCGGGCACGCACGCTGGGCGGACCTCGGCGGGCACGCACGCAGGCAGAACCTCGGCGGGCACGCACGCTGGCATGACCTCGGCCGGCACGCGCACTGGCATGACCTCGGCCGGCCCCTCGGGCTCTCCATCCTGCACACAAAACACATAAACCCCCGCCGCAACGCCCAAACACATGGACACAAACATGTCAGACATGGGGACGACAGACTGGTCACACGACACATAGGAGGACGGGGGACACAACACACTCACACACTCAGGCGGCGGCTCCGGTACCGCCCCCTCGCAGCGCGACCCAGACGCGGCACGGACCGGCGCGGTCGCGTCACGTGACTGCCCCGCAGTCCACGCTTCGCGCTCCGCGGCTGCGCTGTTCGCCCGCTGCGGCTTCACTCCACGCCGTCGCCGCGCTCTGCGTCTGTGTCTCGCCACCGGGGGTTTAACAAACCGGACTGGACCCTCCGTCCAGAACTCCTCAGTGTTGCGGAGGGTGTGTACGGGCAGAATGTGCCCATACAGGTAAGATTCGCCCGCCTCGTCATCGGAAATCTGAACAATGTCTAGACCTTCCTCTGCGCAGAGCGCCTCAAACCCATACCTCCACATCCATTCCTCATCGGAGTCGCTACACTCCGCCATGACGCTGTTTGAGCCGCTCCCCCGGCTCTGGGACGGCGGGCTCCGCATAACGGCGCACTCACGGAAACGGCGGAGCGCGCCGCGAGTACGAGGCTATACGGCCCCCCAAAGAAAATTTTTTACATCACCTACCTGGGCTCTGGACTCCCAAAACGTTGGCGCGTCTTTCTGTCACAGTTGTCCACCTGGGATTTAAACGCGGCTGCGCAAATACAGCGCAGAGCCGCGGCGCTCTAACGCGCAGAAGGGAGCCAGGCACGCAGGTAGAACAAATAAAGAGTATTTATTGAAGGTGCTAAAACACCAAACATACAGGCACAACGGACAGTGTAACAAAAACTCAAAGACGCGCACGGAAGACATCAAACCCCGGAACTAAATACCCAGACATATCCCACCACGTGCACAAAACCACCCAATGAACCCACGAAGCTAATTAACTTAAAATACCCACACGAGACAGCTAATCAACTAAACACAGGAACACAAACACAGAACCCAAAGACAAACAAACGCCGGGAAACGGGTGCCCTAGGTACCCGTTACAGTTTGGCAGTTAACAGGAAAACATTTCTTTGTTATTCAAGAGTTGGACTCAGCCCGTTAGGTCCAGTAAATAAAACGCTTAATGCTTCATTACACCAAAATAATTACTGCTGATAAATTTGTGGGAACATAATGAAGATAATGAGTCAGGTATAGATGATCTTAACTGCTCTGCCCTGTGTCCTGACTTCAACCTGATAATTCACCTTTGAGATAAATAAGAGTGGAAATGGTAAGCCAGGCCTTCTCATTCAGCATAAGCTTCAGATCTCATAAATGCATTTCCCAAAAACATACTCCTAAATCTTGTGGAAAGCCTTCTGAGAAGAGATAAAGCTGTTAAAGCTCCAAAGAGTGTGTCATCAGAATAAAAACTATGGTTTAAAAATGGGTCACTCAAGTTTATATGTGTAACAGGTGCCTAGGGCACCTGTCACCTGTTTTGTGTTTAGTCTCGTTCTGTTCCGTTAATTAACGTTCAGTGGTTATTAGTTAATTAACGTCGTCTTGTGATAGGTTTGTCTTGTGCACGTGGTTGGGTGTCTTTTTGTATTTATGTCCATTGTTTCTCGTTCTCTGTGCTGGTCGTGGGTTATATGTCACTAGTCATTTGTACCTCATGTTTTTTGGTGCACTGCACCTTTAATAAACCCGTTCTCTGCTACCTGCGTGCCTGGCTCCCTTCAGCGCGTGTAAACGCGGCGGCTCTGCGCTTCCTATGTGCATCCGCTTTACTCCGAGGTAGACTACCGTGACAGAACGACCAGCCAAGGAAATTTGGGGAGTCCAGAGCCCAGGTAAGCATTTTCAAAATTTTACTTTGCGGGGGCCGTGTAGCCTCGTACTCGCAGCGCGTTCCGCCGTGTCCGCGAGTGCGCCGCTGTGCGCAGCCTGCCGTCCCGGAGCCGTAAGGACGGCTCTAACAGAGAAATGTCTGAGTACTACGACTCTGATGATGAGTGGTTATGGAGGTATGGGTACGAAGCGCTCTGCGCTGAGGAGGGTCTGGACCTGGTTCAGATATCCGGTGATGAGACGGGCGAGTCGTACCTGTATGGGCATATTCTGCCCATACGAACCCTCCTCAACTCTGAGGAGTTCTGGATGGACGCTCCGGTCCAGCTTGTTAAACCCCCCGTGGCGAAATCCAGATGCAGATTTCGCCGACGCGGTGCTAAAACGCAGCGTGCGCGCTGCGCGGCTGCTGAGTGCGGTACGTGTGCTGTGGGGCAGTCACGTGACGCATCCGCTGTGTCTGGATCGCGCTGCGAGGGGGCGGTACCGGAGCCAACACTCGGGGGGGTAAATGTGGATCCATGTGGCGTGAGCGTGGTGTGTCCCCCTGTCTCGGTCTCATGGTGTGTCTCATGTCTTTGTGTTTGGGCAATGCGGTGGGGGTGTACCTCTACTGTGTGCAGGATGGCGATTCCAGGGTGGAGGTTCACCCAGCGGGCATGCCCGCCGAGGTCCTGCCAGCATGCGTACCCGCCAAGGTCCTGCCAGCGTGCGTGTCCGCCGAGGTCCGCCCAGCGTGCGTGCCCACCGAGGTCCTGCCAGCGTGCGTGCCCGCCGAGGTCCTGCCAGTGTGTGAACCCGCCAAGGTCCTGCCAGCATGCGTGCCCGTCAAGGTCCTGCCAGTGTGCAAACCCGCTGAGGTCCAGCCAGCGTGCGTGCCCGCCGAGGTCCTACCAGCGTGCGCGCCCATCCCGAAGTCCAGGGGCCGTCACGCCGCCCATCCCGAAGTCCAGGGGCGTCCACGCCGCCCATCCCGAAGTCCAGGGGCGTCACGCCGCCCATCCTGAGCAGCAGGGGCGTCACGCCGCCCATCCCGAAGTCCAGGGGCGTCACGCCGCCCATCCCGAAGCCCAGGGGCGTCACGCCGCCCATCCCGAAGCCCAGGGGCGTGACGCCGCCCATCCCGAAGCCCAGGGGCGTCACGCCGCCCATCCCGAAGCCCAGGGGCGTCACGCCGCCCAGCCCGAGGTCCAGGGGCCACACGCCGCCCAGCTCGAGGTCCAGGGGCCGCACGCCGCCCATCCCGAGGTCCAGGGGCTGCACGCCGCCCAGCCCGAGCAGCAGGGGCTGCACGCCGCCCATCCCGAGCAGCGGGGGCCGCACGCCGCCCATCCCGAGCAGCGGGGGCCGCACGCCGCCCAGCCCGAGCAGCGGGGGCCGCACGCCTCCCAGCCCGAGCAGCGGGGGCCGCACGCCGCCCAGCCCGAGCAGCAGGGGCCACACGCCTCCCAGCCCGAGCAGCAGGGGCCGTACGCCGCACGCCCTGCCGCCAGGGGGCGCCCGCCTCGCCACGCCGGCAGGGGCCGTCCGCCTCGCCACGCCGCCAGGGGGCGTCCGCCTCGTCACGCCGCCAGGGGGCGCCCGCCTCGCCACGCCGCCAGGGGGCGTCCTCCGGACCACGCCGCCCATGGGCGTCCACCGGACCACGCAGCCAGAGGGCGTGGCGCACTCCTCGTCTGACGTGGGCGCCCGCCAGACCACGCTGCCAGGGGGCGCCCGCCTCGCCACGCAGCCGGAGTGCATGGCCAACTCCTCGCCCGATTCTGATCCGCCGTGGGCGTCCACCTGACTTTGCAGCCAGAGGGCGTTCGGCACGCCTCCCCCGCAGAGGGCGTCCACCTGAGGGCGCCTTCCAAGCCCGGCTCAAGGAGGGCGGAGGACCGGTTCTTTCTTGGTCGCGTCCCCCCGTTGCGCGACCGCAGGGGTGGGGGTAATGTAACAGTTGCCTAGGGCACCTGTCACCTGTTTTGTGTTTAGTCTCGTTCTGTTCCGTTAATTAACGTTCAGTGGTTTTTAGTTAGTTAATTAACGTCATCTTGTGATTGGTTTGTCTTGTGCACGTGGTCGGGTGTCTTTTTGTATTTATGTCCATTGTTTCTCGTTCTCGGTGCTGGTCGTGGGTTATATGTCACTAGTCATTTGTACCTCATGTTTTTTGGTGCACTGCACCTTTAATAAACCCGTTCTCTGCTACCTGCGTGCCTGGCTCCCTTCAGCGCGTGTAAACCCTATGCGCATCCGCTTTACTCCGAGGTAGACTACCGTGACAGAATGAGTGTGAAACAACCGAATACTTTTGGCAATATAGTGAAGATATCTAGATTTCTAACATACCAAAACAAATCCCTACTGAATAATACAGAATGTGTTCATCTTTAAAAAATCATTTCCTATTTTTCCCTGACCTTCTATTGTATATAGTGTCTCTCAGATCCACTCTCAGATCCACTATAAATATCATGCTTCTTTTTTTACTTTCTACAGTAACTATAAGATGTACTGGGTGAAACCACACTTCAGCTTCCTATTGTATTGTTGGTCCCATGTACAGGCATTAAACATCATTGTTACAGCATCGAGGTAAATCCCCCACTCACTCATCAGACATAACAACTGTGTGATGCGTCATAGTCAAGCAAGTGGCACTATTTGTGTTGTAAAAAACAATGCACTTGTTGTAGTGTGCTCGGGTTACGTAGACTGTATCTGCTGTTTCCAGGTGATCTAGAGCTTTTTTCAATGGGTCTAATAAGCATTCATCTGACTGCCTTTTTGAGAAGGCAAAATATAGGATTTCCTGTGTGGGTTTCAAGATGGTGACATGACTTGATTTGTTTGCTTATAAAATTAATAATTTTCCAACATTTACAAACTTTACATTACAGGTTGGACAATTAATTATCTGCTTTAGTGAATGTTATAATATGTTTATATTATTGTTGAGGTTGATTTCTTGTGTCATTTAATAAATAAATCATGTCTGTCATATACCAGCTTTTTTTTCTTTGCTGTGGGTGAGGAAACATTTTCCAGTCTGATTTAAATCAGTGAAACACAGTTTGTTTGTAAATGCTTGAACAGAGTCAATGGCTATATTTTGACAGTAACAATTATAAGCCATGCAGTTGGAGAGGAAATGTATTGGTTTTTTACATTTACAGCATGACTTTGAAATGTGGGACGAAACCAGGGTCCCCTGAGTAAATCCACAGAAGCAAAGAAAACACTCAAAGACTCCACACTAAAAGAACATTGGTTTCCCCCAACAGGGAATCAAATGTGGAACCTTCTTGTTGTAAAAAGGAAGTGCCAACCATTACATATCCCTTGTGAAGTATAAAATCATATATCAATGAGTCTTACTGGGATGCTCCATTGGAACACAATCTACGCTGATCTCTAAGCTGCCTGGAATGGTCTGAAGCTTACTCGTCTTCTCTGCCCTGTAAACACAAAGCACACCATTTTTATATATAGCATTTATAGCAGAAGTTATTTTAACTGTTTACCAAGAAAAAATAATTAGATATATGGGGCCCTATTTTAGCAATCATTAACGAGCCATCAGCTGTGCACAGCAAGCTCGATTTAAGACATGGCAGTGTGTCTCTGTTACCGTAAAGACAGGAAATGGCTTGTACTATATTTTTAATTTTTAAAAAAAAATTTTTGTTTTAGGCATAATGTATAATAAACTAATCAGCGTGACACTTGCCATCCTCATTCAAGATTCAGGTTAGATCTGACTTTGGCAGATTGCTATTTCACAAATGCAGTGATATATAATAGCATTCAGTGGCACTGGGCATGCGCCTGTGTTGACAATTCACTGCCATGATTGCAATGAACATCTGACTGTCTGTCTAGGTTGTTTTCAGTCAGTAGTGCACCTACGTTTTATAAAAAAATATTATAAAAAACATTGGGAAAGTAGTGTATTGTATGTTACGCATTGATATGAATGTGAAGTGGTCAGAGGTGTGTATTATTGTCAATATTGTAATGGCAGGAAAACGGCTCAGCCAATCAGATTTGGAACAGATTTCAGCTGTGGAACAGACAGTCATAAAACACATAAAAACACATACAACCATTGGTTTATCTGCTTTTCGGGCTCTACCTTTCATATACAAATATGTGCTTGATTTTCATGTTTTGCTACCACACTTTCACATGTTCACTGCTTATGGTCAATGGAATTGTTTAGGAAACAAAGTTGTTATAAAATTTGGTAAGTTTTAATCACAATTGTATAAACTGTAGGATAACTTGTGTGTCATAAGTTGTGTTTAAATTTGTGTGCAAATGTACCGTCTGTATTCTGCAATGAGCTTGAGCAGGTCTTCAGTAGAGATCTTGTTGCTCTCCTGCTTAAAAAGTGGAGAAAATCGAGACTCCCGGTCCACCGTGCCCTGGTTATCTTTAAATACTGACCTAACAAAACGAATAAGTGCATAAGGTCAATAGAATTTTTGCTTTTAACTATTACACCAATCTAATACAATGTTCTGTGATGTCAGTACATTCTAGTGGTTTGGTTTTAGTAACTTTGATATGATGTCTATTATTTACAGTGGTAAACAGCTCAATGCCCAAATGTAATTGTGTTATCTAAATGCAGAAATACATTTTTTCCCCTTCAAGCTAATTGATACATTGATGATATTCATCAATTACATATATAAAAACAAACTTTCATACGATTAAATGACGTATGTTAGCAGTCACGCACACACTAGATTTAATACACTGTGCCAAGTTCCAACTGCAAGAAATCCGGGTTCTGCGTCTGTCTCTCCGTCACGCTCTGCCACTCGCTCCCTTAGCCCCGCCTTCTAGTTCCGCTTTCGCTCCGGCACCAGGTGAGGCTAATTTGTTTGATGGGTCGTTTATCTTATTTAATCGCGAAGTATTGTCCCTGATTTATCATACATACCGAGCGATTATTTGGCTGCTATTCTCTCTGCTTTGTGTCTCGTGGTATATCTGGTCTCGGTGAGTGCGTGTCTGTTTATGTTAGCTGTGTGTTAGCATCTGCGCTCTCACCTCCGTGTTTAGGTTAGTCTCCGTCGTTGTATGAGTGAACATCTGTGTTTTTCTGTGATCGCTCCCGGTGGTTTGTCTAATCCTGTTTCTGTTTTCAGTGTTCATCCTGTCCCTAGTGTCCTGCGTCCCGGGAGCGATCTCTGTCCGTCCGCTCAGGTGGTTCGGCTTCGGCCGGTTGGGGCGGAGTTCGCGCTCACCCTAGCTCGCTCCGCTGGCGCGTCACCACCTGAGGGCGTCCGTGTCTCAGTGTTCACCCAGCATACTAATGATTCAGATCTGTTTACTAACCCGCTCTCTCTCGGTGAACTAACACGATTTTCTTCCCTTTGTATTAACATTCTCGCTGTCTCCCCGCCCCATGTCTGTTGCAGTTCCGTCCTGAGCCGCTCGTCGTCCCGTGTAGTTCACCGTACCTCTTTGAACACTTTCTACACGCTTTCTTCTTTCAGGTTTTTTGAATACACTCTCGTGGACACACCTGCTCTTTCTATTGTAGGGTTTGTTGTTTTGTCTGCTCTTTGTCCTCACTAGTCTTTCCGAGTTTTCTTCACGCATAGCCAGTGTAGGGTTCTCTTACTACAGCGTTAGATTTATCTTGTGCTTTGTTTTATTTGGTTGTTGTTTTTGCTCGGTGTTGTGCTCTGCCCAGTCCTCCGTCCAGGTTCATCACCCCGGCCTGGGTCCAGTTGACAACACTCCTCTCAACCACGCCTCCTCCTGCACTACCCTACCTCTGCCTTGCTTCTTAATAAACCTCTTTTGTTCTGCATCTACGTCTCCAGACCAATCTTTACAGACTGTTTGTGACACCAACAGCCTGTAAAGATTATATTGTAGCAAGTGAAAATTTATTAACAATCAAACTGCTTATATTATTTGCTTTTAGTGGATGCTCTTCAGATACAGATACAGCGAGATTTATAGAGTAAGTATAATCTGAGCAAGTATGGGTTAAGTGTCCCTCATTTGTGTATTCATTTTCTCTGTTGGGTGATTGGTTTATTTTGTGCACGTGATTGGGTGTTTTTCTTACTTAATTTCCGTATTCCCTCTCCCCCGTGCATGTCTTTGTTTGCGGTAATATCCCGATGTTAGTCCGTTTGTTTTGTTCCCCCCTTTCTGTTGGTGTCCCTACACCATTTTTAATAATAAACCTGTTTTGTTTTTTATCCCGGTGTCTCGAACTCTCCGTCTGCGCTCAACCACGGTGCGGCGCTGCATTGCTCCCGCGCAGGTCGTATCCGTGGGAGCGTTTTATCTGACGGACCGGCGTACGCATTTTCCCCCGCGTAACCGATTCCAAGGAAACGCTCATCAGGCGCAAGCAGTGTACGCATTCCCTCCCGCGTAGCCAATCTCCTCCGGGGAAGAACGAGCTTGCTAACATTAAGAGACTTGCTTATGTGCCTAAAGGTCCAAACTTGACATATCAAGGGCTTAAAACTTTAAACCAGATTTTTAAGCAAAATAACCACTTCAGGTTAAGTGCACTCATAAACATTTAAAACATTTTAACAAATGATCAAGTCATATCTCCTAATGAGCAAATCAAAGGTGACAGAGAGGGACAGTCTCCTAAAAGGAGGGGATTTTTTGTGACCCTTAGTGGTAAATTGATTAATAGGAAATGTGCAGAAGAATAAGAGTTACAACTATGGCACTGAAATGTTTTGGTTGGCACATATTATTTAAATGGAAAAGATGCCACTGATTTTTTTCAAAATTCATACACCTACCTTACAGACCATGCGAAGGGCATGTGATATTTCCCAAGCTTGCTACAAAACTGCTTGTTAGATTTCAACATCTTTTGTACAGCCTAGAAAGAAAAATGCAATTTGAGCCTAATACAAATATATAAAACAAATTTAAAAAATTGATTTTGTTTTAAGTCACATTAACTAATTACATTTTACTTACTAAAAAATATGTGATGATAAGACAATTTGCATATTATAACACCTGTTTTAATGAATAAATTACTTTAATACAGTTTAAGAAGATATGTAGTTTGAATCCTAATAGAAGATGGAGTGAAATTTTAAAGGCTTGTACAAGATTAAGCTGAACACTGTAAAGAACTCGGAATTCTTTAAACATAGATGTGTAGAACATACAGTGAGGTTATTTTTATTTAATTCAACATGATATTTAGTATTTAATTCAACTTTTGTGTGCAGAAAATATCTCAGCCTAGGTGAGCATGTGTGTTTTTAAGATTAGACAATTTATTTACTGCCATCATTGAGAAAAAGAGTCTTGACAAAAGTGGTTTTGGGATGTTTGGATGTTGGTACACTTGATTATATTTTACTTTAATTGAAAGATTATATACATACAGTATATTGTCTTTTACACAATAATATATGTTTAATGTTTTATAACATAAACCATTTACAAACCTTGCTGTTGTCTGTGTTCTTAATGTAGGGTTCTGTGCCACTTGCAATATTTCCCATCAACACTTTCTCTATCCGTGCCACCAGGACTATATCCGTGTGAGGATTTGTAACAGAGAAGATAGCCTGAACACAAACACATACAGATGTAATCACAGCTGTAAACACCAAACAAACAGGAATGCATGCATACTTATATGCACTGAGAGAATTGTACATAGACATTGAATTGCAAGCTAATAACCTTAAAACCTAACCTTAATCATAACCATCACTAGTCTAACCCTAAAACATGTTTTTATATTAAAATATATGCAAATATCCCAACATGTAATTTTATCAAGTAGTTGCCATAAAGTGAAACATAACTAGAATGTGCAGAAAAATAAATTAATGCATAAATAAGAAAATGATAGAAACAACAAAACCCCATTTTTCATTTGCTGAAATAAATACAAGTTCATGTGAGAAAAGTAGTATTATCAAGATCATATTCTTTTTTCATTAACAGCCTTAAGTTAAAACAAGCAAGATCCAATAATGCAATAAACATGCATTAAAGCGGACATGCACTATGTGAACCCAAAACACAGCATGTTTAAAGAATATCATTTGAAAGATAATAAATTATAAAAAAATAAAAATGGACTTGTTATTAACAGGAGATTATTATGACTAAATGTAAATGTAAATGTAATGTTCAACATCACTTCTTTAGTGGAAAACCTATGGCAAATGATTCAATTGGTCCTTGATCCTTGGCTATGCCTCCCATTTCAGTCCTGTCTGGTGTCACTGTCACACAAATACAACAGTTTCTTTTCTTGACATGTAAATGGTGGAAGGAATGTTCCTTGGAAGTCTGGAACCTACAAATGTTTGAAATATTTGGAACCTACAAATGTTTAAAATAGGAAATGTGTATTACCTGTTTAGGGAAGCATAGCCAATCCTCTAGATCCTGACTAAGCTGGCAGTCACCACTTTTCTTCTCTGTAGGTGACTTTAGGCCATTTTCATACACTGCACCATGAGGTGTGCCCTGACTCAAGGGGCTACAAGAGCTATTGAGCATTTTTCGCACAATCTCATGATTTAGGTCCACATGAAAATCTGCTGACACCTTTCTGTTCTCTCGCATGTCCATCAGTGCCAAAGTTATGAAAAATGGCTCAATCTAAAAAGAAAAACATCTTGGTGAGTGAGGGAAAAGAACAAAAACAATAAAAGTACCACTTTGCTGAAAGTGTGCAAGATTTTCATTTGACTCATTATGATAAGACTTGTTTAATATCATCTAATTGAAATTTCTTTGAGCGCAAGCACATCTGGCACAATTTCTATTCCTATTCATTTCACAACTTCCATCCATCCATCCATCCATTATCTTCCACTTTATCCTCTATTAGGGTTCATCATGCCCATCCAGTAGAGAATGTTTCGGGCACTGGACAGATACACACAGGACAGGGCGCCAATCTATCGCTGGGCACACACACTCACACACACACACACACACACACAAACACACTCTATATGGGATAATTTTCAGAATTCAATTGACCTTGATCCATGTTTTTGGACTGTGGGAGGATAAAAGCAATAAAGCACTGTAGCTTGTGTAGGTGATGCCAGCTTGGTTGGTAATGTCAATGATTGCAAAGCTCCTTATGATCACATTAATATTCAACTTGAGTCACAAGGACATCATATATAAATTGGACCAAAAATGTAAATCTTAGTTCAATAGTAGCGTCCCAAGGGCTCTTTTAGCTGATAGTATGCTCTACTAGAGCCCTCCTGCTTGCAAAAGCCCCTTAAACTACTATTATGAGCTTTTTCCATTTCTGAGCATGCATATTTCATGTCTGTTAATAATACTTTACAATGGGTTACATTTACTGGTTGAACATTCCCATTCTTAGTGTCCTATATACATAATAATTGTTCATGTGTGTATGAGTATGTGTAAGCTCACATTGGTCACAGGTTCTGTCTCAACTTCGTTCACACAACCCTGCAGTGTGAGGTTTAGAGAGCAGCAGTGGATCATCAGTCTCTTTCCTAGTTTCTCTTCAAAGGGACGCACAGACGTGGCCTCTCCACAGTCTCCCCGAGGGCTCCTCAAAACCTAAAACATATACATTCACAGGCATTTGATATGCATTGGGTTTTCAGATCTCTTTACCACAAAAAGGCTGGAATGTTACAGGTGCCTAGGGCACCTGTCCCTCGTTTGGGTTCTTCATTATCTCAGCTGGGTGATTGGTTTGTTTTGTTCACGTGATTAGTTGGTTTGTTATTTAGTTTCCGTTTTCCAGCATTTCGGGGCACGTCTTTGTTTTGTGGTTATCCTACCCAAATGTTAGTTTGTTCGTTTTGTTCCCCCCTTTCTGTTGGTGTTCCGTCACCAGTTTTTAATAAATTCGGTTTTGGAATTTATCCCAGGGGTTGCACCTCCGACAAAGCCGAGCACCAGGGATCGCCGATTGCCGTGTCTGGGCGCCAGGGACCGCTCCTTCGCCTACTCCGAGCACCAGGGTCCGCCAGCCGCAGACTCTAGACACCAGGGGCGCTATCCCCGCCTCGCAGCAAGAGGGCGCCGATCCGAGCCCCCGCAGCGAGATGACATGCTCCACGCTGTCAGCAGGGGGCATCCAGCAGGCTTCACAGCCAGAGGGACCTCCCCCCCCATTTTTTCTTTTTGCGAGAACTTGTTATTGTTATTATTGATTTTTTTTTTTGTTGGGTTGCTTTCCTTTTTGCGCGACCCTTGGGGTGGGGTTATGTTACAGGTGCCTGGGGCACCTGTCCCTCGTTTGGGGTTCTTCATTATCTCAGCTGGGTGATTGGTTTGTTTTGTTCACGTGATTAGTTGGTTTGTTATTTAGTTTCCATTTTCCAGCATTTCGGGGCACGTCTTTGTTTTGTGGTTATCCTACCCAAATGTTAGTTTGTTCGTTTTGTTCCCCCCTTTCTGTTGGTGTTCTGTCACCAGTTTTTAATAAATTCGGTTTTGGATTTTATCCCGGTGTTTCCTGGACTCTCTCTCCGCGTTCAACCACGGTGCGGCGCTGCGCACTTTCTCCGCGCAGGTCGTACTCGTTGGGAGCGTTTCCGTGGACCGACGTACGCTTTATTCCCCTTGTAGTCGGTGCCCGAGAAGCACTCACTAGGCGCGAGCGGCGTACGTAATTGCTCCGCGTAGCCGCTCTCTTCCGGGGAAGAACGGACATCTCTAACATGGAAGTTGCTCTGAAAACATTAATTACTAGCACAAATTTGGGGGTATGAAATGATACTACACAAATGTTAATTTAAAAATAAATAATTATTACAACATTTATGCCCTGATTTATTTTTAGTTGATGGTATTCAATGAAAAAAACTCTTAAAAAGAACCCACTGCAAAGTATATTTTCTTTCATTTTAACAGACATGCAAAATTGTTTTAAGGTGTTTGAACTTAACACTGTGACAGGTGCGCAGTGGTGCTGGGAGGCAGAGCTATTAGCAATGGACAACGATTAGAAATAATTAACACACCTGACATGGCTCCGTGAGTGTGTGCACCTATTATAATGCACCTGCTATTGAGATCAGTCAGCACATATATTTAAATTTTGATTAAATACTGTGTATTTAAAGCCTTTCCCTGCCCTTATGAAATCCTGCCTCCAGTTCTCATTTGTTGACCCTCTCGTTAAAAAAACATTAGTATATACATAGCATCATAATAGTACAAAACCAACTGTATTAAAGTATAAAGAGTATTTAACACAAGCACATGCAGTTATTCAGTTATTAAAATAACTGCATAACTGTGTGTATTAAGTTATTTAAACTTTTTTTTGTTTAAAATTTAAAAAGGTAAGCAATTTTTTTCTAAACATCCATCCATCCAATTATTTGAAGAACTCAATTGACCTTAATCCATGGTTTTGGGCTGTGGGAGGAAACAGGAGAACCTGGAGGAAACCCATGTGGAAACGGGGAGAACATGGAAACTCTACCCAGATTGGGATTCGAACCGGGAATCCCTAGTTCTGAGAGGCAAACGTGCTAACCACTAAGCCACCGTGCCTCCCTTTTTCTAAACACGTTTTAAAATGTTTGTAAAAAAAACTGTTAAAGATATACAAATACATTACATATACAAAAGTTTAAAGAACACTTAAATATCTGATTTGTTTAGCTAAAAACAAATTTCTTATTTCAATTCTAATGTGAGTGCTGTGTTCTGTCAATGATTGCTAGTTTGTGCTACCACGACATTTCCCTTAGCTGTGGTTAGCACTCAGTTAGCACTCCCAGCATTTGATGTATACTTTATATTTGGGACATTTTAATGTTATTCTTTAACTTTCAATATAACATATGGCTCCTAGCTCCTTAAAAGGCTGAGCAAACCTGATGGGTGAACAGGGGATTTTGGATGATGTCCCATCAAAGTCGATGCATTTGATTGACACCCTTTTTGAATTTTCTATTAACTTTAACATTTTCTTTTATTTTAGGTGTTGGAAGAGTAGCGTGCCACCCAATCTATGGTTTGGTTGTAGGTGTCATGTATGTACATCGGTTCACACAATAAGTGGCATGTAGGATGTGCATGTGGAATAAGGAATTTTATATTGCTTTCATTCAAGACTTTAGATGATCCCTTGTTTGATTTCCTACTGATAATGTGACTTATTTTAAACAAAATCCATTCAGTGTCACCATATCCTGTTCATAAGCTTTTCAAAAAAATCCTGCACACATAAAAATTTGCAGCAACATAACAGCCAACCCCTATTTTAAAATCTCAAAGAACAAAAGGAAATTTTTTAATGATAAGGCCTTTTTTTTATAGGTTTTATAAGATATATAAAACCTATATTATATTATATTATATAAAAAAGATATCTAACCTATACTTTGAAGCATAAAAGCAGGTCTAAAATATAATTGGTACTATGTAAGCTAGACTAGAAGGCAAACCTGAGTTTGCAACTGACAACCAATGAAAGCTTAATTGACTACCTGAAGATTGGTTGACAATTGGTGGGCAGCATTAATAAAAATATTCATATACATAAGAACATGCTTACAGGAGTATCAGGGTCAAGGGAAAACAGGTTCAACCTCTCTTCCCGCCGAGCCGCCTGGACCATCTCCTCAGTTTCAGTGATGTACTGATAAACATAAAAGTACATGCTTATTCTTATTTCTGTGATGATACCTTTTAAAATAAACATTTTCAAGATGAGGTTACCTTTGCTAATTCCGGATTTATTCCATTTTCTGCCGTTTCCTCATTTTCAGCAAGACTATTGTCAGTCAATGACAGATCGAATACTTCTGAAAAGTTGAGGAAAAAGAAAGGTTTTTATTTTAACAAGATTCAATCACAAGCTTTTTTTAATTTTTTTTCAAATTAAGTTTAACGTGTGTGCATTAAAAAGGTGGCACAAGCCACGTGTCATTTAGGCAAAAATCACAACTAAAATCTGTTCTGCATGATGATAAATAAGAGCAGTATTGAAGAGCAGCAGACAAGATGCATAGTTCAAACCAAAATAAAAGTGCAAATAATATTCAAAAATGCAAAGAATACTGTGGAACATAGGAATGCACCGAGCAATGGAGCAGTTCCCGTGATGCAAGCAGCAGTAGCAGAAAGGTTTTAAACACAGCTGGTTCCTGTTAAATGTGAAAAGTTGACAACCAATGCATTGGTTTTTCTTTCAGTGGTAGCAAGAGTCAAGAACATATGTACAAAATAATATTTCGCCCATAAGACTGTCCCTACTCAGTTTTATTTCATCCACCTTAAGCATTTCTCAGACCCTCTATGAGGCAATGAGTTACCAGAAACTGACCCTAAGAGCTCTGTGTGCATGGAATGCATCGCCGCCTATGTTTCATATATATTTTATATAGTAACAGTATATACATATTACTGCCGTTATTAACAAATGATAAACAAAAATATATATTCATATATTAAATAATATTTACATCTGCAATCAGCTTCTTAGGACAGGACTTAGTTAGGACAAATTAAGCATTTGAAGTGATCCATCCATTATCTTCCGCTTTATCCTCTAGTAGGGTCGCAGTGGGGTTCCCCATGCCCATCCAGGGGAGAACGTTTTGGGCGCTGGGCAGATACACTCAGGACAGGGCACCAATCCATCGCTGGGCACACACTCACTCACACAGACACACTCTATATGGGGAAATTTGGAGAATTCAATAGACTTGATCCATGTTTTTGGACTGTGGGAGGAAACCGAAGAACCGGGAGGAAACCCACGCAGACATGGTGAGAACATGGAGACTCAACCCAGATTGGGATTCGAACCAGGAATCCCTAGTGCGAACCACTAAGCCACCGTGCCGCCCATTTGAAGTGATGTTAAGGTTAAATTTATTTATGTTTGTTATATGTTAATGGATTTAGAAAACTCGTTTGTAAATTGGTCAAACAATGGTTATTCAGTGTCAGGTGCCATCATTTTGGTGACAATTCATGCAGCAATAAGCTGTGTTAGGTGACAATGGTTTCTGATACACTTCAAAGTACCATATAATAATATGGAGAAATTCAGGGATTACATATGACTAATATGATATTGTATTTGTATAATTTAAATATGATATAAATTGTGTAAAAACATCAAGAATCTCGTGTTTATGGCATTGTACAAAATGTACCATTTTTTATGTAATGCATGTTTAATGCACATTAAATTTTGTTATTGAAGTATTTCTTAAACAAAACACTGTAGCCCTTTGAAGTTTTTTTCTCTAACCTACAGTATGTCAAGTGGCAAAGAAGTACAATATTGGCAGCTTGGAGAAGATCGAATTCAGGTTTTAACATTTCAACAGACCAAAAGCCCTAACTACAAAAACATCACTGCACCATTATTATATTTATCAGCTTTTTATACTTTTACTAACATTTACCAAGTATTGTACAATGACAAAATATATAAATTCTGAATGGTGATGTGGTGTGACATTAACCGTGTCTGGTGTCAGTCAGGTCCATGCTTTTGCGGTCAATTGTTTGACCCTCCGGTGGGCTGATCTGAAGAATACGTGTCAAAGTGCTGATCCAGTCCTCCATATCCTGCTCGCTTTCTGCTGCAAGGACAAAATAAGTGACGTCGTTCATTTTCAGTTCAAAGGCATGCTTCCTTAAGCGGCTGTTCTGTAAGAAACAGAGACAAGATAATGTTTACTGGCACTGATCATTGTAAGACATTTGTTTAACAGACAGCAAAAATAATTTAATTGTTTTAGTTTACAATGATGTATACTAACCTGAACAACACCTGTGCATGAGTCCAAAAAAATGCAGCCTTTAGGCTCCTTTGAAATTTTCTCATCTTTATAAAAGTTCATAATGTAAGAATTGTCTGTTAGCTGAGTCAGTTGAAAATATCTTCTCTTGAATGACTGCAACAACAAAACCAAGTACAAATATTAGCATAAACTTCAAAAATAGCCATCTACACAATCTAATAGTATATGTTGCAATATTTATATCAGTACAGTAATAGCAGGAATTATGGCTTCAGGACATTTGCTCGAAAGAAGCAATTTGCAAAGCCAGGATATAAACTTTTAACCAGGTTCATATTTTAACCTTAACCATCATGGGAAGAACATTTATACAATATAGAGTGACATCCATTCATCACAGTTGATGTTTATCATTTGCTTTAAGCAGTTCTGAATTAAAGGACATGTAAAACAGTACTCACAGATCAGACATGAATTTGAAAGCTCCTCTTTATTTCTACACTTATTCGTTTCATTATCTCTACTTACTGTATTGGTGAATTTTCTATTTCTACAATCACAGAAGTTCTGGTGTTTTTTGCTACACATTTTTTCATTTCATTGGTTAGAACCTCTGCAAAGTAGTTATATTCTGCTGGTGATAGATCTTTCTCAAACCTGTGGTGAAGCTCTGTATCTGTTTTTTTTTTGTGGGTGAATGAGGGTTTACACTTTGTAGCTATAAAGTCAGAGACAATAGCTCTTCTTCTGCTGCACAGTTCACCCTCTTTTACAAGATGCTGCCAACGGAATGCTACTGGTTGGATAACTTCGGTTAATGGACTTTTCAGCAGTGACAATTAAGTGTTTGAAAAGCCATGCACCATCATTATGTCTGATCCGCTTGAACTAGCACACTACTAACACCCCACCTGAATTAGGCCTGCCTTTCAAATATAACACATGGTTTCAAATGACTTGCACTACTGCCATAAAAAAACCTTTCTTGTCAGTAAGAATTTTCAATACTTTTAACTTTTTCCACTTCTCAATAACGCAGTTACATAATGCATTTACCAAAACAACCACAGATCACATTATCTTGAGGTTCTGAATGGATTAAGATGGTATGAGCCAGTTGATGTAATGGAAAAACAAATGTGTACTTGAAAGCAAAAAGCTGACCAAGTAGATTTTTACAACAATTGACTTTAAAACAATTGATCTAACTTGGCAATATATTGCCAAGTATGTTTTATTTCTTATTACATTTGTATGCACTTAATAAAAAAGCTGACCTTTTTGTTTTTGTTCATTGCTTTTTTCATGGTTTTAATTTAGACATTTATTGCTAATTTTTTATGTTTCTTGGATGTGTGGTTTCACATCACACATCACAAATTAATATATAAATGTAAAATGTGAGTCTAAATCTATAAGGTAGAGACACTGGTCCCAGTGTCAATGTCTTCTTCAGAGATGATATGATGTTAAACTTTAGCCACTTAAAAGTAGTGACTGTACCCGAACAGTGATGCTATTGTTGACTGTGCTGTTGAAGTTTCCTTTGTAAAGCCACCCAGACTTGAAGACACCAGTGCCTCCTACAGAACTGCCTCCTCCTCCCCCGCCTCCTTTGGATGATGAGAGTGATGTTGTGTCCTGTGAATAAAATTCTAATTTTAGCTTTTAGTCAAAGTCTTTTGCATTTGCAAATATGTCATGCAGTATACTTCATTACATCTTTTAGCTTCTACATGCTAAAATGCTACTATTCTTAACTAGGTAATATGCTGTATCTGTCCCTTCAAATTATGCATCTTTATTCAGTATTCACAGAGTCACATGCTGCACTGTGTTAAAAATCAAACTCTGCATCAGATTATCTATTTTCGGAAAAATATTCACACAAACTGTACACTGGTGTTGACACTGCCTTGACACTCAAAGTGGATAGGTCCCCTCTGAGCCTTGGTCCTCACAAGGAGTTTTATCCTGCCACTATTGCTTCATTTTTACTTTATAAAGGTTCAAGCTTAGACCACTATAAAGCAGCTTTAAGACAATATACTATTGTAAAAAGCACTATAAGCAACTATAAATGAAATTGAACTTAAGCACTGATTAAGTATATAAGGAACTTCACCAATAGAATTTATTGTCTATACATTTTACTTATCTACTTGGTGGCATAAAATTGTAATGAAATTGTGGTGAAGATCCCCAATAAGTAGAAAGTTGTGATTTTAGCTGACTTCATTGGACATGTTGGTAAAGAAAATTTTGGTCATGAGGATGTGTTGGGTTTATTGGTCAAGTATGTATCTTGCTATATCTATTGTATGACCCCAGTGTACACCTGGGTTTTACAAAATTCTAGATCTACCTCTGAAAGTGGCCTACAATATATGCAAATAAACAGACAGACTGTGGTGTGTAATTATAAAACTACAAGTTTTATAATTAGTGGTTAGCACGTTCTCCTCCCATCGCAAGGGATTCCCGGTTCGAATCCCCATCTGGGTGGGGTTTCCATGTTCTCCCCGTGTCTGTGTGGGTTTCCTCCGGGTTCTCCGGTTTCCTTCCACAGTCCAAAAACATGGATCAAGTCAATTGAGTTCTCCAAATTGCCCCATATAGAGTGTGTCTGTGTGAGTGAGTGTGTGCCCAGCGATGGACCCTAATAGAGGATAAAGCGGAAGATAATGGATGGATGGATTATATTTTCATATCAAGTGTTTATGGAAGAGATGCGTTTAGAGAGATTGTGGAGCCATCAATTTGCAAGGTCAGGTCAAGATGGATTGAGGATTTAGCTTGAATTATGAGAAGTTCTGTTTTTGCTAGGCCTGATGGGCCTTCATCCAAACAGATAAAATGAAAAGAGGAGGGGACGAAGTACAGAGCCCTAAGGAACTTTAGTGATTTCTTGGTGAGAGTTAGAAACATTCCCATTCCATGACACTTTGAAGGTCCTTCCTGTTAAATAGGATCGAAAACATTCAAGTGTCATACCAGAGAAGCCTAGTTTAAATTTAGTGGACAGTAGAATATGATGATTTACTGTATCAAAAGCTGCCAAGAGGTACAGCAGGAAAAATAAATGAGAGTTTGCATAGGCAGTTTTAAGTGTTTTTTAGTGTCACGTTTTTTCACAAAATAAAGGTTTTATGTTGAAATACTTTAGTTTACTTTGTGAAACACTTTTCTAATCCTTCAAATGTTTATCAATGTAGATCTCCAAAATTATGAAGTGTTTATACATTGTTCTCTAATTTTGATCTCCAGTTTAAAAGTTATTATAAATAAGTTATTTTCATTGATAAGATATATTCACTTACAATACCAAAATTGGCGAATACAGGTATTGTGTAATAAGCCAGTGGAAGAAAAGGATTAGAATACAAAAGTACTAAGCTTGTTTTGGCTTTATTATAAAATAATATTTATTATGTATGCTATTAGTTTACAAATTAATTGACTTTTTTAATGATTACGTTTCATTGTTCCTTCTTGTTTTTTGTTCACTCTGTTTAAATAACTGCAGCATTGTAATTGATATATTTGTTGGAATGCTAAATCTAAAAGAACTTGTGGTATACATGAAGCATTGACACTGACCTCATCTTTATCCACATCCTCATGGTCAATCTCAAAAGAGTGGGTTGGTAATTTCTGGGCTTTATACAATTTCCTGTTGTACAAAGTGAGGGAAAAAGAAAGAGATCACTAAAGAATGAAGATCAACAATAAAGAACATGAGTTTAGTATAATGTGTACACTACACAGAGGAACAAAATAATGTCTTCCATTATCATTACGCTTGTGTAGATAATATGAAAAAAAAAACTGAATTGCATTGATTACTCAAGCATCATTTTCACCAGCATTTACCAGCCATCTAATCGATCCCACCCTGCCCTCTGTCTATTTTCACTGATAAAGTTGAATATTCCGATTACTGTTCATGATTGAATTTCTGATCTGCTCTCTATCTCTGTCCATTTCTTTTCCTTCCTAATGCCTACTAAATGGACAGGATGTAAGTAGACTTTACCACTTTATTTGGGGGATCAGTGTTGGACACAGAGGACCTAGAAAAGCAGGAATAAATTTCCTGTTGCTGTAAATACTGTTGCTTTACATATATGCTAAAAAGCTTTTCGATACAATTTACCTCAGGATCAAAATATGGTATGGGTCAAAGTTCATCATTTTGTGCTAAGTAAGTTTTAAGTAAAGGTTTGCATAGGATTAAGGTATATTACTTTCAACATACATCTGGTAACCACTGCCAACTATGTGTGGCTTCAATCTGGATTACGCAAAGAGGAAACCTTATATTTTTTTTGTGCTGAAATGTCAGTGAGTGCAGTGAAATGCTTTGTCCCAAAAGCTGTCTGAGGTAAAGTGTGAGACATTGGGAATGTGTACAGTACTTATTTCAGAACAGTTTTGATTTAGTTTTTGGGTAAAAGACCATCAAGACTGTTACCAACAAATAGTGCACAAACCAGAGTGCTTGTTTTTCCTGTTTGTAGTACAGGGCTGGATTTCCCGAAAGCGAACATTCTTAGCAACTTTAAGAGCAACATAACTTTAAGAACACAAATTTTACGGGGCTTTCCCAAAAGCCTTCTTAAGTCTCCTAGACTAAGAGAGACTTTTAAGTCGTTCTTTGTAGACTCCTGAAAAGGCACCGTCAGTCGAAAACTGAATCTCACATTACCACACAATATCTCATTATAATGCACAAAAAAATAAACAATTAATTTAGAAAATATTTTTTAAAAACTTTATAAACAAGGCGGCACGGTGGCTTAGTGGTATGCACATTCGCCTCTCAGCAATAGGGATTCCCGGTTCAAATCCCCATCTGGGTGGAGTTTCCATGTTCTCCCCGTGTCTCCGGTTTCCTCCCACAGTCCAAAAACATGGATCAAGTCAATTGAGTTCTCCAAATTGGCCCATATAGTCTGTGTATGTGTGCGTGTCTGTGTGAGTGTGTGCCCAGCGATAGATTGGTGCCCTGTCCTGGGTGTATCTGCCCAGCGCCCGAAACGCTCTCCCCTGGATGGGCATGGAGAACCCCACTGGAAGATAATAAATGAATGAATGAATATATAAACAATAAATAATTATATTTAAATTATGCTACTGTTATAAAAAGCGAGAAACAACCAATTTTTGACCAATCGCTTACCAAGCAAGCTTATCAATGGGTGCACTTTTAACCTGAATACATTATTCAGTGGCATAGCAAACCAACAGCGTAATATACACTTTTCTGAAAGCAAACTAAATAAGATGCTTGATTAAGTAGAACAAAAAGACAAATTATTTACGTTATTACATTATTTTCCAAAGCACAAGATAGTTCCACCAACAAAGAAGAAAGTGGAGGATGTGTCACAAACTATCAGTGCTTGCGCTACGACACTTTTGGGAAATCCAGCCCAGATCTGTTTCGTACTGATCTGTTCTTTACACACTTAAATGTGTGTTGCAGAAACTAAATTCTAAATTAGAAACTAGAGTCATAAATTAGTTTTAAAGAGTTTTTCATTTTGTACATTCATTTGTTAAATAAAGGTTTAAGTAAACATACAAATTACAGGTATATGTTTTTGTTACATTTTTATAAAGAGTTCCAATTTCTGGAAATTGGATGTATATAAAAAATAAATAAAAACAAATTAAAAGTCTCAAAAAGTCTCATTGTGCTTTGCATATTTAATGTTTACCAGAGCACTCTGCATTATACACTTTATAATTATAAACAGGGTGGCACGGTGGCTTAGTGGTTAGCACGTTCACCTCTCAGCACTAGGCATTCCCGGTTCGAATCCCCATCTGCGTGGGTTTCCTCCGGGTTCTCCGGTTTTCCTCCCACAGTCTAAAAACATGGATCAAGTCAATTGAGTTCTCCAAAATTGCCCCATGTAGAGTGTGTTTGTGTGCATGTATGTGTGTGTGAGTGTGTGCCCAGCGATAGATTGGCGCCCTGTCCTGGGTGTATCTGCCCAGCACCCGAAACGTTCTCCCCTGGATGGCCATGAGGAACCCCTCTGCGACCCTAATATAGGACAAAGCGGAAGATAATGAATGAATGAAAGGAATAATTATAAACAGTGTTTATCACAGTATGTTAAGTATAAAAATTATAAAAATTATGTTAAGTATAAAAAACACTTCAGTTTAAAAGGGTGCATAATTTCGCAAAAGATACAGAGATGAAAAATGAGACAAAAATAAGGGTTTGAGAACACAAGTCATTCACAAGCTGAAATAAAGTCAGTTAATTACAGAAAATCACAGTATTTTATTTATGTCCATTAAGCTTTTAAATTTCAGTTACCTGGGAAGCATGCGATAATCACCGGCAAACTCCTGATACTTAAATTCCACAACATGCAGCTGAGAGTTGTAATACTTGCAGGCCTGCAATGTTAAAGGAAAGAAAATAGTCAAAAATTGGTTGCTGTATTCATCAAGTGTGTGTGTGTGTGTGTGTGTGTGTGCAAAGTGCTCATGTGAATTGTGCCATTTTTACCATTGAGAAACTGTTACAGGCGTCGGTTGCACATGTCCTGGGTCTCTGTTTTGGTTTAAAGAGCAAGTACTTTCTGAGCTCCCATGCCTGATTTGGTTTATTTACTGATTACCTGAGTTTGTGACATTGTTTAACTTAAAATTAACATCAGCTTGTTTTTATTCTCAGATCATTTATGTTAATTAAACTGGTTCCTGTTTATTTGCTTATTTTAATCGTGCCTCAGACTTTTTTCAGACCAGACGTCGTCATTAATGTTTCATGCCTTGGTCAATGTGAGTGTCTGTTCGGTGGTTAGTGCTACCTGGTGTTCATTGTATATTATGCACTGTGTATTGAACAGTGCATTACTGAAACAAAATGGAGAAAGTTTTAAAATAGAATATTAATTAGCATAACAAGTCAGTCTGCAACCAGGGAAGTTTGGATGATGCTTGTTTAACTAGCTATAATTACTCTTGTCAACCTATACTAAGAAGCTGATACAGTTACTTTTCTAAAACTTAAGGTTTAACTTGATGCTGCCAATAAATTTATATTTTGTCCAGCTTAGTAAAGCCCTAAAATGTTTGATTGGCATGGTTAAAGCAAAAATAGTCAGATTTCAATGTTGGTCAAGATTAGTGTGCAGTTTATGTAACATGGAATGGCATGATATCCTGAAATATGTCTGCACATCATCAAAGAAAATAGTCACTCACAGGACCCTCTGGTCAATCAATCCATTTAGGTACTCAGCCTTAAATGACTTTACATTACTACCACAGGTCTAATCCAGACAAAGACAGTCTAAGTTATAAATAAAATATCATATTGGAAAAATAATTAACACTGAAACAAGATAATAAAGTTGTCCCGCATTATTTATTATTACTTATTACTTATTACTTATTATTACTCACAGGTCCCTAAAGTTGATGGTCAAAATATCAACAGATTCCATAGTGATATTGTATAATGTCCAGTTGCTAATGGCTTTTATGGTTACACACCAATCCTAAACGATTGTCTGGGTTGTTTTCATGCTTGCATGAACTTAGGAACTTGTCTGAAACATTGGAGAATAAATTTAAACTTCCTTCTTAAAAAACAAGCTCAAACTACCATGGTGATGTTCACCAGCATGGTGTAGACATTGCATGACTACATGATCAGTCATGCTGATTTGTAGCAATGGCTACAAGTATTTTAAAACATTGGTTTATAGATGATGTTTTATGTTTAATTAAATATCTATATTTTTTTTAAACATACATGAAGAAATAAAGGACATATTTAATGGAATAATGTACAGTGTAAAACGGGAATTTCTGGTCCTTAAATCTGATTTAAGATCTAAGTCATTTGTCCACCTGTGACATTATTGACAATAATGCACACCTCTGACCGCTTCACATTTGTATTACTGCCTGAGCTACATTATTTGATGAGCACTAAGCCTGTTGCGGCTGTTTTTTATAAACTGTGTTCTGTAATTTGGCACCTAAATTGCAAGGAAAATTAGGAATGTTGTTACTCAGCAATTAGTGATCACTTTAAAAAATAGAATAGATTAAATAGTAGACTTATACTATTAATAAACAAATTTATGAATCAAAATTAGATTTTTTATATTTATATTTATATTGTGTTTATAAGTATTATAACAAGTATCCTAACTTAATGTTTATGGTCAGAACAGAGAGTCAGCCAAGAAACAGCATTCCTAGAGCAATGAGGCTTGGTTAGAAACAAAGACCTTGCTTAAGGACCAACACTAATAGCTTCTGTGGACTCAGGATTTGAGTCTCTAATCACTTATATAATCTAATCAACTTAAATAGATTTTTTAAATGTATGCAAAAAAGGAGCCTGCTGAGGTACTGCAGACAGCCTGGATTAGCCACAAAGTATAGTAGTTTATTTATCATAAACAAGAAAACTTGCATACATGCTGCAACAAAGAATGATATTGTCAGTGTTCCCGCGGTTCGCCCGGCTCCCCGCCTATCACGGTCCGTCTCTCCGGATTATTGATGTCAGCTGATGACTATTTTCCACCCACGTCATTTCCTATTTAAGGCGATCAGAATTGCTCCTTCCCCGCGAAGGATCTTTGTTCTCTCCTGCAGTTCGCTCATGTTTACTCTATGCTTGTGTTCTATACTGGATCTCCGTGTGTTGCTTCTAGGTCTTAGGAGCTACGTTTTCGCTTCCCACAGCGACGGACTCTTCATTGACAGACCGCGGTTTGGAGGATCACGTGTCTGCTAGGAAGGAGGAGTGACGTGTCCCGGTTCCCACACAGCAGGAGGCGGATACTCTCGTCACCGGTCTACGGCAACGTCACTGGTGACGCTGACCCCGTTCCCAGAGTCACGTGACCGATGGTTCCACCATATTTTGAATCTGCAGCGTTCCAGTGCTTTTGTTTTGTTTTTGTTGAACGCTATTATTCTTTCCCGACGTCAAGGGATCTGCATTAAAACAGAACCGAACTGTTTTTGACTGGTTTTCTGTTTTTTGTCCGGCACGTCGTAACAGAAATCCTTCGCCATATAAAGAGAGAAACTTCTACGCAGAGCACGCCGTGATGGATTCGCAGCGCGATTCTGCCAGCGGTCCACAGCGGACACCGGGATCAGATCTCTCTGACCTTCGGAGCGAGTTGGGTGAGATTTCGGCCGTACTGCGCAACTTGTTGCAACGGCAAGCGGACTTTGAACAGGGGCTGGTGTCGCTCCGATCGGCCGTCGCCCAAGCAACGTCTCCGGCCGCGGTTCCTGCGTTCCCTCCCGCAGCTCATGCGACACCTGGTCTTCCTGGATCTCCACCTCTGAGTATCTCCCTGTCAGAGCCAGAGAGGTATGATGGAAATCCACTTACCTGTCCTGCTTTTCTCATGCAGTGCTCGCTGTTCCTACATAGCCGCTCCATCTCCAGCGATCAAGATAAGATTGCGCTGGTGATCTCCCGGCTTACCGGGAAGGCATGCGAGTGGGCCACAGCCATTTGGGAAGCACAGGGTCCCGAAGTCCAGAACTTTTCCTCATTTATCGAGGCATTCAAGGCCGTGTTTAACCATCCAGTAGAGGGAGAACCCTGCGGAGAAGAGCTGATGCGGCTACGACAAGGGTCCCAGTCCGTCGCTGATTATGCGTTGTCGTTTCGTACTTTGGCTGCACGATCCGGCTGGAATGAGGCCTCCTTGAAAGCCCATTACCGAGAGGGACTACGTCCAGAGGTCCGACGCGAGATTTCCGGACGTGATTTCGGCGCCTCTCTCACCGATCTCATCCGTCTCTCCATCCTGATGGACCAGCATCTGAACCCCTCATCCAGGGGACGTCAGCACGTCACAGAGAGGGGTAGAGCGGAATCTTCACAGGCATCATCATCCCGTTTGTCCGAAGCAGAACCTATGCAGCTGGACACTACTCGCCTGTCTCGTCAGGAGCGTCAACGCCGCCTCAGGTCCCATCTGTGTCTGTACTGTGGTGAGGCCTCACACATGGTTCGGAACTGCCCTGCACGGCCCTCTGACCGGACCCGTCGTCCAGCACCGGAGTCTCCCAGAGCGGTGAGAGGTCACAACACCCCTCAATCCCACCAGCTTCACATCGACGTAGAACTCTGCATCACCAAGACCAAGGTCAAAGCATGCGCTATGATAGACTCAGGAGCTGATGGGAGTTTTATTGATCAGGGGTTTTGCCAGCAGGGGAATATTCCTCTCCGTGCTCTTGACTCTCCTATAAGGGTCTGTGCCGTGGACGGGAGACCTTTGTCTCTGGGGAGTATCACCCACAGGACTGTCCCTTTGGTTATGTACACCAGCATGGGTCACTCTGAGTTAATTTCATTTTTTGTAACCGCCTCTCCTTTTCTGCCTATCATTCTAGGTTTGCCTTGGCTGCGTCGGCATGATCCAGTCATATCCTGGGCCACTTCCCGTATCCTGGCTTGGTCACCCCGTTGTCAACAGGAGTGCCTTGCTCCCCCTAGTACTCCCCGACTACTGTCCAGTTTGTCCTCCGATGCTGCATCCGGGTTCTTTTTCGTCCCCAAGGCAGGAGGAGAGCTTCGTCCATGTATTGATTATCGTGAGCTCATTCCGTCCAACCTTGAACGTCTCCATGGGGCTCGCGTCTTTACTAAATTAGATCTTCGGAATGCGTATAACCTCGTTCGCATACGGCCGGGGGATGAGTGGAAAACCGCCTTCATTACTACCACAGGACATTATGAATACCTCGTCATGCCTTTCGGTTTATCTAACGCTCCCTCGGTGTTCCAAGCCTTTATCAATGACGTCCTACGCGATTTCCTGGATGAGGGAATCATAGTTTATCTAGATGATATTCTCATTTTCTCCCAGGACCTAGAAAGTCACGTTAAGCTGGTACGGCAGGTGCTGTCTCGTCTCCTTCAGCACCGGTTATTCGTGAAAGGGGAGAAATGTGTCTTTCATGCGACCAGTATTTCTTTTTTGGGGTTTGTGCTCTCCAAGGAAGGGTTGGAGATGGACCCACTTAAGGTTCAGGCAGTCCTAAATTGGCCCACACCTTCTTCCGTGAAAGAGCTCCAGAGGTTTTTGGGTTTCGCCAATTTTTATCGCCGTTTTATCCAGGGTTTTAGCCGTCGCGCATTACCCCTTACATCACTGCTTAAAGGAAAACCCAAGGTGTTACGGTGGAACTCTGAGGCGGATCGAGCGTTCCGAGAACTGAAAAGGTGTTTTACCTCAGCTCCTGTCCTTATACACCCGGACTCTAGCAAACAGTTTGTGGTAGAGGTGGACGCATCATGTAGCGGGGTGGGAGCCATTCTGTCCCAAAAGGGGGCAAATAGTTCAGTACTTCGTCCTATTGCCTACTTCTCCCGTAAATTTAGTGCTGCCGAGTGTAATTACGGAATTGGTGATCGCGAGTTATTAGCTGTCAAGCTGGCTTTAGAAGAGTGGCGTCATTGGCTTATCGGTTCGCCGTTCCCAATCCTCGTACTCACAGATCACAAGAATTTAGAATTCTTGAAGGGAGCACGTCGTATGAACGCCCGCCAGGCCCGGTGGTCTCTGTTTTTTAACAACTTTGACCTTCTAATCTCGTTTCGTCCGGGGAGGGAGAACCGTAGGGCGGACGCTTTGTCGCGGGTTCACGGCCCTGCTGAGTCCGATCCCGAGTTAGGTGACGCGATTATTCCACCACATCGCTTCGTTTGTCCTATCCAGTGGGAGATTGACCAATTGATTCGCGACGCCACCTCCGGAACGGCTCCTCCTCCTGGATGTCCGGCGGAGGCACTGTACGTCCCCCCAACACTCCGAGATCGGCTTATCTCGTGGGCTCACACATCCCTTAGCGCAGGTCACCCGGGGGTCGGTCGCACTATACAAGTATTGTTGCGGAAATATTGGTGGGAGACGCTTCGTACCGACGTGCAGAGGTTCGTACTGTCTTGCTCTCTTTGCGCCGCTTGCAAGACCCCACGTACCTTGCCTGCCGGTAAGTTGCTCCCGCTTCCGGTTCCCGATCGTCCGTGGTCACACATTTCCATTGATTTTATTACTGGTCTTACTCCTTCTAACGGCTACTCAGTCATCTGCTCTATTCTAGATTGTTTCTCCCGCGCTATTCGCCTAATTCCTCTCAAAGGTATGCCTTCTGCGTTCGAGACCGCAGAATTATTATTCCAACACATTTTCACTACGTTCGGGATCCCAGAGTCGATTCTTTCCGACCGGGGAGCACAGTTCACGTCGGCAGTGTGGCGGGCGTTCATGGAGAAACTAGGGGTATCGGTCTGCTTGACTTCTGGTTTTCATCCAGAGTCTAACGGGGCATGTGAAAGGACTCACCAGGAGGTGTCTAAATTTTTACGCTTATATGTGCACCGTAATCCCACCGACTGGTCACGGTATCTACTATGGGCTGAGATCGCTCAAAATTCCCTGAGACACTCCTCCACTGGTCTTACCCCGTATCAGTGCGTTCTTGGTTACCAACCTCCGTTCGCACCATGGGATAGCACACCCACAGACGCTCCCGCGGTGGACGCCTGGTTTCGCCGTAGCGAGGGTGTTTGGGAACAGGTTCACCGTCGCATAGAGACAGTTCTACAACGCGCCAAACGTCAGGCTGATCGCTCTCGCGGGGAGACGCCCCAATATCAAGTAGGGGACATGGTTTGGCTTAGCTCCAGGGATATTCGGTGTCGCAGAGGTACTCGGAAACTCTTGCCGAGGTATTTAGGTCCTTTTCCCATTGCGGCTAGAATTAATGAGGTGGCTGTCCGACTTAGTCTCCCCCGGCATATGCGTATTCACCCTACATTCCACGTCTCTCGTCTTAAACCCTTTGTCCCTGGACCTCTCGAGACCACCTGGCGAGAGGCCAACGCTGAACCCTCCTCTGAGACAGAACCTAATATCTATACGGTATCGTCCCTACTCGACTCGCGCAGACGCAATCGTAGACTGCAACATCTAGTGGAGTGGGAGGGATTTGGACCCGAGGAACGCAGTTGGGTGTTCGCGGAGGACATCCTGGACAAGGAGTTGATCCGGGAGTTTCATCGTAATTTTCCCGAGAGACCAGCCCCGCGTCCCAGAGGACGCCCTCGCCGCCAAGGCAACCCTAGGGGTCCCCGACCGGCCTATGACCCGGTCTTAGGACCCCCGTCCGGGAGGGGTAATGTCAGTGTTCCCGCGGTTCGCCCGGCTCCCCGCCTATCACGGTCCGTCTCTCCGGATTATTGATGTCAGCTGATGACTATTTTCCACCCACGTCATTTCCTATTTAAGGCGATCAGAATTGCTCCTTCCCCGCGAAGGATCTTTGTTCTCTCCTGCAGTTCGCTCATGTTTACTCTATGCTTGTGTTCTATACTGGATCTCCGTGTGTTGCTTCTAGGTCTTAGGAGCTACGTTTTCGCTTCCCACAGCGACGGACTCTTCATTGACAGACCGCGTTTTGGAGGATCACGTGTCTGCTAGGAAGGAGGAGTGACGTGTCCCGGTTCCCACACAGCAGGAGGCGGATGCTCTCGTCACCGGTCTACGGCGACGTCACTGGTGACGCTGACCCCGTTCCCAGAGTCACGTGACCGATGGTTCCGCCATATTTTGAATCTGCAGCGTTCCAGTGCTTTTGTTTTGTTTTTGTTGAACGCTATTATTCTTTCCCGACGTCAAGGGATCTGCATTAAAACAGAACCGAACTGTTTTTGACTGGTTTTCTGTTTTTTGTCCGGCACGTCGTAACAGATATGAAGAACTGATGCGAAGATTAAAATAGACATCATTTGTCATGAATAGTTTGAATATCATTCAAGTCTGTTAAAAAAACGTTTTTTAAAGTTATACAATGATGAAGTCCAAAATGTTATTAAAACAGTGCCCTGTAAATAAAAGGTACAAATAAAAAACAGCAGCAAAACACTTTGCAATGAGCCGAACTATAAATACTGTACGTAAAATTTAACACAATCACCTCTTAGCACTGGGAATACAGGTGTGAATCCCATCTGGGTGGAATTTCCATATTCTCCCCGTGTCTGTGTGGGTTTCCTCCAGGTTTTCCATTTTTTCCCCACAGTCCAAAAACTCGGCCAGCAAAACACTTTGCAATGAGCCGAACTAGATCACCTCTTAGCACTGGGAATACAGGTGTGAATCCCATCTGGGTGGAATTTCCATATTCTCCCCGTGTCTGTGTGGGTTTCCTCCAGGTTTTCCATTTTTTCCCCACAGTCCAAAAACATTGATTCAAGATAAATTGAATGTTCTAAATTGCCACATGTAGTGTGTGAGTGAGTGTTTCCCCAGCGATAGATTGATGCCCTGTCCTTGGTGTCTGCCCAGCGCTCAAAAAGTTCTCCCCTGGATGGGCATGGGAAACCCAACCCAGGTAGAAGATTAAGCAGAGGATAATGAATGAATATACGGTTACTCTTAACTTGATGTCTCTCAAAATATCTATACTATATTTTTGTTCAAAATTATAAAACATTTTTTAAGAGAACAAAAATGTCCAATGTAACAGAATGATCATCAAATAATTTCCATATTCTCCCCGTGTCTGTGTGGGTTTCCTCCAGGTTTTCCATTTTTTCCCCACAGTCCAAAAACATTGATTCAAGGTAAATTGAATGTTCTAAATTGCCCCATGTAGTGTGTGAGTGAGTGTTTCCCCAGCGATAGATTGATGCCCTGTCCTTGGTGTCTGCCCAGCGCTCAAAAAGTTCTCCCCTGGATGGGCATGGGAAACCCAACCCAGTAGAAGATTAAGCAGAGGATAATGAATGAATATAAGGTTACTCTTAACTTGATGTCTCTCAAAATATCTATACTA
Organism: Corydoras sp. C115; assembly: GCA_019802505.1. Taxonomy (NCBI): domain Eukaryota; kingdom Metazoa; phylum Chordata; class Actinopteri; order Siluriformes; family Callichthyidae; genus Corydoras; species Corydoras sp. C115. The sequence continues at coordinate 435,174 of JAFMOC010000157.1, read as the reverse complement.
TATTTGTGTTCAAATTATAAAACATTTTTTAAGAGAACAAAAATGTCCAATGTAACAGAATGATCATAGAAATTTTTATCGATCTATGTTAGGGTAGAGGGCGGCACGGTGGCTTAGTGGTTAGCATGTTCGCCTCTCAGCGCTAGGGATTCCCAGTTCGAATCCCCATCTGGATGGAGTTTCCATGTTCTCCCCGTGTCCGCGTGGGTTTCCTCCGGGTTCTCCGGTTTCCTCCCACAATCCAAAAACATGGATCAAGTCAATTGAGTTCTCCAAATTGCCCCATATAGAGTGTGTCTGTGTGAGTGAGTGTGTGCCCAGCGATGGATTGGCGCCCTGTCCTGGGTGTATCTGCCCAGCGCCCAAAACGTTCTCCCCTGGATGGGCATGGGGAACCCCCCCCCCCCCCGCGACCCTAATATAGGATAAAGCGGAAGATAATGAATGGATGGATGTTAGGGTAGAAGAAACATGTTGTTTACTTGGCCTGCAAATTTAGACATTAAGATCTAATTTCTATATATATGCTTGTATCTATTTTTGATTCCTTATAGAAATCCACTTTTTTATTCAGTAGCTCATAGACGGTCTGGGTTCCTGACAATACAGTGGATCTTAGGCATTTTTCTGTCCTTAGTGGTCACTAACATCATTATCAACAGTAAATAAACAACATCTCAGTCAATATAGATTTCTCAACTGTTTGCTCCAGTGTCTGAGAATTTGTTTTCTTTCTATGATCACAAGAAGTGACATCTGCTAATAGGAGGTGTGTCACAAATCGCTACCACCCGAGTGAAAGGGTTGCGCATAAACACTCAGAAATGAAGTGCCAAAATGCGCCGAGTGGAGACAGGACACCGGGTAAGCCTAAAGTGGCTTTATTTAAGGAGATAGACACACAGAACTGACAATACATAGCATAAAACAAATGCTGGTCTGTGGAACACAGGAAAAAAGGGAGTACCTAAACTAAAAGAACCAAACACATGACCAGGCAGTCACAAATAAGGAAACACAGTTACTTAACACAAAAGGGGAAACCAAACATGGGCTCATAGGTTAATTAAGTGAACTGAAATGAGGAGTGGCCTGGCACTCCTAACAAGGTGTTTATATTGGTAAATTAATGACATAACAAACGCTGCGGCTGCTTTTAGGCATGTGATAAAAACTTGTGCAGAGGAAGTAAGAGTTTGTGCTCAGTTCAAATGTTCCTTTAAACAAGCTGTAGGTCCAAACTGCTGTCTGAATAGTACACATGCACCATACTTAGCATGTTAAATAAAACTTAATGTAGACATTATTTCATGTCGGCCCTTATAACTAAAATGAATTTTAGTAAATGTCTTCTTAAAATATAAGTACCAGAATAAATGTTATACACTACTAATTTCTTTTTGAGCTAAATTCAACTTGATGCTGTTAGCGATTGTCCGTTATACCCCGGAGGGGGGCGGCTACGCGGAGTAGTGGCGTAACACCGCTCGCGCCTAGTGAGCGCTCCCGGGTACCGACCACGCGGGGAATATAGCGTGCGTGGGTCCGAGGAACGCTCCCACGAGTGCGACCCACGCGGAGAAGATGCACAGCGCCACAACGTGGTTGTACGCGGAAGGAAAGTCCAAACAGACACCGGGATAAAATCCAAACTTTAGAATTTAATAAAAATTGGTGTGGGAACACCAACAAAAAGGGGAAACAAACGAACAACGTAACACAGGGTATCATAACCACAAAACAAAGACGTGCGACAACTTTCAAGAAAACTAAGAATAATTACAAAACGAACTAAACAAGTGCACAAAACAAACCAATCACCCAACTGAAACAATTAAGGACGAAACGAGGGACAGGTGCCACAGGCATACTGTGACATACCCCCACCCCAAGGGTCGTGCTAAAAGGGAAGCGACCCAACAAAAAACAAAAAAAAAAAAAATAAACATTTCAAGCAAAAAACAAAAAACGGGGGGGGGGGGGGGGGGGGGGGGGGGGTAACGTCCCTCAGGCTGTGAATCCAGCCGGCTGCTCCCTGCTGGCGGCGTCGAGCAAGTCCTCTCGCAGCGTGGTCGCAGATCGGCGCCCTCTCAGTGCGAGGCTGGAAAATGCACCTCCTGGTGCTCCGAGTCCGAGATGGGCGGCCCCTGGTGCTCGGGATATGCCGCTGGCGGTCCCCGGTTCTCAGACTCGGTCTGGTCGGCGATACAGCCTCTGGTCCTCCGCTCAACGATGGGTGACCCCTGGTGTCCAGAACTCTCCAGATATTTTTGGCACGTCTTTCTGTTACCGATTGTCCGTTCTTCCCCGGAGGGGGGGGCGGCTACGCGGAGTTGCTGCGTTCAGCCGCTCGCGCCTAGTGAGCGCTCCCGGGATACTGACCACGCGGGGAAAAATGCATGCGTCGGTCCACAGAAACGCTCCCACGGAATACGAACTGCACGGGGAAGGTGTGTAGCGCCGTACCGTGGTTGAACGCGAAAGGAGAGAAAGAGACACCGGGATAAAATCCAAACTGTAGAATTTAATAAAAATTGGTGTGGGAAAACCAACAAAAAGGGGAAACAAACGAACAACGTAACACAGGGTATCATAACCACAAAACAAAGACGTGCCACAACTTTTGGGAAAACTAAGAATAAATACAAAACAAACTAAACATCCTTTATAACATAAGGAAGATCAGACCCTTTCTGACTGAACATGCTACCCAACTGCTTGTTCAAGCCCTAGTCTTATCCCGGCTTGATTATTGTAATGCACTTCTTGCCGGTATCCCAACTTCCACCATCAGACCTCTTCAACTAATTCAAAACTCTGCAGCCCGACTCGTGTTTAACCAGCCCAAGCGAACTCATGTCACTCCATTACTCACTTCCCTCCATTGGCTTCCTGTAGCTGCTCGCATTCAGTACAAGTCGCTGACTCTGGCATACAGAACCATTTCTGGATCTTCCCCCTCTTACCTTCACTCTATCTTTTCAAAATACACTCCGACTCGTACACTTCGCTCCAGTGAGGATTGTCGCCTGGCGATTCCACCTCACCGAGGAGCTAATTCTCATTCTGTGGCGTTCACCACTGCAAAATGGTGGAACGATCTTCCCAACTCTGTCCGTAAGGCAGAATCTCTAAACAGTTTTAAGAAACTACTTAAGACGCATCTATTTAACAAAAAAAAAAGGGGGGGGGGGCGCAGCTTCGAATAACAATCAGGTTTGATGAACTTACAGTATAGTTGGTTTTCTCCATGGCTTCTGACTTGTGGTGTTCTCATTTGTAAGTCGCTTTGGATAAAAGCGTCTGCTAAATGACTAAATGTAAATGTAAATGTAAACACGTGCACAAAACAAACCAATCACCCAACTGAAACAATTAAGGACGAAACGAGGGACAGGTGCCACAGGCACCTGTGACAGATGCATCTCTTCCTTACCAATAATAAATAGTACATATAGATGGACCTGAGGTTATATTTAGAATTCGTGTCTGCACTTTAATTTAGTAATATTGAAAACACAATAATAATTCCGTTGCGCTTTGCGCCTCGCTTTGCTCGCAGCGTCAGCGAGCCGCGGTTCACACAGTCAGAGAATTTCACTGATTCGTTGACGGTGCTCAGCGCGCGCGCTAAAAGACTTAACGCGACGTGTATGCCTTTAGTTATAGGTATTATAATAGGTATTATATATCAGGTATTATACAAGCTTTCATAATAAAATGTTTGTTGACATGTGCCCGTAAGTACAGCGCGCGCCTTCTGCCATCATATACTACTGTGGAAATTTCTCAAAACTGACTGTTACATTAGCGCATAATTCATTCTAAAAGTAAACGCTTTTACTCTGTCTGAATAATACAGCGTGCGTTCGTAAGTTACAAAAACTTTAGATAAAGGGGGTTGGGAATTTCTCTAGCGGCGCTCCGGCTCATTTGTGTAACAATGGACACTAAGTGGTGCACTGCAGGGGAGCGGGGGATTTGCGCGCACACACGCACGACGACAATTTTCGTGGTTCCAGGGAAACCAGTGTTAAAGACATTATTGATCGGCTGGATATTACAAAGGAGGCTTATATAGCTTATATAGCCTGAGTACTAGGAATTATGATTGACCAGATCTTTAAAAATACAGCTTCTATTTTCTTCCTCTTTATGTTCTTTGGCTGGGTTTTATCCATGAGCTAATGGGTGGTGAGTATATTCCCCTGATCTCAGTTCCCACAGAAAGAAATGTGAGCCAGCAAAGTAATGATGCTCAGCTATTTCCTCTCAGTCATAAAACTCTCTCACACACACAAACACAAGAGCAAGGAGTTTCGTTAAACCGCCCAAAACTATGGGCTGTAACTACACTAAAAGCTACATACAGCACCCTTGCTATGGTAGCAAGCAAAAACAAATACCAGCATCTATCAAACGCAAATGCACCAACACCATCTCACCTGTCTGACCAGCAGACTTTCTGCATGTTCTTCGGCCCCCTCTGGCACAGTTGACTGCAGCGTTCGCCTCTCTTGAGGCAAAGTGGACACCTGGTGGTAAAAAAAAAGAAAAAACTATATTAGTTTAAACATGTCTAAGCCTTGAGATACATGAGGTGGGCAATATACCATGCTATTCTACTATTTGACTAAAATAGGAACATTTGTAATTACTTAGGGAGGTGGTAGCTTAGTGGTTCGGGTGTTGGACTACCAATTTAAAGGTTGGGGGTTCCCAGGTCCCAGGTCCATTGTAGTTACCAATGTGGGACCTTGAGCAAGACCCTTCACTCTCATTGCGCAGGAGATGCTGTATCATGGTTGACCTTGTACTCTGACCTCAACATATGCTTTAGTACTTGTAATATCACCTCACAATTTATTTTCATAAACCAGCGATTCTGCAGTATTCTGCCTAATCTTTATCACATACTATTTCTATTAGGTAATTTTATGAAAAACATCTGTGGCAACGTTGATCTCTAAATGAAATATAAGTGAAAATCACAAATTAGTCTCTGGAGACAGCAAAGATCAATAAAATAAAACTGTAATAAAACTGTCCTCTGGGTGGTGTTAGTTCACATTGCTATAGATTCATGACGTTTAGATATATTATATATAATAATATTTTATAGTAAATGTACAAGTGCAAACAATGTCTGTTTTTGTGGATGATGCTGCCACTGCAAATGTAAAATTTATTTAGAGAACTCCATTCACTGCTGTACTCAAAGCTCTCCTTCCCTTTGATGATACAAGGGGTGTATTTTAAACATCGTATAAAAAAAAAATAAGCTACTGACAAACATCTCTTGTAGTTATTTAAACAAACACTGCAAAGACTTTAAGCTAACATAAGTGTTTAGAAGTCCTACTCTACTCGCGGCGGGGTTTCCGATGCCCATCCAGGGGAGAACGTTTCGGGCGCTGGGCAGATACACCCAGGACAGGGCGCCAATCTATGGGCACACACTCACTCACACAGACACACTCTATATGGGGTAATTTGGAAAATTCAATTGACCTTGATCCATGTTTTTGGACTGTGGGAGGAAACCGGAGACCCCGGAGGAAACCCACGTGGACATGGAGAGAATATTTATTGTATATATGCATATTTTCCTCATAATATATTTGCTGGTAAATGGTCTCATTTGGCTTGGTACACACCTGAATTTTAATTGAGCTTTTGATTTTTAATACCATTTATCACTCTATATATGGCAAAAAAACATTAATTTAAAATATCATTGTGTAAATAAATACATATTTTCATGTAAAAAAAAATATATATATATTTTCATAAAAATGTCCCCCCCCCCCACCAAATGTTTAGGAGAGAAACTTACAGAAGTGACATTTCAGCAATGGCAATATTTAGTACCTTAACCACTGAACCACCACCCCTACACCAGTGTCCTTTTTTATTGTTGGCAGACCAGCCGCATGATTAATTTCTCTACAGTGTGTGTGTGTCAGTACCAATTGCATGTCAATGAGTGCAACAAGGTTTGTGCCACAGGCTCTGTCTATGTTCGAAGCTGTACTTGAAAGAGGATGTGGTTGCTTGGCTTGTATCTACTGGGCTTTGCCTAAAAATGCAGCATGTTCACAAAAGCTATGCCAAAAATGTTTATATAAAAAATTACAGTTCCTGTCTGTTTGACCTGCTAACAAACTTTTGTTTGTAATTTTTCTTCAATCATGGATTGAAGTGAATCTTATTGGATAATTTAATCTTAAATCTAAGTTTCAAAAATTAAGCAATGTGTTTAAAACCTTCCTCTCAGATTCTGTTCCATATTGTGATGATGGTATCATGCAGATTTTTGGGTTACACAACCATAGTGCTACTCTCCATTTCCACCACATTTCAAATGTACTGCATTAGACTACAATTTAGAATGTGAAGGCCATTTGAGTACATTTGAGTCATGTCAGTTTAAAATGTTAAAATGTTTATTTGAATGTTCTGATTTGTTTATTGGTCAGTTATCTTAGTATAAATGATTTAAAAAGAACATTTAAAAATAGCAGAAAAAAAATCTCCATACGATTACAACACAACGAGCACAATCCTGAACCAATGAAACAGTGCATGATTAATTCAGCTTTTCATTTCTCCTACCGAATTCTGACCCTACCACACAAATCGCACAGTACAATTTAAGGCTCATTAGACAAGGCACAAAAAAATCAAGTTTTCAATTGGTTAGTTTTGGTAAGCATGGGCAAAATATAGCCTCAGCTGTCTGTTCTTGTGGCACTAGGTGTGTCCTAAACGTTTCAGGTTTAGTATATTGGGTGTTCAAAGATGCTCCTTTGCATTTTTTGGTTGTAATGAGTGGTTATTTAAGTTACTGCTGCCTTTCTGCCAGCTCAGAGGATCCTGACCGTTAGAGATTAGAGTAAAAGGGGCTAACAAAATATGTGGTATAATTGTAAAACTACAAAGTGCATCTATATGGTTAATGAAACCTTATAATGTGCCTGGTGAGTGTGTATTATAATCTGAATAGAATTATTCTATAAGATGGACTGTACCATATATACATGTTGCGATCATAAAGTGTTTAGTAATTACAAAGTTTATGCCAAAAAAATTAAGCATGTATACAAAAGCTGCTAAAATGCTAAAACTGTTTAGAATTTAAAATAAAATCTTCAGTTCCTACATTATCAACCTGCTAACATGCTTTTACACAGGCCTTTAACATTGTCACCTTCACCTTGATGTAATTAATTCACTTTAGATTTCACTTTTCATTTCCATGATTTTATTTTGCATTAATATTTGATCTTTCTCTTGCAGCTTTATTAATAATTATAAAAAAATTTTTTTTTTCATTTTGTTATATTTCAAACATTTTTCTATACTTTAATAAATATTTGCCCAACTTATAACAACACAGAATAATTACAGAATCTTTTAAATACCAGGCCCAACCTAAATTTATTCTATCTATTAGTAAATATATTTTGGCCATGGCATATGCTCAAACAATTATTAGCACCTATATCAACTGGAAGAAATGAAACATTTTATGATGGGCTTGTGTCTAAAGAAAAGCGATTATTCCTCAAATACTATTAAATACTTACAGTGAAGTCATATTCTGGAAAGAGCAGCAAGTCTTGTAGAGGGTCTTCCTTTAGCTCGGACTCCAGCTCAGAGATCACAGCCTCATAGTCCAGAGGATCTATAAGTTTAGGCTTCTCTTGCTGCAAGACACGCACACAAGAATATTTGAGTGGATGGCTCCCACAGATGGTATTTTGCGGCGTAATATTACATCATTACGGTTATTAAACAAAGTTTCATATCAGACAAAGATAATCATGGTAATGACAAAATATCGTCTATTTGTTAAAAGGAAATACTATCCAAACCTTCCTTGTGAAAAAAATAACCCGTAAACTGGTTGTGCCACAATCATGTGTTAGCAATAACAGGCTATCGCATCTTTGTGAATTAATTTCGATCCAGTCATTTGAGGGTTTTTCAAGCATAAACGTCCTGTTTAAGGTCATGCCACAGTATCGCAATCAGATTTAAATTCTGACTTTGACTAGCCAACAAGCCTTTTTTTGAACTATTCAGAGGTGGTCTTGCTGGTGTGCTGTGAATGATTGTCTTACTGCAGGACCCAAGTATGCTTGACCTTAATGTCATTAACTGATAGCAGGAATTTTCATTTAGAATTTTCTGGTAGGCAGCAGAATTCATGGTACCATTATGAAAGCAAGTTGAACAGGTCCTAAACAGCAAAGCAGGCCCAGACCATCACACTAGCTACACTATGTTTGCTTCAGGACATGTTCTGTTTCTGAGATGCTGTTTCAGTTTTACATTGACGCAATGGAATGCACACCTTCCAAAATGTTCCAATACTGTCTCGTTGTCAACCGAATATTTGTGAAAAAGTTTTGGGGAGACAGGAAATATTTTTCAGCAAATGTGAAACAGGCGTTTGTGTTCTTTTTGGTCAACAGTGGTTTTTGGACCTCTTCCATAGACCATCTCCCAGGTTTCTTAAAATAGTTTTCCTCCTTAAAGTCAAATAAAGTCATAATTTAAAAACAGCTTTTTGTATTTACTATCTTTTTCTGAAACATTTAATGTGACAAATGTGCAAGAAAGAAAGAAAGAAAGAAAGAAACTACATATTATATCCACACAATTTTCAAACAAACCTTAATCCAAAGTAGATAAAAAGAACAAAACCAAGCAAATAAAAAAAAAATAAAAATGTTTGAGTCAGGAATGTGGAAAAAAAAGAAATGCACAAGTACCATTAAGATGATGAGCAACATTATTACCTAAATTTATGATAATTTAGATGCTAATTATGATTTGTGCTGTGCAAATGATGTGATGCAGAAGATGTAGTGTCACTTGTCCATATATATATATATATCAGTGCTTCTCAAATAGTGGGGCGCGCCCCCCTGGGGGGGCGCAGTGCGGTGCCTGGGGGGGCGCATAACAAGAAATCACAGAGCAAGTGATATTAAGTGTACTGAACAAACCCTCAAAAGACAACACGGAAAAATATTTAACAGAGATGAGGAGAGAAAGACAGAGAGAGACGAAGATAACGAGAGCAACAAAAGTCAACCGAAAGTTAAAACGAGGAAAGTGTATGTAGCCCTTGGCTTCACTGTAAATAAGGTGGGAGACGAAGAAAGACCGGCGTGTCTTCTGTGTCTTTAAATGTTGGCAGCGGACAGCGTGAAATAAATGATGGCGTCACTTAAAGACATTACACCCCAATCACGCTGATAACCGCTTGAGTTTTTAATCGAAAACGTGACGCGTACAGCAAGCAATCATAACGCTTTATGAAAACTACTGCAGAAAAGCTGTGCGCTGCAGAACGGGTGCGTTGGAGACATTAGTTCTGATTTCCTTATTTTGATTAAAAAAAAAAAAAAAAAAACAGCACAAATTGTTGTATTGATTTTTGTTTTGTAGGTTAAAGTGTTAATAAATTGAGCTCCTCATTTCATTTTTCAGTATCAAATGCCAGTCAGTTCAAAAATATTTCTAGTTTAAATAAGGATTTCATTCGTTTCTGTTACAAACTAAAAAACAAAGTTAATAAAATTATTCTTTGTTCTAAGTTGATCTAAATTTATTTCTTTTCGTTTTCCTTATCTTTAATAAGGAGACATTGAGGTGTACTTATAACAAATTTATAGACAAATCATACTACAGTGGGATTTTAAAAATACTTTTTCATCCCATTTTGTCATGTACGGGGGGGGGGGGGGGGGGGGGGGGTGGGGGGGGGGGGGGTGGGGAGTGTGCGTGTGTGTGGGGGGCGCAAAAAGTTTTCTTCTGCCTGGGGGGGGGCTTAACAGAAAATAATTGAGAATCACTGATATATATATTATATATATATATATATATATATATATATATATATATATATATATATATATATATATATATATATCAGTGATTCTCAATTATTTTCTGTTAAGCCCCCCAGGGGTTAGGGGTTCGGTGCAGTGTGGATCGGGCAGCGGCCGGAGGCGTGGGCTTGTGCGTCGCGATCCTCGGTTGCTGAAATTGGCTTTCGGAACTTGGAACGTCACTTCACTGGCAGGGAATGAGCCTGAGCTGGTGCGGGAGGTTGAGAGATACCGGCTAGATATAGTCGGGCTCACCTCAACGCACAGCTTGGGTTCTGGGTCCAATCTCCTTGAGAGGGGCTGGACTCTGGAGTTGCCCATGGCGAGAGGCGTCGGGCAGGTGTGGGCTTTCTCGTGGCCCCCTGGCTTGACGCGTGCATGTTGGGGTTTTCTCCAGTGGACGAGAGGGTAGCTTCCCTACGCCTTCTGGTTGGGGAACGGGTACTGACTGTTGTCTGCGCTTAGTACCCAGCCTTCTTGGAGTCTGTGGGGGGTACTGGAAAGTGCTCCCCCTGGAGACTCTGTAGTCTTACTGGGGGACTTCAACGCTCATGTGGGCAATGACAGTGAGACCTGGAGAGGTGTGATTGGGAGGAACGGCCTCTCTGATCTGAACCCGAGTGGTGTTCAGTTGTTGGACTTCTGTGCAAATCACGGTTTGTCCATCACGAACACCATGTTCGAGCACAAGGGTGTCCATAAGTGCACATGGCGCCAGGATGCCCTAGGCCGCAGTTCAATGATCGACTTTGTAGTGGTGTCATTGGACTTGAGGCCATGTGTCTTGGACACTCGGGTGAAGAGAGGAGCTGAGCTGTCAACTGCCGAAGATGCCGGTCAGACCAGGCAGACCTAAATGTATATTGAGGGTTTGCTGTGAACATGTGGCAGAAGAACCCGTCAGACGGATGTTCAACTCTCACCTCCGTCAGTGCTTCAACCACATTCCGGGGGAGGTGGAGGACATTGAGCCTGAATGGGCCATGTTCCATTCCTCCTGTTGAGGCGGCGGATAGGAGTTGAGGCGGCAGACAGGAGCTCGAACACGGTGGTGGTCACCCCGTGTAAGATTGTCAAGCTGAAGAAGGAGTCCTATCAGGCATGGTTGGCTTGTGGGACTCCAGAAGCAGCTGACCGGTACGACAGGCCAAGCGATTTGCGGCTTCGTGCGTCGTGGAGGCGAAAACCCGGGTGTGGGAGGAGTTCGTTGAGACTTTGGAAAGTGACTTTCGGTCGGCTCCTAGAAGATTCTGGCAAACTGTCAGGCGACTCAGGAGGCGAAAGCAGTGTGCCACCAACACAGTATATAGTGGAGGGGGACGTCATTAGGCAGTGGAAGGAATACTTCAAGGACCTTCTCAATCCCACCAATATGCCCTCCAGAGAGGAGGCAGTGTCAGAGGACCCGGGAGGAGGCTTGTCCATCACTGTGGCTGAAGTCGTTAAGGTAGTCAAAGGTCTCCTTGGTGGCAGATCTTCTGGGGTGGATGAGAGCCGCCCGGAGTTCCTCAAAGCTCTGGATGTTGTGGGGCAGTCTTGGCTGACGTGCCTTTTCAACATTGCATGGTCATCGGGGGCAGTGCCTCTGGACTGGCAGACGGGGGTGGTGGTGCCTCTTTTTAAAAAGGGGGACCGGAGGGTGTGTTCCAATTACAGGGGAATTACACTCCTCAGCCTCCCCGGCAAAGTCTATGCAGGGGTACTGGAAAAGAGATTACGACTGATAGTCGAACCTCGGATTCAGGAGGAGCAGTGTGGTTTTCGTCCTGGTCGTGGAACACTGGACAAGCTCTTCACTCTCTCCAGGATCCTCGAGGAGTCATGGGAGTTTGCCCAACCAGTCTACATGTGCTTTGTAGATCTGGAGAAGACTTTCGACTGTGTCCCTCGGGGTATTTTGTGGGAGGTGCTTCGTGAGTATGGGGTACATGGCTCCTTACTACGGGCCATTCAGTCCCTGTATTTGCGAAGCAGGAGCTTGGTTCTCATGGCCGGCAGTAAGTCGGACTTGCTCCGTTAGGGCTGTCCTTTGTCACTGGTTCTGTTCATAATTTATATGGACAGAATTTCTAGACGCAGCCAGGGTATGGAGGGTGTCCGGTTTGGTGATCTGAGGATCACGTCGCTGCTGTTTGCAGACTATGTGGTCCTGTTAGCATCATCAGGCTGCGAACTTCAGCTCTTGCTGGATCGGTTTGCAGCCGAGTGTGAAGAAGCCGTGATGAAAATCAGCACCTCCAAATCTGAGGCCATGGTTCTCAGTTGGAAAAGGGTAGAGAGTCCTCTCTGGGTCAGGGATCAGATCTTGCCTCAAGTAGAGGAGTTTAAGTATCTCGGGGTCTTGTTCACGAGTGATGGTAAGATGGAGCGTGAGATTGACAGACTGATCAGCGCAGTCTGTCCTGGTCTGTTGTGGTTTCCTGGTTTTTTCCTGGTCTGTTGTGGTGAAGAAGGAGCTGAGCCACAAGGCAAGGCTCTCGATTTACCAGTCAATCTACGTTCCGACCCTCACCTATGGTCATGAGCTTTGGGTAATGACCGAAATTAGCAAGATCGCGAATACAAGCGGCCGAAATTAGTTTTCTCCGCAGGGTGGCTGGGCTCTCCCTTAGAGATAGGGTGAGAAGCTCGGTCATCCGGGAGAGACTCGGAGTGGAGCCGCTACTCCTCTGCATCGAAAGGAGCCAGTTGAGGTGGCCTCCTGGGCGCCTTCCTAGGGAGGTGTTCCAGGCAAGTCCAGCTGGAAGGAGGCCCCGGGGAAGACCCAGGACACGCTGGAGGGATTATATCTCTCAGCTGGTCTGGGAACGTCTCAGGGTTCCTCCAGTCGAGCTGGTGGAGGTGGCTGGGGCGAGGGAGGTCTCCCTACTTCGGTTGCTGCCCCCGCGACCCGAACCCCGGACAAGCGGAAGATAATGGATGGATGGATGGATATATATATATATATATATATATATATATATATATATATATATATATATATATATATATATACATATATATAATACAGTGCATCCGGAAAGTATTCACAGCGCTTCACTTTTTCCATATTTTCTTACGTTACAGCCTTATTCCAAATTGTATTACATTAATCTCTTTCCTCAAAATTCTACACAAAATACCACATTATGACCATGTGAAAAAAGTTTTCTTGAGAGTTTTGAAAATTTATTTAAAATAAAAAACTAAGAAATCACATTTACATAAGTATTCACAGCCTTCGCCATGAAGCACAAAATTGAGCTCAGGTGCATCCTGTTTCCACTGATCATCCTTGAGATGTTTCTTCAGCTTAAATGGAGTCCACCTGTGGTAAATCCAGTTGATTGGACATGATTTGGAAAGGCACACACCTGTCTATATAAGGTCCCACAGTTGACTGCATGTCAGAGGGAAAAAACGAAGCATGAAGTCAAAGGAATTGTCTGTAGACCTCCGAGACAAAATTGTCTCAAGGCACAAATCTGGGGAAGGATACAGAAAAATTTCTGTTGCTTCGAAGGTCCCAATGAGCACAGTGGCCTCCATCATTCGTAAATGGAAGAAGTTTGGAACCACCAGGACTCTTCCTAGAGCTGGCTGGCTGTCTAATTGAGCGATCGGGGGAGAAGGGCCTTGGTCAGGGAGGTGACCAAGAACCCGATGATTACTCTGTCAGAGCTGCAGCGTTCCTTCGTGGAGAGAGGAGAACCTTGCAGAGGGACAACCATCTCTGCAGAAATCCACCAATCAGGCCTGTATGGCAGAGTGGCCAGGCAAAAGCCACTGCTTAGTAAACGGCACAAGGCAGCCCGTTTGGAATTTGCCATAGGCACCTGAAGGACTCTCAGACCATGAGAAACAAAATTCTCTGGTCTGATGAGACAAAGATTGAACTATTTGGTGTGAATGCCAGGCATCATGTTTGGAGGAAACCAGGCACTGCTCATCACAAGGCCAATACCATCCCTATAGTCAAGCATGGTTGTGGCAGCATCATGCTATGGGGATGCTTTTCAGTAGCAGGAACTGGCAGACTAGTCAGGATAGAGGGAAAGATGAATGCAGCAATGTACAGAGACATCCTGGATGAAAAATTGAGCGCTCCAGAGCGCTCTTGACCTCAGGCTGGGGCGACGGTTCATTTTTCAGCAGGAAAACGACCCGAAGCACACAGCCAAGATCTCAAAGGAGTGGCTTCAGGACCACTCAGTGAATGTTCTGGAGTGGCCCAGCCAGAGCCCAGACTTGAATCCGATTGAACATCTCTGGAGAGATCTGAAAATGGCTGTGCACAGACGTCTCCCATCCAACCTGAAGAATGGGCAAAACTGCCTAAAGATAGGTGTTGCAAGCGTGTGGCATCATATTAAAAAAGACTTGAGGCTGTAGTTGCTGCCAAAGGTGGTTCTACAAAGTATTAAGCAAAGGCTGTGAATACTTATGTAAATATGATTTCTTAGTTTTTTATTTTTAATAAATTTTCAAACTCTCAAGAAAACTTTCACATGTTCATAATGGGGTATTTTGTGTAGAATTTTGAGGAAAGAGATTAATTTAATACAATTTGAAATAAGGCTGTAACGTAACAAAATGTGGAAAAAGTGAAGCACTGTGAATACTTTCCGTATGCACTGTATATACAGTATATATGATGTATATATTCATTCATTCATTATCTTCCGCTTTATCCTCTATTAGAGTCGCGGTGGGGTTCCCCATGCCCATCCAGGGGAGAACGTCTCGGGCGCTGGGCAGATACACCCAGGACAGGGCGCCAATCCATCGTTGGGCACACACTCACACACACAGACACACACAAACACAAACACACTCTATATGGGATTATAGACACTCTAGGGGCAATTTGGAGAAGTCAATTGACTTGATCCATGTTTTTGGACTGTGGGAGGAAACTGGAGAATCTGGAGGAAACCCAGGCGGACACGGGAAGAACATGGAAACTCGATATAGCAATAATGTGTTAATTGTTAAAGTGATGTAGGGCTGCAACAAAGAATCGATAAAATCGATAAAAATCGATTATGCAAAGTGTCGATAACGAAATTCATTATCGTTTCGTTGGGTCGCGCTTATGTCACCTGCAATGCATATTAGAGCGACTCAAATTTGTGTAATTTAGTATTTTTTTCACACTATGCTACATATTATGTCAGTGTGTGTGTGAGATATGTGTTTAATTGCTCGTTGGGCTAATTGGATGCCTTAAACTCATACTGTAAATAAAACCAGACATTTATTGACTTGTTTAATAATTCTAGTTGGTGTAGTTGGTTTTCTTCATAACTACTGACTTGTGATGTTCTCATTTGTAAGTCGTTTTGGATAAAAGTGTCTGCTAAATGATTAAATGTAAATGTAAAGACATGTAAAGAATTTTTTCTTTTATCTGATTCGATTAATTGAAAAAATAATCGACCGAGTAATCGATTATCAAAAAAGCCTTACGTTCCACTGTCATGCCAATAAAGTAATAAAAATGACTATTTTGGGTATTTTATGCAATCAAGTTATTTGATTTATTGAAGCACATTTTATCCAAAGTGTTCTAATGCATTCAAATTACTTTGGACAATAGCAAATTTAAGTGTGGGTACAAGTGGACTAAAACAAGAGCAAAACATTACCACAGTTTAACAAAACAGATGTTATTCTATTTTTAGGTCATTAGTGCGACTCTATAGAAAACAAACAAATTTGAATGAATGATTCACAGCATATCACAATAGAGTTGTGCCTATTAAAATCCCATTGTGTTTAATGTGGTCATTTGCTGATTAAAACAAAGAGGCTATATTCATGGCAGACTCAATTTGCAAGAATAAAATTCAAACCTCAACTAATCTACCTTAAACCCAGATGTCTCTTATTCTATGAATAATTTAGAAATGGATGATGGTTATGGATCAACCTCAGTTACATGGGAAGTTATGTGAATAATCACATTTGTAAACATGTTCTGATATTTATGATTGTGTTTCTCTAAATGTGTGTTTAGAATCATGTGTAAAACAAGTGCCAAATCTGTAAATGTGTACATAGCTCTCTGAATGTGTATAGAACCCTGTAAATGTGTGTACATGTATTTAATTTAGAAAAACATTCATTCTATCCCTCAATAGTGGGGTTGTGATTGAGCCTGGATTTTGTGAATATGGTGTGAAGCCTGGGAAACAGTACTTTCCTATCTTCCTTATTGGTTAAAGCACAAAACATATCTTTCTAAAGTTTACCTTTATAAGAACATTCTTTTAATTTTTAGCTTAATTTATTTCATACTTTTTTATATACTTTTTCTCCAAGTTGAATTTAGAACACTTTCAACTTTTACACATTTTAGCACATTTTATCTTAATTTCAATTTACACACTAACTTTTCACTTCAATAATATGTTTCAATTATTTTTCTTTCCAGAACTTCTTTTACAAAGTTGCTGCACCTAACAAAACTGCAATCACACATCTTATTTTTTCCAAAGAATGTGCATACATCTCAAAAACACTACAGGTTTTTTTTTTTACTGAAAAAAACAGGATAAGACCTATCTGAAAACACAAGACCCACTATAAATAATTGTTCGATCCAGAGTGCACAAAAAACATAAATTTGACACAAAAGTGCACCTGATGAATCAATCGCTTTTTAAGGTAAGGTATAACTGTGCTTAACATAAATACATGTGGTCATGTGTAAAATAAAGCGCAAAGTTTATTAATAGATTCTGAAATGATGACAGTTCAGGAAACCATTTTGAGTGAGTATTCTGCAGTTATTGCCATTTTACATTAGTCCAGTCTAGTAGTTCAAGTTAAGGCCTGGCTCGTGGTCTTATTTTTACTTTTTTCCAATTATGTATAATAATGCTGAGGTCAGGGTTCTGTCTCAAAATTTGAGCCTGTCCAGTCATTTTGTAATGGTCTATTGACCGAGCGAGGCGGATCCGCTACTCGGAGACAACGAGCTGAACCACAGGTACAATCACAACAGGATTTATTATTCCAAGCGTGAGTCAATAGTACGGTGAACACAAAACACAGGACGTAGTAGATACGAGGCGAAGGGTGATGACGTCAGCGGGGAGGAGCACAAACGACCAGGGTGACTGTAGCGAAGTGGACTAGACGAAGTGTAGACAGCGGGAGACGAACTGCACACACACAAAGCACAGGACAGCACAACAGGTCGAGGCAATATGAACACAAAGAACTCTAGGATGGGGCTAGTAGTGTCTAGGCTGGGCAAACGGCGTGGCACAAGACAAACTGGCGGTGAGGGTAGGGAGTGCAGGGTATAAATAACAAAACGTGATTGATCCCAGGTGCGCGTGATTACGGGGGCGTGACACAGAAACCAACACACACCACTTGATCAAAACAAACCGTGACACATTTTACAGCTAACCTACCCAATAATGACTTTATGAAAGCACAGTCATGCTGGAACAGAAAATTACCTTCCCCTAACAGGTCAAAGCTGAAAGCAAACAATTGTCCAAAATGTATGGTTAGGTGTTTGATGTAATACACCTGTGTTAATAAATAAAATTAGATTTTGATCATTAAAATGTGTGTTTCTACAAATCAGTTCATGAAGCTTATATTACACTTCAAAAAAGGAAATCTTATCAAGTCAGGAAATCTTTAAAAATAGTGTAACAAATCTTGTTTTATAAAAATCTTAACAAGATAAATTTACTCACTATATTGGCAGATAATTTTACTTGATTTACTGTATGTACATATTTTTCTGATTTATGTAAATTTTTTGGCATTTTTGCAGTATTACTTATTTATTCATTCATTATCTTTTGCTTAATCATCTACTACAGTAGTGGGGGTTCCCCATGCCCATCCAGGAGAGAACGTTTTGAGTGCTGGACATATACACCCAGGACAGGGCATCAATCGATTGCTTGGCGCACTTACTCACACAAACACACTGTACAAGGCAATTAAGAGAATTTACCTTAAATTAATGTTTTTGGACTGTGGGAGGAACCCGTGGGAAACCCATGCGGACATGGTGAGAACATGGAAACTAAGCCACCGTGCTTATATTATCTCGCAAATAAATATAAAAGCATCAAAATCTAATGGTCCAAATCCAGTACTCTAAAACAGTACTCCAAGGCTAAATTCATATTACAAGGATTTGATTGACACTTCCAAATAGTTCACCATTTGTAACAATTGTTCCTCAATTGAGTTCATTAACTTTTGTTCATGTTAATTAACTCTATATTTTCATTGGTTTGCTTTTTCGTGGTCGGGTGTCGGTATGTATTTATCTCCTGTGTTCCCCTTCCTGCGTGCACGTCGTTAGTTTTATGTTCGCTCACGTTTGTACCTCCTCTGTTTATGGTGTCCCTAATAAATTCTGTTGTTCTGCTACCTGTGTGCCTGGCTTCCTTCAGCGCATTAAGGCGCTGCGGCTCTGCGCTTCATCTGCGCAGCCGCTCCGATTGAGGTAGGCGAATGTAACAGAAACGACGTGCCAATCAATTTGGGGAGTCCAGAGCCCAGGTAAGCTTTTTTTTAATTTTTCTTTGCGGGAGCCATAAACCCTCATTTTCGCGGCACCCTCCGTCGTGTCCGCGAGTACGCCGGTATGCGCAGCCTGCCGTCCGGAGCCGTAAAGACGGCTCTAATTCAGTGGTGTCGGAGTGGTGCGACTCTGATGATGAGTGGATGTGGATGAGTGGATACGAGTCGCTCTGCGCAGAGGAGGGTCTCGATCTGATTGAGATCTCTGATGACGAGGCAGGCGAGTCGTACCTGTACAGGCATATTCTGCCTATGTGGCTGGCGCGGAGCCGCTGCCGCGGAGCCAAGTCGTAGCGTGCGCACTGCGCAGCTGCTGAGCCCGGTACGCTCGCTGCATGTCAGTCAAGTGCAGCGGCCGCGGGTAGCGCTGCGAGGGGGCGGTACCGGAGCTACCACTGGTTTCTGTGGAGGAGTGTGGCATGATTGTGATCAATCCCGTAGTCTGCCCTGTCCAGTCTGTCTTCCCCGTGTCTTATTCGTCTGTTGCTCTGTCCTTGGGTGTGGCAGTAGGGGTCTACCTTTACTATATGCAGGATGGTGATCCCGAGGCGGAGGTGGAGAGCGAACGGCGTGCTGGAGGTGCTGACCCAGCCGGCCTGCCAGAGGCCTGCTCATCTGCTTATCGCACCCACATGCCGGTGGGTGCCAGCCGGCCTGGGCACACCAGCCCTTCCGAGTGTGCCACCCCTACCACAGCGCCTCCTGTGTGCGTTCCCGCCGAGGTCCACCCAGCGTGCCAAGCCCGTCCAAAAGGGGCTGCACGCTGCCAAGCGCATGCACCAGGGGCCACACGCCGTCGAGCCCGTGCACCAGAGGCCGCACGCCTCCGAGCCCGTGCACCAGGGGCTGCACGCCGCCGAGCCTGTCCACCATGCCGCCCAGCCTGTGGACCAGGGGCCGCACGCCCATCTACTCGCCACGCAGCCAGAGGGCACCCACCGGACCACGCAGCCAGAGGGCGTGTTCCACTCCTCATCTGCCGAGGGCGTCCACCTCGCCCTGCAGCCAGAGGGCGTCCCCCACACCTTATACGCAGAGGGCAAGCACCGGACTACGCAGCCAGAGGGCGCCCACCGGACCACGCAGTCAGAGGGTGCACGCCTCGCCACGCAGCTAGAGGGTGCTCTCCAAGCCTTATCCGCAGAGGGCGCCCACCGAACCGCACAGCCAGAGGGCGTCCTTCACGCCTCACCCGCAGAGGGTGTCCGCCTCGTCACGTAGCCAGAGGGCATCTGCCACGCCTCGTTCTCCAAGGAGCAGTGCACTGTTTCTTAGACGCGTCCCCCCGTTGCGCGACCGTAGGGGCGGGAGAGAGAAGTGCACACAATTAAAAAAAATTTTTATTCATTTAAAAGAAAACTGTTTATATTTAACACAAACACGTACTTGTTAGGTCTCGTCACTGCGTGTTATGGTCTCGTGACCATAACAATACTGTGATTTGCATCCTTTGATTTGAACCTTTTTTAGGTTCTACACTCAGCTGCCGGTGAAAAATAATTATCCATGTGTGATTACGAAACAGATTTACCATAGGATAATTACAAACATGGTTTAACTGGAAGTATTATAGGAAAGCACACAATTGATTTCACAATGTGAAGGCATAGAGGCAGGGCACTGGAGTTTTTCAATATGTAGAATCATTGGGGACTGACTCACAGATATGGCAGAAGATCTCACATGCCCTGATTATGAAAGCAGAAAATTACCAGTCAGGTCACCCTTCCTTCCCAGGTGGAAGGGACAGACAATTATACTTTGTCTGACCTAAAAGACCCACAGAGTCCAAAGGTGGCACAAGGGAATCCAGAAGCTGGAAGATGGATCAGTGGTCAGGAGTGGGAGGAAAGCTGAAGGTAGTGTAATCAGGAGAAGAGATAAATGGTAGATTAGAAAACATAATGATGTCCATAGTGGAAAATGTTTAAGGAGCAATATCCTGAACAGAGCAAGGAGCCTGAGTGATGTCCCCAATGGAGCACAGAGACTTAGTGATATCCTTAGTGAAGCAGAAAATGTCCTGGACAAATTTAGCACAGAGATATGATAGAGGTAGGAAGTAAAAGAAAAGCTGCTAAATATGTTTTCCTGTACACGCAGCTTAATTTGCATGTGGTGGGGACTTGGGGAGGTTGAGAGATGAGGTTTGGAGATGAAAGGTCTGTTGAATGATGATTTACCTTAATTTGTACACAATTAAAAATGATAAAGCTACTGGGTTCACAGAACTTCCCTTTGAGATCAATAAAATACCCATCCATCTAATCACTGAATGATTGATTGATCCATCCATCCATCCACATCCATCCATCCATCCATCCATCCACATCCATCCATCTACCCACCCATCCATTTTTTACATCACTCAAATCACAGCGAAAATCCTGCTACTGGTGATGGTACAACTGAAAAAAAGTGCCAGTAATCTTGCTAAGAGAGGTCATTGGAGAATAGCCGTGTTTCAAACTGACAAAAATGTTAGCCTAGATAAATCATTCCATACTGTTATAAATCTGAATCTTAGTGTATCTATTCCTAAACCTGTTTAAAGATTATTGATGGGAATTAACCAGTATTAGCATAGTGGTTCTTATAATGTGATTGATAAATGCAATGCTAATGGGCGGTAGTGCCACTACATGTAGAAAAGCTATTTGTTTAACTAGATTTTCCTGTAGCATCGCTGATTTCTGAATCAAATAACTTACCAGTATTTACATGATTTCTATTTTTTGAAGTAGCGACATAGCGTACACAAAAGCTACAATTTCCAGGTCATGTCTGAGAAGAGCAGATGTTAGCTCTGCAGTATCATTTTAAAATGCAACAGGAATAAAGCATATTCATGCTTCTAATCTGCTTGTTAAAACAGAGACTATTAAACTCCATTAAAACATGTATGGCAGTGGAACAAGCAAACTGACTGAGAGCAGCACACACACACACACACACACACACACACACACACACACACACAGAGGAAGAGACTGGAGGAAAGCAATAAGAGATGCACTCATGTCATGCTGAGGCCTTATCTGCAAGAATATATGAAAAAAAAATGTGATTTGCAATCCAAAATCTAAACATTTTTAGATGTCCAAGACATCTAACACCACCTCATATTCAGGTGACTCATTCATTTCTCTACTGCTAGGCTAAAATGAAACCTGGGTGCAAAATAATACCCATCAGTTTGACTTAAACTGTTAGAAATAAGTGAAAATGATGGAATAACATAATGTAATTAATGTTCAAGTTGTGATGACTAAGTAGTGGGATACCAGCCTGCAAAAGTGGCGGTACTAGCCTGGCAAAGAATTTATCCTTCTGAGTAGGTGCTACTTTTGTCATATTTGTGTAACTTAGTTTGCTATATTTCTATGGGTGGTTGCTTTTTTGTAGTAAAACTTTTGCATTTTACAAGCTACCAAACACTGTTTTTAAAATCTGCCTCTTTACCTGTAACCTAGTGTAAAAGTTGCTTTTAATCCATCAGGTTTCATACGGATATCACACATTCATATTAATTATTTGCATTGCTGCATGTAAATAATATGACATGCTATGAAATGGTAATACACTTAAACTTCAATAGAGTACATTAAGTTTTTTGCAGAGAAATTTCAAGATTTTATAAAACCAAAAAGGTTTCCATTTTTGTAATGCACTTCTATAAAGATATACAATAATTGAATAAGCTCTTTTTTTATTATATAGCACCTAGAGACTCCAAGCACTAGAAATTGGGATCATATTAAAAACTTGCTCTTACTGCAGTGCTTCTCAAATAGTGTGGTGCCTGGGGGGGCGCATAACAAGAAATCACAGAGCAAGTGATATTAAGTGTACTGAACAAACCCTCAAAAGACAACACGGAAAAATATTTAACAGTGATGAGGAGAGAAAGACGGAAAGAGACGAAGATAACGAGAGCAACAAAAGTCAACCGAAAGTTAAAACGAGGAAAGTGTATGTAGCGCTTGGCTTCACTGTAAATAAGGTGGGAGACGAAGAAAGACCGGTGTGTCTTCTGTGTCTTTAAATGTTGGCAGCGGACAGCGTGAAATAAATGAAGGCGTCACTTAAAGACATTACACCCCGATCACGCTGATAACCGCTTGAGTTTTTAATCGAAAACGTGACGCATACAGCAAGCAATCATAACGCTTTATGAAAACTACTGCAGAAAAGCTGTGCACTGCAGAACGGGCGCGTTGGAGACATTAGTTCTGATTTCCTTATTTTGATTAAAAAAAAAAAAAAAAAACAGCACAAATTGTTGTATTGATTTTTGTTTTGTAGTTTAAAGTGTTAATAAATTGAGCTCCTCATTTCATTTTTCAGTATCAAATGCCAGTCAGTACAAAAATATTTCTAGTTTAAATAAGGATTTCATTCGTTTCTGTTATAAACTAAAAAACAAAGTTAATATAATTATTCTTTGTTCTAAGTTGATCTAAATTTATTTCTTTTTTGTTTTCTTTATCTTTAATAAGGAGACATTGAGGTGTACTTATAACAAATTTATAGACAAATCATACTACAGTGGGATTTTAAAAATACTTTTTCATCCCATTTTGTCATGTACGGGGGGGGGGGGGGGGGTGAGTGTGCGTGTGTGTGGGGGGCGCAAAAAGCTTTCTTCTGCCTAGGGGGGGCTTAACAGAAAATAATTGAGAATCACTGTCTTACTGCAGTACGGTGTAAATTAAATAAAAAAATTCCCTGTTAATGAAGCATTTATTCATTAATTCATTATCTCCGACTTTATCCTCTATTAGGGTCGCGTTGGGGTTCCCCATGCCCATCCAGGGGAGAACGTCTCAGGCGCTGGGCAGATAGACCCAGGACAGGGCGCCAATCCATCGCTGGGCACACACTCACTCACACAGACACACTCTATATGGGGCAATTTTGAGAATTCAATTGACTTGATGCATGTTTTTCGACTGTGGGAGGAAACCGGAGAACCCAGAGGAAATCCACGCAGACACGGGAAGGACATGGAAACTGGGGATTTGATCCCTAGTGCTGAGAGGCAAACGTGCTAACCACTACGCCACTGTGCGCCAATGAAGCATTTAATGATTGCATAAAGCAAATCTGAATCCGAACTTTAAGGTCAGAATAAAAACATATATTTAGTCATGTGTTTAAACCCTGGGACCTGCATATTTGTGTACAGGGACTAACCAAAATCTGGTGATTTGGAATTGTTTATGCTGTAATGTCACCATTTCACTTGTTGCTTTTATTAGTTAGAAGTATGGTGGTAAGATACCCAAAAAAAACTTTCAGAATGAGTAGTTGTCACGTTAGTCTACCTCGGGCTGAAGCGGTGGCGCATAGGAAGCGCAGACCGCCGCGTTACACGCGCTGAAGGGAGCCAGGCACACAGGTAGCAGAAACGGGTTTATTAAAGGTGCAGTGCACCACAAAACAAGAGGTACAAAAGAGACTAAGTGACATCAAACAAAAACGACCAGCACCAAAGACACGAAACAACGGACATAAATACAAAAAGACACCCGACCACGTGCACAAGACAAACCAATTACAAAAAGGGGTTAATTAACTAAACTAATGAGCACAGAACGTTAATTAACTCAAACGAACGGGACGAAACACAAAACAGGTGACAGGTGCACCTAGGCACCTAGGCACCTGTTACATTACCCCCGCCCCTGAGGTCGCGCAACGGGGGGACGCGACCAAGAGAAGAAAAAAAAAAAATAACAGTCCCGGGGGGGGGGGGGGGGGGGGGTCCTCCGCCCTCCTTGAGCGGGGCTTGGAAGGCGCCCTCGGGTGGACGCCCTCTGCGGGTGAGGCGTGCCGAACGCCCTCTGCGGGTGAGGCGTGCCGAACGCCCTCTGGCTGCAAAGTCAGGTGGACGCCCACGGCGGATCAGAAGTGGGCCACGCCCTCTGGCAGCGTGGTCCGGTGGACGCCCACATTGGGCGAGGAGTTGGCCACGCACTCTGGCTGCGTGGCGAGGCGGGCGCCCCCGTCGGACGAGGAGTGGGCCACGCCCCCTGGCGGTGTGGCGAGGCGGGCGCCCCCTGGCGGTGTGGCGAGGCGGGCGCCCCCTGGCGGCGTGGCGAGGCGGGCGCCCCCTGGCGGCGTGGCGAGGCGAGCGCCCCCTGGCGGCGTGGCATGCGACGTGCGGCTCCTGCTGCTCGGGCTGGGCGGCGTGCGGCCCCTGGACCTCGGGCTGGGCGGCGTGCGGCCCCTGCTGCTCGGGCTGGGCGGCGTGCGGCCCCTGCTGCTCGGGCTGGGCGGCGTGACGCCCCCTGGGCTTCGGGATGGGCGGCGTGACGCCCCTGGACTTCGGGATGGTCGGCGTGACGCCCCTGGACTTCGGGATGGGGCGTGTGTGGGATGGTCGGCCCCCCTGGACTTCGGGATGGGCGGCGGGATGGGCGGCGTGACGCCCCTGGACTTCGGAATGGGCGGCGTGACGCCCCTGGACTTCGGGATGGGCAGCGTGACGCCCCTGGACTTCGGGATGGGCACGCGCGCTGGTAGGACCTCGGCGGGCACGCATGCTGGCTGGACCTCAGCGGGTTCGCACGCTGGCAGGACCTTGACGGGCACGCATGCTGGCAGGACCTCAGCAGGTTCACACACTGGCAGGACCTCGGCGGGCACGCACGCTGGGCGGACCTCGGCGGGCACGCACGCTGGCAGGACCTTGGCGGGCACGCACGCTGGCAGGGCGTTGGCGGGCATGCACGCTGGCAGGACCTTGGTGGGCGGGCACGCTGGGCGGACCTCGGCCGGCACCTCAGGCTCTCCCTCCTGCACACAGAACATATACACCCCACCGCAATGCCCAAACACATAGACATCTCAGACATGGGGAAGACGGACTGGACACACGAGACAGGGGGACACACCACGTTCACGCCACATGGATCCACATCTACCCCCCCCGAGTGTTGGCCTCGGTACCGCCCCCTCGCAGCGCGATCCAGACACAGCGCGGTCCGGCGCGGATGCGTCACGTGACTGCCCTGCAGCACACGTACCGCGCTCAGCAGCTGCGCGCGCACGCTGCGTCTTAGCACCGCGCCGGCGCGCTCTGCGTCTGGATTTCGCCACGTGGGGTTTAACAAGCTGGACCGGAGCGTCCGTCCAGAACTCCTCAGAGTTGAGGAGGGTTCGTAAGGGCAGAATATGCCCATACAGGTACGACTCACCCGTCTCATCATCGGATATCTGAACCAAGTCCAGACCTTTCTCAGCGCAGAGCGCTTCGTACCCGTACCTCCACATCCACTCATCATCCAGTCATAATCAGACATTACTCTGTAAGAGCCGTCCTTACGGCTCCGGGACGGCGGGCTGCGCATACCGGCGCACTCGCGGGACACGGCGGAACGCGCCGCGAGTACGAGGCTACACGGCCCCCGCAAAGAAAAATTTAAAAATGCGCTTACCTGGGCTCTGGACTCCCCAAATTTCCTTTGGCTGGTCGTTCTGTCACGTTAGTCTACCTCGGGCTGAAGCGGTGGCGCATAGGAAGCGCAGACCGCCGCGTTACATGCGCTGAAGGGAGCCAGGCACGCAGGTAGCAGAAACGGGTTTATTAAAGGTGCAGTGCACCACAAAACAAGAGGTACAAAAGAGACTAAGTGACATCAAACAAAAACGACCAGCACCAAAGACACGAAACAATGGACATAAATACAAAAAGACACCCGGCCACGTGCACAAGACAAACCAATTACAAAAAGGGGTTAATTAACTAAACTAATGAGCACAGAACGTTAATTAACTCAAACGAACGGGACGAAACACAAAACAGGTGACAGGTGCCCTAGGCACCTGTTACAGTAGTATTATTCCCAAGTGATACTGAAGTCTCATGCAAACTTCACTTAATTATGTCTAAAATTATTTTATCATATCACTATTTTTATATTTGCTTGTCATGTTTTCATTTAAAATGTTACAATCTGTGTTGGATCTCTTTTTGTAACTGGACTGAATGATACAGTGATGACCCCAGAGCTCTCTTTGTTACTGCTTGTGGACTTGCTGGATTCTCCACAATAGATAACTAAACTCCAATCTGTTAGGTTACTGTTAAACATATAATGCACTTGATTTGTGATAAATTGAACTAATCTATATAATTTGTACCCTATTATTTTTTTTTTTACCATAAGATAGCACACAAGGAGAATCCCTCAAGTCTTAATTCTTTTAAGGTTCCTTCTAAAATATCATACCTTAATTATTTTTGCTTGTTATTTAGGGGTTATTTATATCCACATGATCACAATTAGATGGCCTGAAGTTATATGGGGATTTCTGTTAATAGAGTTCATATGAATTCAAACTCTCAGAAAAAAAGCCCTAGACTTTTTTTTTTTTTTTACTGATGTCCTTGAACTGCAATGACACCAGAAACCGAAATGTTATATATGCTATTTGACATGGACGCTACAAAGTGTGTAAGAAAGGTGTACGAAAGGTATGTATTAAACCCCTCAATAATCATGGGTGTGTTTTGGACATAATGTGCAATAAAACAATAGGCATCCCACTTGCCATTTCCTGGCAGATTTCCTGGCCATTTCCTGGCTATTTCACAGATACAGCTATCTGTACTTAATGCGCTAGCCCAAGGAGTTTTCCATTTTACTGCCATTCAAGAAAACACAGTGTAGTGTAGACTATGTACTGTATATGTATTCATTGCGCAAATGCAGGGATATTAAAAAGCGTTCTGAGGCTATTAAGTGTTCAATGGGAATTGTGGGGCAACACCAAAAGTTGCCCCACAAAACACTGTTTTCAGTCAGTGGCGCACATGTGTTTTCTGATAGGAATTTGTCAGAAACTTACCTAAACACACCACACTTCAGGTGGAAGTCATGAATTTGGACTGTTGGAAGTGGTTTAAGATAGAAATGAGCATGGCGAAGTGCCTTGTGCAGGGTGTAAGATAGGAACATTAGTGTTCAAGATAGAAAATTGATGAGTCAATTCAACTGAACTGTCACTAAATTATCACATCTGTACCTTTAAGCAACATCTTGAAAACTAGTCACTGGTTAAGGTGGTTTAATTGCTGTAAATGAGTTCTGAACTAGCTTTATCCATTTTGCATACTGTTCTTAAATTATCTGTTTTTTGGCTGGTTGTCATTGATGTTGTCATTTAAAGAAAAAAGTTAACAAGTTTGCCTATAGCACATTTTGGCCTAATGGAAATCTAATTCCATCATACATTTTTTTGACAAAGTAGCCTACCAAAAAAAACCTAAATTTATGTCCACTATTTGAAAAAATAAATGATGTGAAAAGGTACACATGAGTCAAAATCCTCTTCAAAGTAATTGCTGTCAGAAACCTTTTTTATTTGTTTGTAATAGATGAAAAATAACATTGATTTTAAAGATATTTTCTGTTCTGGCTTTTTTTTTATTCCATAAACTAGATTAACACCTTAAATTAATTATGCATATTGTATGCCATGACATCTAAAATCTAACATCAAACAGTTCAACATTAAGTCTAAGGGTGCTCAAAGTTTGACTAACAAACACTTTGTTGACCACCAGCGGAAGATCTCAAACAGATTTATTTGGGGAATACCAGTTTCCAAAGCAACAAATGTGTGTGTTCGTGTGTGTGTGTGTGTGTGTGTGTTTGGCTAGGGGTGTGCCTATTTCTTTCTGTTGGGGAAACCAGCTTGTGGCACTGCCCACCATGTGGCACCACGTGCTTGAAACAATCTAGCTTTGATCTACAACAGCATAAGGTAATTTAACACCAAAGCAAGACATTTCAACTGTATAAACAAATTAAAAACTGAAAGCTTTTACAGGGTATGAAAGTCGAAAAGGGAAGTTCAAAAAGAAGCGTGAACTATAGCAACGATAGTTAACTCTACTTTCAACAAATTGAAAAAAAACAGATTTGGGCATAAAATAAAAAATTAATTAGAAATTTGAAATGAAAAAGCTGACTTACCACAAGATGTCGAAAGATGACAGAAAAGATGGAAAAAGGGATTTTAAATAGATAAATAGATACATACGCAGCTTATTCGGGTGAATTCAGCACGAACCCTTTTGTTTTTTATCCTCTTCCGAAAAGTGATTTTACTTCGAAAGCTCATCGTTACTTGAACGACTGTATTTAGTAGAAAAACTCTGGAGGGTGCACAACTATACACATATGCATAGTATGTGGCCGTTTCAGCCAGTGTGTTATGAGGAGAAGTGAAGTTTCCAGGCTACATGTGAAACCTGTCAGCTTATACAGAATGTGTGGTCAGGAGAGGAAGTAGCTCTGAAGTGGGGCGTGATGTCACTACCACACTATCAGAGGAAGAGAAAGACTAAGAGAAAATAGGTACTTACTAACAATGCGAAATATATGATTATGATAAAGAAGTAAGTAACAGAAATAGTTATGGCTTCATAAACATGGACACTCGTTATACACTTTCATAATCTACTCTACTCTGGACACTGTGTAAATAAAAATGTAACCATAATATACTGAATAGAGTACAACAACAAGTAAAGTTGGGTTTGGGACAGTAAAATACTGCCAGACTGAGCCAAAACTGCCAGGGCCAATTTTTTGTCCCAGTCAAACCCTGGTTTCATGTCCAGATCCCTCACTGATGGCCCTTTGCTGAAATGTGAAACTAGAGAAGTCTTCGTTGCCTATGTAGTCAGTACTTTTTCTCTGCTTCATCACTTCTAGACACCCAAAGACAACCAAATCCATCACTCAGTGACCTTAACCCACCTCGGTATGTCCAGTTCAATGATTTCGTGCCTTTGGAAGTTGCTTTTAGTGATTTATCTCCAGATACAGTGCCCTTAACATCACTAACCAGAAAATCTTCTGGCCCATTTTAGTGGAGACCACAGTCACTGTAGGCATTCAATGAGATCAAAATAAAGACATCTTCCACTGTCTTTCTACTATTTGACACTGACTTCTCTTTTATCGTCAAAGTAGAAGCCTTAGATGTGAGGGAGGGGGCAGTTATTTTACAGTTAACAACCACAGTCGCCACATATGCATGTTGTTTGTTACTTACAAACTATTTCCATTAGAACTCTAGAGGGGCGGGTTAGCTCAGTGGTCAGGGTGTTGGGCTATCAATGTGAAGGTTGGGGGTTCAAATCCCAGGTCCACTGAAGGGTCCTTGAGCAAGGCCCTTAACCCTCATTGCTCCAGGGAT
This sequence comes from Corydoras sp. C115, assembly GCA_019802505.1. NCBI lineage: Eukaryota > Metazoa > Chordata > Actinopteri > Siluriformes > Callichthyidae > Corydoras > Corydoras sp. C115. Next base: position 405,508 of record JAFMOC010000157.1, on the reverse strand, counting down.
GTTGTGATGAACCCTGTGCTCACCTTGTAAGTCGCTTTGGATAAAAGCGTCTGCTAAATGACCCCAATTTAATTTAATTTAATTTAATTTAACTCAATTACTACAATTCAAATGAAACTTGAGGCATGGAGACAATAGACTAAACACCCTGGGTCTGAACCCAATAACTACTTGTTTTTAACAATTAGGGGACAATCTCAAGTTCCCATACTATCTTTTATGGCACATCAGATATTTCTGGGGGCCTGGATTGGACCAGGATGTCTGTAATATTGTTGCAGCATGTAAGGTCTGCCGCAGAAGAAAGGACTTATATGAATACATTTAAAAATGATAAAATAAATAACTAAGTAAATAAATTATTCAAATGAATTTTCTCTGACTTTTCTCTGGCATTTACAGTATCTATTTACTACTGGTGTTTTAAAACTGCCAGAAATAAACCTTGTCTTTCATTAGTAATTTTGTGTGAGTCATTTTTATTTCCTGTGTAAATCCTTGAGCTATTCTATATAAATGAATTTAAAATAGCAGGTAGACTGTCTTAATATTTGACATCTTTCATCTTTGGTTTGACTAGGACAACTGTCCTTATCTGTTAACACCCACAATCCCCCCATAAAAACCTAAGTTTAATCTTTGTTCCACTTTCTGGAAGGGGAATTTTTATTCACTGTTGCCTGAAAAAGACAATCAATTTGCCCTTTTATACACTCTAAATGCACGTAAAGGATACAACTAGAACTGCAACATTGATACGCATTTAGTTTAAAAAGCATAAAAGGTGTTTTTCAATAAGTGCTTTTATACATAATTATGTGCCGTCCTCTTTTTTCTTTTATGCATACCTCATCCTCCTCTTTAATTATACCTTTTACTCTCTTCCTATTCACTAGATATTATCTATCTATATGCATACTTTTCCTCCTCTCCTTTCCCTTCATCCTGCTTCCTTTTGTGTAGGAGGAATGATAGCACTGATTATGTCTGCAAACTACAGCTGTGTGGGATTAAAATAGAGCCAACGTGTGCGTGATTAATAGTCAGACTCATCAAACAATGACATGGGGTGGAGGAGAGAAAGAGAGACTCATGCAAGTCCAGTACAGTAACATCTGCTTGCCATCATTTTAAATGTACTGTAAGAAACTGAAGTGATGGCCCCAAGTGTAAGAAAGAAAAGGGAGAAAATTGAAGTTGAACGAGAAATATAAGGGATGCATGACTTTCTCTCTTCCTCTTACTCACAGTTTCTCACTCTCTCTCTCTCTCTCTCTCACACACACACACACACACACACACACACACACACACACACACACACACACACATTCGATTTACAAATACATTTAGCAGTATTAGCAGTTTAGCAGGTAAATTGTCTCCAAAATGCCCCTATCTAAATTGCCCCTATATAGTGTGTCTATGTGATTGTGGGTGTGTTCAGTGATGGATTGGCACCCTGTCCTGCACAGTGCCCAAAACGTTCTCCCCTGGATGGGCACAGATATCAATAATATTATTTGAATATAGAATGAAGATGTCAATTCTGTTTAGTATTTTTTTTTTTTTTTAATATTACAGTTTTCAACAGGTCAGTAATTAGATTTGTTAAGATTAAGTATGAACACTTTGAAATAATCCGATCAGAATCATCATCAGTTAAGTATTATTAAGTTGAATATAATTTGAATGTTTACTACTCTTTTAAATAAATATTCAATTAGCAAATCATGTGACAACTGTGCACTGCTTCCATGATCTTGATTTAAAAAAAAAAAACATAAATAAGTTTTATGCAGTGTACTGTACATTATTATTTGTAGAGTTAAATGTTACTATTCACAATTCCAATAATTAACTATATAAATTACTAGAATAAATTTACATTACATTTACATTTAGTCATTTAGCAGACGTTTTTATCCAAAGTGACTTACAAATGAGAACAACACAAGTCAGTAGTTGAGGAAGAACCCTAGAATTTGCAAACCAGATCATTATCCTATCCTGCACCCCCCCACCCCTTATTTATTTATTTATTTATTTTAAACAGGTGTTTGGGAAAAAGATGTGTTTTCAGTTGTTTCTTAAAGATGAATGCACCTTACAGACTGAGTTGAGAAGATCATTCCACTATTTTGCAGTGGTGAACGCAACGGAGTGAGAGTTAGCACCTTGGTGAAGTGGAATCTCCAGGCGACATTCATCACTAGAACATAGTGAACAAGTTGTAGTGTATTTTGAAAATAGAACATGATACTGCTATTGATATAATTAAAAATACACAGGAAGTATAGCCTCACTGTAATAAAACATATCAAGGGAGGCAAAGGAAGGACAAACTTCCTGCCATCCATTATTTGCTGCTATTATGGAAATATATCAGAGTGACTTAAAAGGTCAGGCTTTTCCTACAGGGACAAATTAAAAAGTTGTTTTTAATGGCCAAAATGTTTAGAGTGACAAAAATTAAAGCAGATATTGCATCATCTTCCAAAATTCTTGTAAAGTTCCAGTAAACAAAACTATAATAATCTGTACTTATTTTACTCTCTACTTATCTAATCTTCCTCCAGTAGTGTCATGAAGTCAACTGACACCATGCTCCCACCCTCCATGTTGATGTCCCCTGTAGTTGGAACACACCCTCCGGTCCCCCTTTTTAAAAAGAGGCACCACCACCCCCGTCTGCCATTCCAGAGGCACTGCCCCCGATGACCATGCAATGTTGAAAAGGCGCGTCAGCCAAGACTGCCCCACAACATCAAGAGCTTTGAGGAACTCCGGGCGGATCTCATCCACCCCTGAAGCCCTGCCACCAAGGAGCTCTCTGACTACCTTAGCGACTTCAGCCACAGTGATGGACAAGCCTCCTCCCGGGTCCTCTGACTCTGCCTCCTCTCCGGAGGGCATATTGGTGGGATTGAGAAGGTCCTTGAAGTATTCCTTCCACCGCCTAATGACGTCCCCAGTCGAAGTCAACAGTGCATCACCTCCACTATATACTGTGTTAGTGGCACACTGTTTTTCCCTCCTGAGTCGCCTGACAGTTTGCCAGAATCTTCTAGGAGCCGACCGAAAGTCACTTTCCAAGGTCTCACCGAACTCCTCCCATGCCCGGGTTTTCGCCTCCGTGACGCAAGAAGCCGTAAAACGCTTGGCCTGTCGGTACCGGTCAGCTGCTTCTGGAGTCCCACAAGCCAACCATGCCTGATAGGACTCCTTCTTCAGCTTGAAGGCATCCCTTACACGGGGTGACCACTACCGTGTTCGAGGGTTACCGCCACGACCACTACCTTGCACCAACTACCTTGCGACCACAGCTCCTGTCCGCCACCTCAACAATGGAGGAACGGAACATGGCCCATTCAGACTCAATGTCCCCCAACTCCCTCGAAATTTGGTTGAAGCTCTGACGGAGGTGAGAGTTGAACATCCATCTAATGGGTTCTTCTGCCAGACGTTCCCAGCAAACCCTCACTATACATTTAGGTCTTCCTGGTCTGACCGGCATCTTCCCCCGCCATCTGATCCAACTCACCACCAGGTGGTGATCAGTTGACAGCTCAGCTCCTCTCTTCACCTGAGTGTCCAAGACACATTGCCGCAAGTCCAATGACACAACTACAAAGTCGATCATTGAACTGCGGCCTTGGGCATCCTGGCGCCATGTGCACTTAACCCTTGTGCTCGAACATGATGTTCGTGATGAACAAACCGTGATTTGCACAGAAGTCCAACAACTGAACACCGCTCTGGTTCAGATCAGAGCGTAGAACGGCCTGTTCCTCCCAATCACACCTCTCCAGGCCTCACTGTCATTGCCCACATGAGTGTTGAAGTCCATCAGTAGACTACAGAGTCTCCAGGGGGAGCACTTTCCAGTACCCCCCCCACAGACTCCAAGCAGGCTGGGTACTCTAAACTGCCGTTCGGCGCATTAGCGCAGACAACAGTCAGTACCCGTTCCTCAACCCGAAGGCGTAGGGAAGCTACCCTCTCGTCCACCAGAGAAAACCCCAATATGCACGCGTCAAGCCGGGAGGCCACGAGAAAGCCCACACCTACCCGATGCCTCTCGCCATGGGCAACTCCAGAAAAGAACAGAGTCCAGCCCCTCTCAAAGAGATTGGACCCAGAACCCGAGTTGTGCATTGAGGTGAGCCCGACTATATCTAGCCGGTATCTCTCAACCTCCCGCACCAGCTCAGACTCCTTCCCTGCCAGTGAAGTGACGTTCCAAGTTCTGAAAGCCAATTTCAGCAACCGAGGATCGCGACGCCCAGGCCCACGCCTCCGGCCACGGCCCGATCCACACTGCACCGAACCCCTATTACTACCCCCCCCCCCTTCCCACAGGTGGTAAGCCCATTTGAGGGGGAACCCATGTAACTCCTTCGGGCTGGGCCCGGCCGGGCACCATGGGAAAGTGTCCGACCACCAGACGCTCGCTGACGAACCCCATCCCTGGGCCTGGCTCCAGGGTGGGGCCGCGATAACCCTAAATCGGGTAGGGTACACGTGCTGTTTGTGTTTGTTTTCATAGGGGCTTTCTTGGACCACTCTTTGTCTGGCCCGTCACCTAGGACCAATTTGCCTTGGGAGACCCAGCCAGGGGCTTTTTGCCCCAGACAACATAGCTTCTAGGATCATTCAAGCACACAAACTCCTCCACCACGATAAGATGGTGATCCAAGGAGGAGCCTTGTAATATATATACATTAAAAAATAATTACAAAATTTGACATTTTTTGATACAAAAAGATTACAAAATATTATTGATGACATAAAATTCTACATAAACAGGCTCCACAGTATATATTAAATACGGACATCTGATCACCACACAATCTGTACATGGCTGTCCTACACTGTTGATGCTCCCGGCCGCTCAAGGAGGATGAGTCCCCAACTATGTCTTGGTCCTCCCAAGGTTTCTTCCTAAAATAACAACATAACAGGGAGTTTTTTCTTGCTACGGATTGCTCTTTGGGGGTTCAAAGGATTAGAACAGTGTGAAGCTGCTTTGCGACAATGTATGTATTGCAAAAAGTGCTATTTAAATATATTACTTGAACTCCTCTACTAGAGTCGTGGGGGGTTCCCCATGCCCATCAAGAGTACATTTCGGGCGCTGGGCAGATACACCCAGGACAGGGTGCCAATCTATCGCTGGGAACATTCACACACACACCAACAAAGGACCAGTCTTAAGATTAATAGTCTACAATATGTAAATTGCTCATTGTATAATTGTTTATTTGATTTATGTTACAGTTCTTACGGTTGGGTGTAAGATTATGTACAAAGTTAAGGTGCATACTCAAGAATAAACATAATCAGTATTGGCAAGAATATTTGTGCTGTCGACTTTGAATCTGAGGAAGCTACACATTGACTCATTCACACACACACATACACACACACACACACACACACACACACAGACCTTATAGGGACACTGGAAGAAACTCACTTGGACATGAGGAGAACATGGAAACTCCACTCAGAATGGAATTTGAACCTGGATCCCCAGCACTGAAAGGCGAACATGCTAACCACTATGCCATCGTGCCACCCTGACACCAAAGATTACAGACTGAAAAAACTGACTTAAATACAGACAGTGTCTTCCAGAGCCAGGAGCTGTAGATGGCAACAAAACATTTAAAAAATTCATCATTTAAACTTTAAAGAGAAGTCTGCTACAAACTGAATTATAAATGTAACAGCGCTAATTAATGTAATATTTTTTACTCATGCTCTATTTGTTTGTTATGGTTTAATTTTTCTTGTATCATATTGTATGTTATTGCTTGTAACTGCTTTGATAAAATTAATGTCAATAAAGAACTTTGAAAGAGAGAGAAAGAGAGAAAGAGAGAGATAGTAATCCATTCACAAAAAACAAACAAAGTCAAAGATTTTTTCTCACAGACCCCATTTTCCCATACTCTAATCCCCTATGGTTATGCCTTTTTTCTCTACCGAGTTCTATCAGCTGTGCCGGAAACAGATGAGTGCTAGATAGTGCATTACTCTCTTACACAAATGCAGAATGATAACATGGAAACCAGTAACAGATAATAAAAATAGAATAATATCCACTGATAAAATTCATTCAAAAAAACCAACATAAGCCTGTGTGAATTTACAATCAATAACTTGGCAAAATACTTAATAGTGCAATATGATTTTAAGCATAGAGAAAACAAAATAAAAGATAAATCAATATTCTCAAAACTTAATTGTCAATTTCAATTGTCAAAACAACCAGCAAAGAAAAAAGGATGAGGATACCATTATGATGATGGTGCGTGGACGGTTGTATTCCATATCTCCAACTTGTACAGGTAGAACCTCCAGGGACCTCTGCTCCCATTGACCAGAGCATGTCCTTGCACAGTTTCCTCTGAATACTGAACGCAAAGCATGAAGCAGTACAATACTGGCAGTGCAGCCCATACCTGCTATCACAAGCTATTGTATGGCAACCCAACCTGAAGCTTAAGTCCAACTTAAATATTAACATTTAAGTAGATCTAAATTTAATAGATGAACACCACAAACATTAAGCACCCCCTGTCCCCATCTAATTAACTTTGTACCTTAAAAAACACTCTTGATTAAATTGGCTATGAACAAAATACTCCAGAACCACCTGAAAAAAGAAAACCTTTACAATGCTCTTCCCTGAAAAGATAAACTGAAGATGCTGTTCAACTATAAACCATTTAAAACTTTTTACAAATAATAGACAGGAATCAGAATGCACTGCAAATATATGCAAAGCTCAGAAGACCTCCTGGTTAAACCTGTAGTCATGTTAAAACCATGCCCAGGCTGCACTCCACCAGAAAACAATTTTCAAGCTGCACTCCAAAAAGACCATAGAGAGAGGAGGGTTAAGCAGTAAATATCCTCTCTTTTAGATCCTGCAGAACATTTCTCCTCTGGCTATACTCTCAGTCTCATCCTCCATCCACACACACTCTCTCTCTCTCTCTCTCTCTCTCTCTCTCTTGCTCTCTTAATGGTGTGCTCGCTCTCAAGTACACAAGCACAGAAAGCTACTACTGGAGCTTAGTTGAGGCGGAGACACTGGCAGCCTTGTCTACAGTGCAGCTGTGCACAACTGGACCATCCAATCATAGCTTGCCATCCTAATCAGCTGACTGAAGCAAGCAGCCAAAACATACAAAATATATTTTCCCTTGTTGTGCCATGTACACACTTCAGATGGTAACTGCTTAAGAAGATCTTTTATCTATTAGAAAAAATGTGCAACAAAGTCAATGTCGACTGAGAAACAAACTAACAGAAAGCAGTTGCCCCTTTAGGTCTTCAAATTTCTGTCTTTCCTACCTTGTTCTGATACTATTGTGCCACTTCAGTTTATCCTGCTTCTATATCATCTCATCCTACATCCCACTACTTCCACAATATCTTACATTTTATGTATTTTATTTTATTTCATCCACTTTTACTAGTCTATTTGTAAGTAAGTATTTACCTGCACTTTTATTGTTTTGTTATTGTTTTATTATTGTACGGTGTCCTTGGGTGTTAGAAAGGTATTATTATTATTACTTTATTTTATCCTGCCCTTTCACTAGTGCTACTTTATTTTACCTTCTCTCTGTCGTATTGCCTCTTTACATCATCATCATCATACACCATCATGGCTTTACAGTGGTGTCGTTTTCACTCCACCCTGCTTCTATACTAGTTTAATCCCAATTTGCCTCATTAGTAAATGTAATGTAAATGTATTAGTAAATGCCTCTCTTACTATAACTTGTCTTTAGGGTCTTTATGATTTTAACTCTACACTAGTGCCTCTTATAACCTTTCCTGAAATAATTTTCAAGGTGCACTCAAAACAGAAAACAGACAGGAGGGTTAGGCAGTAAATATACTCTTATACCCTATCCCAACTCCACATTAATATATTTTTTTAAGTCATTCACCCTCTATATTACACTCATTTGAACTCCTTTCTAAAATCACTGGAGCCTCCATTAATTGTTTTCAAAAATAAATACATTAAGTTTGTGCTTCACCTAAAAATTTATTTTTTAACTGCACTACAATTTTTTCATGTTTAATAACTCATTCAAGTAACTTATTTATATTCTTTTTACAACAGTACACTTTCACAAAGCAGTTTTACAGTGTTATGAGCCTGAACCCGAAGCGAGCAAGCTGAAAAGCAAGCCAAAGTGACAGTGGCAAGAAAAAAAATTTCCCTGTTATGTTGTTTTTTCAGGAAAAAACTTTGGGAGGACCAAGACTCAGTATCCCCAGACATCCTCCTTGAGGGTGTCCTTAAACAGGTGTCCTTAATCTTTAGTTGTTACGTTTAAGCGACCCGTTGCCGGAGGAACAGTGGGAAGCGTGCTTTCAAAACCAAAAATAAAGTTTCCTCCAGGCAGGGAAAAAAACAACTCCAATAACTCAAAAGCAAAAAAGTCAATAGTTCATTGATGATAACTTCCCCAAAAGCAGCGGAAGGCAGCGGCTCACGTCCGAGGCGGAGAGCGAGTAGCGAGGAACGCTGGGGGGGGGGGGGGGGTGTGTGAGCAGCGGAGCCTCCGATGTCTCTACGTCACCCGAGGAGAGCGATCCTACGAAGAGGTAGCGAGTCAGCACGATCAATGTAGGTATCGCCAGAGGGAGAATAGCACATCCAGGACAGATGCCCTCCGAGAGTAATGAGAAGCACGCACAAGCAGGATGATCCAAAAAACTCTGCGCCGAGGAGTCCGGAACGGCAGCTTAAGAAGCCGCTGTCGTCAATGAGGCGCACCTGCAACTAATAATCTGGAGAGGGCCATCGATGATTAACAGAATGATTGACAGGTGTGGAAGTGGGTGTGTGAGGAGAGGAGAGTGGAGCAGCGGGGCGTGAACGTGTAGGTGTAGAAGTGGGTGTGTGTGGAGATGAGAGGCATGAACGTGAATGTGTAACATCACCCCCCCCCAGAAAAAGGCGGTCCCACCTGAGAAGTATTCCCTATAGACTCAGTCCGTCGACCTCGGCGGGGAGGCCGACCTCTAGGCCGAGGGGCGGGGCGGTCAGGGTGATCCCGGTGGAATTCCTGGATGATACTTGGGTCCAAGATGTCTTTGGCGGAGACCCAGCTCCTCTCTTCAGGACCGAACCCCTCCCAAACCACCAGGTACTGTATCTTGCCCCGGTGCAGGCGGGAGTCCAACAGAGAGGACACAGAGTAGATGTTAGAACCGTTCACCTCCTGTGTCTCTCTATTGGACTCTGTCAAATTGGAATCCAGTGGTCCTGGAACAAATGGTTTCAGAAGGGAGACATGAAAGGTCGGGTGCACCCGCATATGGCGCGGGAGCTTGAGCCGAACAGCGACTTCATTAACGATGGCTTCCACCCTGAAGGGACCCAAAAACCGGGGTAGGAGTTTTCGAGTACCTTGACGACACCTGATATCCCGGGTACTGAGCCAAACCATGTCACCCACTTTGAACCGCGGAGTGTCACCCCGAGAGCGATCCACAAAGCGCTTGTATCTCCGTATCACTGCCTCAACCCGCTGGTGGACCTGAGCCCAAACCTCCTCGCCGCGCTGAAACCAAGCATCCAGTGCCGGTGCCTCCGACTCCTCCCCATCCCAAGGTGCAAAAGGTGGCTGATAGCCCAGAACACACTGGAACGGGGTGAGGCCGGTGGCCGAATGGCGCAGCGAGTTCTGGGCAATCTCCGCCCAGGGGAGGTACCGTGACCAATCAGATGGATTGTGGTGGGCATAAATACGGAGGAACTTGTTAGTCTCTTGGTGAGAACGTTAACAGGCCCCATTAGTCTGGGGGTGGAACCCCGAGGAGAGACAAACAGAGGACCCCAGCTTCTCACAATACGCCCTCCAAACGGCTGACGTGAATTGGGGACCTCTATCTGAAAGGATAACCTCCGGGATCCCAAACGAGGTGAACACTCTTGAGAACAAAAGTTCGGCCGTCTCGAACACCGAGAGCAGCCCCCTAAGTGGGAAAAGTTTAACCGCCCGGGAGAACCGATCGAGAACCGAAAGGATGGTATTATAGGCGTTGGAGGAGGGGAGACCGGTCACGAAGTCCAGTGCTATGTGGGCCCAAGGCCGCTCCGGCACTGGCAAAGGGCACAGCTTACCCGCTGGAAGCTCCCGGGGGGTCTTACAGGTGGCACAGTTGGAACATGAACATAAGCGCACAAAGGATTGTACGTCCGCCTGTAAGGACTCCCACCAGTACCTCCGTTGGATAAGCTGGATGGTACATAAGACGCCCGGGTGACCAGTGCACAAAGAAGAGGGCCCACTCCATGTGATAATGCAAGGACGGAAGGGCAAAGGAAACTGGAAAAGAAAAATGAATCAATTACAATTAGTCTTTTATTGCTTAATTGTTCTTTTGTTTCTCAATTTGCTTTTAATGTGCCTTTTTATGTTAAAATAAAACATTTAAAAATGGTATTTGCATAGTGTTTGGTCAATGCATGCAGGTTAAAATAGATTCCATCTTATTTGTTCATATTTTTTATTTGTTACTTTAAGAATGTATTTTGTTAGTACCACAGACAATGTTTTCTAAACTCATTCATTCATTTTTCCCGTTTTATCCTCTATTAGGGTCGCGGTGGGGTTCCCCATGCCCATCCAGGGGAGAACGTCTCAGGCGCTGGGCAGATAGACCCAGGACAGGGCGCCAATCCATCGCTGGGCACACACCCACTCACACAGACACACTCTATATGGGGCAATTTTGAGAATTCAATTGATTTCATCCATGTTTTTGGACTGTGGGAGGAAACCGGAGAACCCGGAGGAAACCCACGCAGACACGGAGAGAACATGGAAACTCCACCCAGATGGGGATTCGAACCGGGAATCCCTACCGCTGAGAGGCGAACGTGCTAACCACTAAGCCACCCTTTTTCTAAACTATGGCAAAAAAAATGTTTTACAACAATAGCATTCATTTCCATAGCCACACTCCTATTTAAAGTCTAAAATTCACTGGCTCTAAAATTCACTGGCTCTAAATGTAAAAACCAAGGCACCACTGGGCAAGAATATCACCCTGGAAATAGAATGTGGGTGCACTGAGAGGCTGCATGCTATTTAACTCTTCACTGTGTGACACTTTAATGTGCCATTTTTTTAGTCCATATGGCCATATCTATTACTCTAAAAACCTAAAATGTGAAATCTGTCTTTATGCTACATGTCGTGCCTAATAATTCTTTTTCATAATTTAAATAATACACAATCCCGAGTGCCTTATTGCTTTATTACGTGTGCTAAATCATCTCTCAGTGTTTGTGGCTGATTCAGAGACAGATTATTGCAAAAGTTCGTATTTTCAGGTTATAAAACACTATAATAAAAAAGCAAGGTTTAATTTGCTGTATATATTTAATGTGTTCTAATGTGTATAAAATTCTTAATAATCTGGTCTTCCACAACATAATTTCTAGTCTAGATTTTAGAGTGAACATTTATTGCTAAGCAATGGGATACTGGTTTAATACTCATCGGAAACCGACTTGCTATTTATATCATCTGTATTTCCATTAATGTTGCATGATTAGTAATAATGTTCAACCATGAAGGCACGTTTAACGCACTGATACAAAAGTGAAGCGGTCAGAGGTGTAAATTGTCAATCAATTGGACTGGAACTACACGTTTTATAATTTGTAATAATTTTTTTTTTTCTGTACCACCAAAAATACATCACTAGAAATCACTGCAGAATCCGAATCCGTAGTCATAATATAATATAAAAAGGCAGAACCGTTGGTAATGGACTTTGATTAGGCTTAATTAATAGAATTTAACTAAATGTTAAGCTGCTGCCATTGCTTGTTTAACTATGGTTCATCTTTTACACATGGCCTGTTACGCGAGTTTGCTAAGCTGCATTTTCTTCCAGCCCTAACTTCCTCCTCATCAGCCTCTGGCTCCAGCACTCGTCGCACCGGCAGATATCCTGGCTGCTCACCTGATATCACTCCGTGGCTCAGCGTCACATCTCATCAAGGATCCTTTCTCTGTTTTACCAGTGTACCTGCTGGTTTGTACACATAAGAACTCTATTGTTGTCATGGCTTCCAGACTGGGTGTACTTTTCAAATTAAGTCAGATAGTGTTTGTTATATTTAATTTTATGTGGTCCTATTATTTTATTGAAACTAACATTTTGCTTACAAATTAAGGCTAAAGAAAACAGGTACAGCAAAAGTTATAAAAATCACAAAAGCTCTAATGTTTGAAAGAGTAATGATATAATGAATGATTAATGTGAAGGTACATTGAATAAAAGTAAGACAAGCCCCTCTGCTGAGCTTAGATCCAAATTCCTAAGATGAAGAATTTTAAGGAATGTATCAAATATATAGGCACACCAAATGACAATCCTTTACTTCTATATGCTAAATTTAAAACATTTGTATACAAATGTGTTCTCTCATTTGTAAGTAGCATTGGATATAAGCATGTGCTAAATGACTAAATGTAGTCAAAGTAAATTTTTCACATAAGAAACCAAAGCATAAGATGGCAGCAAAGAAAAAATTCCTCACATTTAAAAAAAAACAAACTTTTTGAGCACATGAGCAACAAAAAATGGGTGCTTATAAATGTAGTCATTTAAAATATATTAAAACAGCTGCATTACTTGGATGTCATCTTTGAATGAGTAATTTAATAAATTACTTGTGTGAAACAACACAAATTTTACTTTTTTTGCTTTACCAAAATTGTGGAATACTTTTATTTTGAAAAGGGGACAATAACATTACAAATAAAACATCCAGTTTTTAACAGGTCTCAAGACCTTTACTTAAAAAATAATTTTGATTTTGATATAATGATGTTCAGTAGTATAAAGTAAAGATAAAAGCTTGTTATGAAAATATATATTTGAAAATGGCTTAGTGGTTATCTGGGTGGAGTTTGGGTGGAGTTTTCCCTGTGTCCGTGTGGGTTTCCTCTGTTCGCCAGTTTCCTCCTACAGTCCAAAAACATGGATCAAGGTCAATTGAATTCTCCAAAAATTATACCATATAGAGTGTGTTTGTGTGTATGTCTATGTGAGTGAGTGGGTGCCCAGTGATAGATTGGCTCCCTGTCCTGGGTGTATCTGCCCAGCGCCTGAGACGTTCTCCCCTGGATGGGCATGGGGAAATTACCACGACCCTCGTAGAGGATAAAGTGGAAGTGGATGGATGGATTAGGCCACACTGTAAGAGAAAGCCTAGAATTTGACAGAAATGTCATACATTCGATGATGAACCTGAATAGTTAGACAAAACCATGCCTAACCCAAATGATTAGCAGATTCTACTAGATTCAATCAAACACCAGTTTGTGAATGAGTAAGTTGCTTTAAGTTACTTTAAAGTGCCTGTTTTCCACTTCTGAACAGTGTTTTATATTTTTGTTTGACAACTGCAAAATATTATTGAAGTTTTTAGTGTAATAATCTGTTCTTGGTCATGCAAGGAATCTGTCCCAAGTTTAATCAATCATTAAAATTTGGGTGAAATATTCTGCTTAATATTACCATGATTTAATAAATAAAAGATACTTAAATATACCTAAATAAAGCAAAACAGACATTTTTGTTACTTATTTTTTAAAAGCCATCTGGAGAACATGCTTTGCAGAGAGCAAAGGGTATGAATAGAATAAATGAACTCAAAAACAATACAAAACAACTGCTATGAAAACAACTGTCTGTTGAGAGGAGGTGGTCTCCTTCACAACATTGATGTGTTAAGTTTGTGGTAAGAACATAATTTGACCTTGATATGTCTTATTAGATGAACTTTGAGCTGAAATAACAATTGTAAGTTAAACACATTTTATATAATGGGCCTTATATAATGGACAGGCCCATTATACTGCTGGTGCATGTTTACTTGGTATACTCACCAGATTAATATGATAATAACGTTATCATAATGGTAATAATGTCAGTGTATTTGTGCCCTCTGATTAGAGAGTACAATTAAAACGTATTACAGAAATACAACTTGACTTTCAGCATTAGCTTTGATGGCAATAGAAGGGGATATATTATAAGGTACAAGTGAGGAAAGACAGGTAGATTAATTTAGATGGAGCATCACTGAATCCTATGTTGGAAATGCATGGCCTGTCACTACATTCTATACATCTCATATCAGCACAATATGGTAGCCTGGAAGGTGGTCCATCAATGCACATATGTCTGTTAAACATTTGGAATTCCAGTTTCGAAAGGATTTGTGATTTTTAAAACAGTTTCATTAGTTTCAGTAAAAATACAATTAACAACTGGTACACTGAAGCAGGATGACCGCAAAAATGGAATGATTTTTCAGGTGGTAGCCACAAACTGTAATGTATATTTTTGTTTTTTTTCTAACATTTTTTTTTGTAGTTTTATGTTTAATTAGTGTTCTTGTTACTACTGGTAACATGAGGCAATATGTGTAACTCATTCACACTTCATAGCGGGTCTAGCTCCTTTATGATGGTACTTACTACATGAATTCTTCTTTACAGGATTTGTGTTTCCAAGCATGTTTAAGAACACGCAAGGGCAGATGGACAGGGCTGTAAATTTACAAACTTGGCAACTGATACAAATCTGCAAACAAATTTTACATTTTTTCAAATGAATGCAAAATGATTCCAAACACACCGTTCAATCAAATGTGTACAATTTTATTTGACAATATACAATATAAAACTATACAAACCTGTTTATAATGCATGACCAAAATAGCTGAAGGATCACGCTGAAGGAATATTTTTTAACAGCTGCCAATGGAGAAAGACATACTAGATCTGACCTTAGAGGAGTGCCAAAATAATACTGTTGCCATGGTGATGATTACACAGCGCTGTCAGTTAAATCCCTGTTCTGATTCACCACCTATTCGTTTGGAAATGATGGATTAGCAAGGATCAAACTGAGGTCAAGAACTAAACAAAGAGACAAAGAGATCAAAAACTAAGAATTTGTCAGGTTGGGAGTGCTAGGCCACTCCCCCCTGTTTTCTTATTTTCGTTTTTTTGCCGTTTAGGGTTCCTGTAGGTAGGGCCCATCCCCTTGAGCTGGGATTGGGTCCCACCTGATCACATGTGGCAGAATTGTATGTATATGTCGATATGTAGTTCGTTGGGTTACGTCGGGTGTTTCCGGTCGTATAGTTTGTGGTTTTGTTATAGTTTGCTCCCGGCACGTCCCGCCGTGCATTCAGCGGCGTTCCCGCTGATTCAAGCATTAAACTTTCTCTTTGTCTGCTTACCTGGACGCTTGGCTTGCTTCATTACACCACACCGCACCGCGCAGCGACGCCATCGGACGGACTGCGCCACCCGTATTTGACAGAATTACATGAATTACATGAAAGAATTACACTAGAATTTGTCTAGTTTTTCGAGGTCTACTAAAATAATTTTTTATCACGTGCAGGTTAAAACAGCACAAATACTTAGTGAGTAGCACTTTCTTATCAAAATCATGAATTCAGTTTCCAAGGAAGATGGCCTATATTGACCTTTCTAAGACAAGCTGTTTTTGTCCATTTAAACACACAGCAGTTTTAGAACTACTTACAACAGCCAGTCAGGCACTCACATAAAACCAAAGTTGTATTTTTATACTTTGTAGTATGTAATATGACTCACGCATCTGACTGTGTGCTTTTGTTAAATTTACCAAAAGAACAGACAGAATGGACGTTCTATCAGTGGCAGGGCGTCAGGGCCTTCAAGGCCCTCTCAAAAAGTCTAAATATAACTGAATAACAGACTGATGTTAATTATTTATTGTCCATAATTCCATAGCTTTTTTCCCTGGTTGTGTCACTTCCAGACATGTATTTTCTCAATGGTTGCCAGGTAAATATTTCTGCCTAGGCCTTCAGAATGAATTTTGCGGGCCCAACGTATTTAGCTTCCACATTATCAGTGTGCATGCAGCCATGTAGCTATTAATGACTGACACATAATTGATAAAACCAAAGATGATCAACAAAGATCATAGCGTATATATGTTATGCTTTATGCAAAAATTATAATTATGCAGAATCATCTTTTTATCATTATGCATAATGATGTAAAAGTTTATTTACCAATATATTTACAAACGCCTGGAAATTCTACAAAATGTGTGCTTTTTTCTAAAAAAAAATATATAAAAACTGTAAGGCTGTCACAGGTGCCTGTGGCACCTGTCCCTCGTTTTGTCCTTAATTGTTTCAGTTGGGTGATTGGTTTGTTTTGTGCACGTGTTCAGTTGGTTTTGTATTTATTCTTAGTTTTCCATCACGTCTTTGTTTTGTGGTTATTATGCCCATTGTTACGTTGTTTGTTTGTTCCCCATTTTTGTTGGTGTCCCCACACCAATTTTTATTAAATTCTACATTTTGGATTTTATCCCGGTGTCTGTTTGGACTCTCCTTCCGCGTTCAACCACGTTGCGACGCTGCGTATCTTCTTCGCGTGGGTCGCATTTGTGGGAGTGTTTTCCGCGGACCGACGCACGCATTCTTCCCCGCGTGGTCGGTATCCCGGGAGCGCTCACTAGGCGCGAGCGGCTTAACGCTATACCTCAACGTTAGCCGCCCTCTCCCGGGGAAAGACGGACAATCGCTAACAGAAAGACGTGCCAAACTATCGGGAGAGTTCTGGACACCAGGGGTCACCCACCGCTGAGCCGGAGGACCAGAGGCTGCGCCGCTGACTAGGCAGAGCACCGGGGACCGCCGATTGTCGAGTCTGGGCGCTGGGGACCGCCCCATCGCTGGCTCCGAGCACCAGGGTCCGCCAGCCACAGACTCCGGACACCAGAGGAGCCATCCCCGTCTCGCAGCAAGAGGGCGCCGATTCGCGCCTCCGCAGCGAGAGGTCGTGCTTCACGCCGTCAGCAGGGGGCACCCAGCATGCCTCACCACCAGAGGGACTTTTACCTCCCCCCGTTTTTTGCGTGTACTGTTTATCATTATTATTATTTTTTTTTGTTTGTTGGGCCGCTTTCCCTTTTAGCGCGACCCTTGGGGTGGGGGTATGTCACAGGTGCCTGTGGCACCTGTCCCTCGTTTTGTCCTTAATTGTTTCAGTTGGGTGATTGGTTTGTTTTGTGCACGTGTTCAGTTGGTTTTGTATTTATTCTTAGTTTTCCATCAGTCGGCACACGTCTTTGTTTGTGGTTTTTCATACCCAATGTTACTTTGTTTCGTTTTGTTCCCCCTTTCTGTTGGTGTCCCGTCACCAATTTTTATTAAATTTCGAGTTTTTGGATGTTATCCCGGTGTCTCTCTCTCCTTCCGCGTTCAACCACGTTGCGGCGCTGTGCATCATCTCCGCGTGGGTCGCATTCGTGGGAGTGTTTTCCGTGGACCGACGCACGCATTTTTCCCCACGTGGTCGGTATCCAGGAAGCGCTCACAAGGCGCGAGCGGTCGTACGCAGCAACTCCGCGTAGCCGCCTTCTTTCCGGGGAAAGACGGACTTGGTAACAAAGGCAGTAAAAACAAAATTTTGGTACCTGATTAAAATTTTTAAATGGATATCATTGTTGTCACGTGTTGTCACAAATCATCAAATGTGATGATTTTTAGTTGAATAAATTGAATAAACAGGACTCATGATTGTTTTAATAATTTGTTATTTAACAATTAAACCCATAAATGTGCACAAATATTAGCAAATACAAACTTGAAACAGATTAAACTGATTACTTTAAAAAATAGAATGACTTTGGGTGGGCTATCTACATATGATCTGTACAAAATAAATCTAATCTTATCTCATTATCTTCCACTTAATCCTATACTAGGGATAGGGTTACAGGGGGGTTCTAATGCTGGGCAGATACACCCGGACAGGGCACCAATCTTTCACTGGGCAAAATCACACAGACAGACACACATACACTATATGGGGCAATTTAGTGCAGCCTTGAACCTGGATCTCCAGCGGTGAGAGGTGAATGTGCTAACCACTAAGCCACCGTGCTTCCTTAAATAAACATTTACCCTTTTTTTAATATTACTTAAGCATACCTACAAATTTTGACTGTGTGAAACCAACAATTGTGTCTGTGTGTGTGTGTGTGGGGGGGGGGGTGATTGGAAGGAAAATGATCTGAGGTCAGTCATGTTCTAGTTATGGGTTTTAGTTTGAAGTGAAGTGAATGACTGTGCCATCTAGTGATGGTATGGTCTCAAGAAGTTCTGTTTCAAAAGCCTAATTATAGTTACACTATACAGAGGTGTGTAGAGTTTAGCTTTATTAAGTATATTGTTACTTGGCATGTTGGTGTTCTGAAGCTCTGAGGTGTGTGTTTATAAAAGGCAAAGTTCAGCTCTCCACCCTATAAGGATTTGCAAAGAAAATGCTTTTCATTAACAACTTTTGTTTATAAAAGTTGGTTTACTTGAAGAAAACTGTAACAAAATGTAATGCATTCTTTTACATAAGCATATTTGTTTATAAAATCAAATAAGTTTGAAAACCTGTCTGAAACTACCTGTAGATGGCAGTGTCACACTAAAATGAATACAGTTTCGTTACCCGTTATGGTCATTTGTTTGTTGACTGTCAGAAGTTATTAATTAAAAAAGAAAGTCCTAGGCTTTTTAGTTTAAAACAAAGTATGTACAATTATGTACCCCATCATTCACATCACACTTCCACTTTTAGCAGGCCTAAAAAAAACAATTTCCTGCACAATCCAACCATGGAGTTCAGCGTATCAACAGAGGAAAAGTAAAGGTCTCAGTAGTAATAAGCTGTCCAACAGAAGCAAGCGTTTTATTACATAAGAGCTTTTTTTAATCTGAGCAGGGGACCTCACACTTTCTATCATAAGCAATGGATGAGACATACTTGGATAGAGATAAAAAGAAAAGACAGAAGTTGAGAAAATAGAGTAAAAAAAATATCCAAATGGAATTCATCAGTCCACGTGCCTGCAAGCCTTCCAATCTAATCAGGGTCACATGACACTTTTTATGCCAATGCCAACAAAATATTCCAAAGTATTCTGCTGGGTCACACTGGGTGCTCTGTTCACTGCTTTTGCTTTTCTGAATGAAGCTGCATATAGACAGATCATTTGTTCTGTCATTCAAAATAAAAACTTTCATTCTATATTCAGAAGGTCATTTGTACCCCTTGATGCCTATTATACTAGCACACACACGGTTGCACTGCTCTTCCCATTATCGACTTTCATAAATAAGGTTTGCCAATATATTTGAAATTTTCATTCATTCATTATCTCCCGCTTTATCCTCTATTAGGGTCGCGGTGGGGTTCCCCATGCCCATCCAGGGGAGAACGTCTCGGGCGCTGGGCAGATACACCCAGGACAGGGCGCCAATCCATCGCTGGGTACACTCACACACTCAAACACACTCTATATGGGGCAATTTAGGGAACTCAATTAACTTGATCCATGTTTTTGGACTGTGGGAGGAAACCGGAGAACCCGGAGGAAACCCACACGGACACGGGGAGAACATGGAAACTCCACCCAGATGGGGATTCGAACCGGGAATCCCTAGCGCTGAGAGGCGAACGTGCTAACCACTAAGCCACCGTGCCGCCTTATTTGAAATTTAATAACCTAAATTGTATTAAAATCATGATTTACTGTAGATCAGATTACAATGTTAATACAGCAACTCTGGATCACACTGTCATGCCACAGTGTGGAGCTAAACCTCTGTTATAAACTCTGTTCACAGATTGTGTGGGCTTTGGATGCTCTTACAGTGTCAACAGTTTCTCAAAAAACAAAAGTCGATGAATTGGACATTGATAATTTGTCTGATTTTCCTGCCTGCCAAAGGTTGGTTGCATTAGGAAGGGCATCCAACAGAAATATAAGCAGGAATTTATTATTATTGATCTTCTGTTGTGAGATTGCTTGTTTATGAAAACGTGCACATTTTAAAATCACAGTATACACCATAAATGTTTTATAAAGTATAAAGTATATTTCATCCAATAATGATGGATGAAATTGACCGTGGGTGTCACAGTGATTAGCGTGTATTGAGATTCCTGGTTTGAATCTCAATCAGGGTGGAGTTTCCATGTTCTCTCCGTGTCTGCGTTCTCTGGATTCTGTTTTTTTCCCACAGTACAAAAACATGGATTCAAGGTAAAGTGGAGGGAGTGGTAGCTCAGTGGTTAGGGCATTGAGCAATCAATCTGAAGGTTGTAGGTTCAAATCCCAGGTCCACTGAAGTTACCAGTGTGAGTCCTTGAGCAAGACCCTTAACCCTCATTGCTCCAGGGATGTTGTGATTAACCCTGTGCTCACCTTGTAAGTCGCTTTGGATAAAAGCGTCTGCTAAATGACCAAAAAAATGACCAAAAAGTGAATGCTCTAAATTGTCCCACATAATGTGTGCATGTGTGCATGTATGTGTGAGTGAGTGTGCCCAGCGATTGATTTAGTGTCCTGTCCTGGGTGTATATTCCCAGCACCTAAAATGTTCTCCCCTGGATGGGCATGGGGACCCCCCCTCACCCCCTCCATAGTAGAGGATTAAGTGGAAGATAATGAATGAATTAATTACTATTGACCATATAGTATCTTGGTCTTGTCCGCTAGTGTATTATTCTTCATTAAAAAACAAAGTATCACTATGCGTTGCTTTCATTATTTCGGCATTTAATTTTATTTTAATTTTATTTTGGTAAATATGTTTGTAGTGATCACTTTTTATGAATTCAAATTCCCTGGAAGGGTACGCATTTAGATTGTATTGGTGCTAATTACTAATTACCATCAATTAGTGTGTTACTTCCTATATGCACTCACACAGCCAAACTAGCCCATCAATACAATGTTTTAGGTGGAAATCAGAGGAGCTGGAGGAAACGCACACGTACACGGGGAGAACAAGAAAACTCCACACAGATTGGGATTCGAACCTGGAATCCCCAACGCAATGTGTAAATAGCAAGAGGTTGTGTCCACCTCAGAAGGCTACACTTCCCAGAAGGTGCAGTGCCAAGGCGCACCTGCTGGCACACCTATTTAAACAGTATGCCGAGTATCTTTGTATAAATCAGATGGTTCTGGTTAAATCTAATTGGCTGAGCCGTTAGTCCAGATATGACATTATTGACAATCATTCACTCCCCTGACTGCTTCACATTGGTATCAATGCGTGACATATACTACAATATTTTGAATCGTGTACCATAAAAGGAAATACAGATTAGTATAAACAACTGATTACCAAGAAGCACTAAGCCTGTTGCGACTGTTGATTATAAATTGTGTACTGTAGTATGGCCACAAGATGGCATTTTTCGATAGTTAGATAAACCTCAGCAATACTCAGCGATCAAGTTCACATTAAGATCCTGACTAGGATCCTGACTAGGATCTTACCTCGCAAAAGATCAGGTTATTAACAATTTTGTTTTCAGTAAAGGCATTCAAAACTCAAAAAAAAAAAAAAATTTGTTTCTTTTTTAGTTCTGTATTCCCGCTTTTACTGTGCACGTTGTTTCTTTAGTTGTCACCCTGTTTGCCGTTTGCCTCTGTCTGTGTCGTTTTAATAAACTTTCCAGTACCCAAGTGTTGCCTGGCTCCCTCGGCATGTTTGTGTGCCTTAGTTTTGCGCTATAGATGGACAGCCTCCTTAAGAGCAGAAAGCAGTGAAATACATCTTTCCCCTGATTTGTTCACAATAATGCATGCCCTCTCGTTCCTTATTATTAATATCTGCCACTCAACCCTTACTCACACAGTAACACAAGCATGATTACTGTTACTGTTAAATTTATATATATATATATATATATATATATATATATATATATATATATATATATATATATATGTAACAGGTGCCTAGGGCACCTGTCACCTGTTTTGTGTTTTAGTCTCGTTCTGTCGCGTTAATTAACATTCTGTGCGTATTTAGTTTAGTTAATTAACGTCGTCTTGTGATTGGTTTGTTTTGTGCACATGGTCTGGGGTCGTTTTGTATATATGTCCATTGTTTTTTGTCACCGGTGCTGGTCGTTGTATTCTATGTCACATAGTCTTTTACGTACCTCATGTTTTTGGTGTTCCTGCACCTTTAAATAAATCCTGTTTCTGTTACCTGCGTGCCTGGCTCCCTTCAGCGCGTTTATACGCCGGTTTTGCGCGTCCGATGCGCTTCCGCTTCTGCCCGAGGTAGACTATCGTGACATAACGACCAGCCAAGGAAATTTGGGGAGTCCAGAGCCCAGGTAAGCTCATTCTTAAATTTTTCTTTGCGGGGGGCGTGTAGCCTCGTACTCGCGGCGCGTTCCGCTGTGTCCGCGAGTGCGCTGCTATGCCGCCGTCCCGGAGCCGTAAGGACGGCCCGAATTGTAATGTAATGTCTATGTACGATTATGATTCCGATGATGAGTGGTTGTGGAGGTACGGGTACGAAGCGCTCTGCGCTGAGGAGGGCCTGGACTTGGTTCAGGTGTCCGATAGCGAGGGCGAGTCGTACCTGTATGGGCATATTCTGCCCATACGCACCCTCCGCAACTCTGAGGAGTTCTGGACGGACGCTCCGGTCCAGTTTGTTAAACCCCACGCGGCGAAATCCGGGCGCAGGGCGCGCCGACGCGATGCTAAGACGCAGCGTGCGCGCAGCGCGGCTGCCGAGCGCGGTACGTGTTCTGCGGGGCAGTCACGTGACGCATCCGCGCCGGACCGCGCTGTGTCTGGATCGCGCTGCGAGGGGGCGGTACCGGAGCCAACACTCGGGGGGGTAAATGTGGATCCGTGTCCCCCTGTCTCGTGTGTCCAGTCCGTCTTCCCCATGTCCAAAATGTCTGTGTATTTTTGTATTGCGGTGGGGGTGTACCTGTTTTGTGTGCAGGATGGCGAGCCCGAGGTCCTGCCAGCGTGCGTGCCCGCCAAGGTCCTGCCAGGGTGTGAACCCACAGAGGTCCGCCCAGCGTGCGTGCCCGCTGAGGTCCTGCCAGCAGGCGTGCCCGCCGAGGTCCTGTCAGCAGGCGTGCCCGCCGAGGTCCTGCCAGCGTGCGTGCCCGCCGAGGTCCTGCCAGCGTGCGTGCCCGCCGAGGTCCTGCCGGCATGCGTGCCCGCCGAGGTCCTGTCAGCAGGCGTGCCCGCCGGGGTCCTGTCAGCACAAGAACCCATGTCCAGGGGCATCACGCCGCCCGTTCCGAAGCCCAGGGGCGTCACGCCGCCCGTTCCGAAGCCCAGGGGCGTCACGCCGCCCGTACCGAAGCCCAGGGGCGTCACGCCTCCCGTTCCGAAGCCCAGGGGCGTCACGCCGCCCGTACCGAAGCCCAGGGGCGTCACGCCGCCCGTACCGAAGCCCAGGGGCGTCACGCCGCCCGTACCGAAGCCCAGGGGCGTCACGCCGCCCGTTCCGAAGCCCAGGGGCGTCACGCCGCCCGTTCACGCCGCCCGTACCGAAGCCCAGGGGCGTCACGCCGCCCGTTCCGAAGCCCAGGGGCGTCACGCCGCCCGTTCCGAAGCCCAGGGGGCGTCACGCCGCCCGTTCCGAAGCCCAGGGGCGTCACGCCGCCCGTTCCGAAGCCCAGGGGCGTCACGCCGCCCTTTCGCAGCCCAGGGGCGTCACGCCGCCCAGCCCGAGCAGCAGGGGCCGCACGCCGCCCAGCCCGAGCAGCAGGGGCCGCACGCCGCCGCCCAGCCCGAGCAGCAGGGGCCGCACGCCGCCGCCCAGCCCGAGCAGCAGGGGCCGCACGCCGCCGCCCAGCCCGAGCAGCAGGGGCCGCACGCCGCCCCAGCCCAGCCCGAGCAGCAGGGGCCGCACGCCGCCGCCCAGCCCGAGCAGCAGGGGCCGCACGCCGCCGCCCAGCCCGAGCAGCAGGGGCCGCACGCCGCCGCCCAGCCCGAGCAGCAGGGGCCGCACGCCGCTCGCCACGCCGCCAGGGGGCGTCCGCCTCGCCACGCCGCCCGATGTGGGCGTCCACCGGACCACGCTGCCAGAGGGCGTGGCCCACTCCTCGTCCGACGGGGGCGCCCGCCTCGCCACGCAGCCAGAGTACGTGGCCAACTCCGCGCCCGACGTGGGCGTCCACCGGACCACGCAGCCAGTGGGCGTGGTCCACTTCTGATCCGCCGTGGGCGTCCACCTGACGTTGCAGCCAAAGGGCGTTCGGCACGCCTCACCCGCAGAGGGCGTCCACCCGAGGGCGCCTTCCAAGCCCCGCTCAAGGAGGGCGGAGGACCCCCCCCCCCCCGGGGACTGTTTTTTTTTCTCTTGGTCGCGTCACTCCGTTGTGCGACCGCTGGGGCTGGGGTAATGTAACAGGTGCCTAGGGCACCTGTCACCTGTTTTGTGTTTTAGTCTCGTTCTGTCGCGTTAATTAACATTCTGTGCGTATTTAGTTTAGTTAATTAACGTCGTCTTGTGATTGGTTTGTTTTGTGCACATGGTCTGGGGTCGTTTTGTATATATGTCCATTGTTTTTTGTCACCGGTGCTGGTCGTTGTATTCTATGTCACATAGTCTTTTACGTACCTCATGTTTTTGGTGTTCCTGCACCTTTAAATAAATCCTGTTTCTGTTACCTGCGTGCCTGGCTCCCTTCAGCGCGTTTATACGCCGGTTTTGCGCGTCCGATGCGCTTCCGCTTCTGCCCGAGGTAGACTATCGTGACAATATATATATATATATATATATATATATATATATATACACAAGTGTCCGTTATTTCTTTTTTTTATATACTGTAAAGTCGTTGAGTGTATGAACCCATTGTTGCTGGCAATGTGTATGTTGCACCCCCCCCAACTTTAACTTCATGTAAGTTGAAACAAAGGCTGTTAATGCTTATCAGGCTGTAAAAAACATCTCTAAGAGTTTTGCATCCAACAATTCACATTCAGACTATTTTGCTTCTCTATGCACCGTACCTAAACAACTCTTTCCTGTGATTTATTCACAGTAATGCACACCCTAATTGACTTAAAAATCATACCCACTCAAGTGGGTCAACTGCTTATTTGAAAAAGTCCACCACAACAGGACATTCAAAACTTTAACTTTATTGGTGTTAGATAGGGCTGTGTTACTGGACTCAAAAAGTTCTTAGTTCAGTGCATGAATAAGGCAACAGATCTGGAAAGTCAGAGAGTAAAGGTAAATAATAATATATCACCATAAAACATCCACTTCCACAGGTCTGGATTCCCAAGCTTAAACTTTTGTGAAACCACCATATAAGATTTAATAAAGCTGTGCTTTACCAAGCATCATTACTTATCACTTTCTGCGTTTTGGACATATACTTTTATAATATGATCTCTTTAAATTGCCTATAAGCCTTTAATCTCTTTATTTATCTTTTGTAGTTATAATTAACTTTCTCTCAATCACATCCTTGCTTTCTCCAAATTTAACAAAGCCAAACTAAAATATACAAATTACAAATATCTTCATGCAACATTATACCTGACAAACCTCACAAATTAGACACAGCCAGAGTTTATATCACCACCTAAACAACTAAAGTGATTTATACTGTTTTTCTTTTAATGACATAATGTTTACCATGCTAACAAGTTTCTATTGCGAACTGACATCTTTTGGTTAATCTCAGTGTGCTCAAACATCACTTCAAAGCAGTTCCCAAACAGAATAAAGACACAGTAAAATGGAGAAAAGTTCCTGACTAGTAATGCTTTGTGTCCCTCTTTGACTCTGGAATTGGGTAATTGGATCCAGACTGAAAATCAAGCTGAGGACTGCAATTGGGCACCCAGCCATTACTGCTATGTAAGACTAAACCCTTCAAGTGTGGAAAGAGAATGAGAAAAGAAAAAAAGTTAAGAATGCAAGGACAGAAAGATTTATGAAAAGCACTGAAATAGAGGCCTTTAAAAAATGAGGATGAAATTAGGGAATTGGTAGGAAATAGATCTTTAAACCAAAGACAGACGTAGTGAAATGGAACTGGGGGATAGTAAGAAAGATCTAAAGACTAAATTCATGTTCTGGATGAATTAGCCAAGTTATTACAAAACAAAACACAGCAGACACTTTCCTTAAAATATCCATAAAATACACATTTCTAGTTACTTCTTTACCAGATCCACTACCTAACAAAAAGCTGTATACATATAAACAGATGGATAAAAGAGATTTTTGTATATAGGTGTCATCCAAAAGCTCAAAATGCTGTAAGAGCTGCTCTAGTGCCCTGTGTACCTCTCACTTAAAACCACAGTACATGGCCAACACAACCTTCTCAACCTTGATAGTTGTGACACATCAAATCAACCTTAGTTCCGAAAAATCTAAATCTTTTATTCTTGAGTTAGAATGTAGCATCTAAGCCCCTCAATGGACTTGCATGTAATCCTTTGATAATAAATTCTGACTTATTAAATCTTTCTGTAGCTTATTCTATCTATCTAGCTTAGTTAAATGCGAAACATTGCCACAGTCCTCTTTAGAGCTTCCTCAACAACACTTGCTCAGATTGAGAGATCTCTGAGGGGTAACACATCTGCAATAAAGACTTTTCCTTATGGTTTCCCCAGGACATTTTTTTTTATTTTCCATTGCTTATTTTCCCCACTCTTGACCTTCCTCATACTACCCCCTCCCTTCAAATCATTCTTTCACCAGATTCATGCTTGAAGCTTGCCAACATGCCCCATTGATTGCCAAAAAACATATAAATGGCAATATGATTCAATGCATATATCCACACACAAACACAAACCCTCAAAGCTTAGCGCAGGACAATACATCACTCTTTTCTATTGAGCAAAATGCCAGTGTGTTTTGTATTAGACTGTCTCTGAAATGTGAAGTACTATATTTGTATTCTTTGCTTATTATGTTAAGGTGGCTACATCTGTTACTTTAGCCACTTTTGGCATTGGCATTAAAACAATCAAAAAGTTTGTATGTTGTGATCTGTTTAAATAAAAGGGACTTTCATGCAACTCACAATATAGGCATCTCACATACTTTATTATCATCAAACTTCCACACCTCCCAGAGGTCGTTCCACATTGGTGTTCTGCACGACATGTGCTGCATCCCTGGAGTACTACTTGTTTGTGATGTTATTTAATTACCGTATTATTAATCATCGGCTGCTTGACACAAACACATATGCAATGCACAATAATGGAAAATATGGTAACATTACTTGCAACTAGGTAAAAGAGTAATGTGTTTTTGTTTTTGTTTGTCTATTTACTGTGTTATAATTAATTTTGGGTAGCACAGTAGCTTAGTGGTTAGCATGTTCGGCTCTCAGTGCTGGGGATTAAAGTTGGAATATTCTTGTGTTATCCTCCGGGTTTTTTTTCGGTTTCCTTCCACAGTCCAAAGACATGGATTCAAGGTAAACTAAATGCTTGATCAGCGCCCTGTCCTCGGTGTATTTGGGCAGCGCCCAAAAAGTTCTCCCCGAATGAGCATAGGGAACCCCCCCCCCCCCCCGCAACCCTAGTAGAGGATAAAACGATAGATAACGAATGTTACTGTTTTGATGCAACATTTATATGTAACATTTGATCATATAAACACTAAACACTATTTTAGATACACTATATTAAGATTGCCTATAGTAATTATAAATGTATCAATCAAAGACCACATCACTAATCGTTATTCCACAGATGACATTTGCTTTTCTTTTATTAGTTAAATGTTTAGATTTCTCCCAGTCCCCCAGCTCACTACCCACCATCCTGTTTGATTATAACTCTGACTCCTTTTTTTTAGGATTATAACTAGTTTAAGTCATTTACTTTCTAATTAGTTTGTCATGCTATATGAATGTAGTGCCATTTTATAACCCTCAACCTCTGCTTATCACCCTGGCCACAGGACACCCTTATGGCCACTAGGGTCAAGCAATAGCTTAAGCATTGTAAAGCACAGCAGAAACAGACTATATTTCTCAAGGTTCCATTGGAAAATCAGTGCTAATGGAGTAGAACTGCCTATTAATAGTGCCTGGTCCCTCACACCATCCTGGACCTTAGCATTCATTATCTTTTGCATTATCCGCAAAATCATCTGCTAGGGTTGCATGTTTTTGGACTGTGGGAGCTGAGAGGCTAACATGCTAACCACTAAACCACCGTGCTGCCCGGATCTTAGCATCTTTTTTCTTGAAATGATAGTGCTTATGCACTTGAAAGCTTTTTAGATTTTCCTGATTTTATCCTATTCCTCCTGATTAAAGTTTTATTTATTCTCTAATTAAAGCAGTGAGTTATTTTGGCATAGACATTACCTACGCTCTATATGTTGGTGTTGGGATTGTGTTGGTTTTTATGACTTTAATGCTAGCTGAGGTAAATGTCCAGGTGCTAGTGGTAGGTCTAGCACTAGTTGTTGGATAAGTTTGTTTGTACAAAGTTTTTGGTTTGATGGCAGGTTGCTAATTCTGCCATTTGTTCTGCACCGGTATTTGTTTTAGCATAAAAGTAATGTCTTTGAAGTTGATTATTGTCTTATTTTTGATGCAGCAAATACCTCACAGCAAAATGTTCTTTCAGTATGTATACCTTCCATGCACTTTAGTTTTTACTTTCATTTTAAAAACATTTTATTAATTTTACTATTTATTCTATTTATTGTTTTTATGCAAATGTATTATAGATATTGAAAAGGCCACAAGTGTGATTGTGGGCCCCTTCTTGAACCCCCACCAAGGCTTGTCGCAATGCTCATTGATATCTTACACCAAGCCAAGAGTCTATTTTATTGAAAGTTTCGGTTAAATAGCAATGGTACTTACGGATATATCTACCCCAAAGGGCAAATTGCACTCTCGAAATGAGGTGTGGTAAGGTGAATTTCTGGAAAATTGCTATCTTGGCAACAGAAAACACAGATACACCACTGACTGAAAACAAGCTAGGCAAATGTTAACTATCAGAAAGTTATTGCTATCATGGCAGTAAATTCTGAACAAAATGTATAATGTGTTTGCCATTTTTTTAAAATAATACTTTATTAACAACTAGGTTTCAATTATTTCTCCATCACTGTAAGTTAAAAAAATAAATTACTGGAATAGCAGGATTCAAATTGGTGGCCTTCTCGATACCCATGTTCGCATACAGGGTTTGAAATTATCACCAAAGTCAGACCACAGCACTGCATCTCTGAAATAACACCAAAGTCAGACCACACCTGACTCTTAAAGGAAATCACAAGTGACATAATAATTGGTTTATTGCATGTTACACTCAAAACATCCAGAAATTAATTAATTCATTTATTATCTTCTGTTTTATCCTATATTAGGGTCGTGGGGGGTTCCTTATGCCCATCCAGGGGAGAACATTTCGGGCACTGGGCAGATACACCAAGGACATAGTGCCAATGTATTGCTGGGCACTCTCACAAAAACACACGAGGCAATTTAGAGAATTATATTTACCTTGAATCCATGTTTTTGGACTGAGGGAGGAAACAGGAGAATTTGGAGGAAACCCGCATGGACATGGGGAGAACTCCACCCAGACTGGGATTCAAACCTGGATCCCCAGCATTAACCCCTAAGCTACCATGCCACCCCATCCAAAAATTAATTGAGAGAAACAGATCATGCCTTTTTCATGTTTTAAGCTATTTAGAACACTTTAGAATGACTCGATTAGTACAATTTGTTATAAATCTGCACTTTTCAAAAACATTTTAGCAAGTCCCACATACATGATGGTAGAACACTTCTATTTTTCATTGCTTTAGCAATCTCCTTTACACAGTACATATGGATTTACATTTTAGCAGTGCTGATTAATGTTATTATTTGTGTGTTGTGGCATGGTTTAAAACATTGACAGCATGAATGTATGTGTGTTTAAAAAATTAAAACTGCCCTAGCAATTCAAAACTAACAGATGGTGTCCTCACCTAAGTCCTAATGTGTAGCCTGTGCCCTGTGGATATATGGGTGTTAGCACACTTAAGCTAATATGCTCATTCAGGTCATGGCCTGCTGTTAGGGCCAGGATTGCTCATCATGTAGGAATGGACTGGTGATACAACCTGAATTTTCTGAATGCATATTATGATTTATAACATTTGTCTAATGGAAGAACATCTGGAATTAATACTAGAATGTCCTAAATATTTATGCACAATAATGCTCATCTAATAACTACAATTAACACACACTGTCATCGATCTATCAGTGGGAACACTCACTCACTCACACAAACACACAGAGCAATTTAAAGCATTTGTTTTACCTTGAATCCATGTTTAAGACTTGAAACACTAAAATCTGCTTTACAACAATGCCCTTATGGTAAAAGCGCTAAATGAATAACTAAACTTGAACATAGTAGAACTATGTAACTGGGTATCATTTTCATAAAATTGTCAACAACTCCGAGAAACTTTATGCAATTAAGTATTACTGTAATGAAAAACTGAATAACAGGCCTCAGTAAATGCTGGATAAAGGGTCTTTTATTAAATAAAAAAAAAACAGTATCCATTTTGTCAAATTATGTGATCATTCTGTGATAATAATTACATGTTGATGCAGCAGAGAGGGACATACATAAATAGTGTGGTTGCATCCTACACATGACACAGAAGACACTTGTGCTTTTACACTTGCTTACATCAAGGACATAATATAACTCTGCCTTAATTAGTCAAAAGCATATGTTTCCCAGTGTGTTTTAGCATAAAAACTGCTTGTCGCCACATGGATTAATAGCGACACTTCCCATGGGTCCTGCGTGTCAGTAATCTGAGATTCGACTTTAACTTTAAAACTGCAGTAGTCAGACATTCCGCCTAAGCAGTGGAATGGGATAAAAAAAACAATTAAAGATGGACAGTAAAAACTGTTTGTGTATTATATCAAAATTCAGAATTGTAGCTGAAGGAGGCTGAGATTTTTAAACAGCATGAATATCAAAATGTGTGTGTTTGTGTGTGTGTGTGCATTGCTGATCACATTCTGAATACACAGGGGATCTTAGCAGCAGCAGCATACTGAACCCTCCTACTCAGGAATGCAGCAAACCCTTCGAGAACAGAGGAATGTGTTGAAAGAACACGATAGAGCTACATGACTAAACAGTGGGCTGATCCCCTTCCCCACACTTTTACAGGGCTGGGATTATTCTATACAGACATCATACATTGTCAACTCCAAAACCTTACTGCAAATTATTAGAGATGCTGTGACAGTAAGTTCTGTGAAAATTGAGAAAAAGTTTAATCACCTTTATAATCTTGATCATGACAAGTGGACTCTGAAATCAATGAATAAATATAAATAAGTAGAATAATTGTATAAATTGTACGACTTAAAATCCAGTGCAGCAAAATCCAGGTTAACATTTGCAGCATATCTTGCCATCAAAGCAACTCAGAGTTGAGGACTCAAGCATGTTGGCAGTATCAAGAACAAGACCTCTAGCAATGGTGATGTAAAAGCACAGTCATGACACAGCCTCTCTGTCACATGGTAAAAAAGGCAAGATGTCATTGTTTGTATTTTATTTAAGGATGAGTCCAAAATTATACATAACACTGAAATCTTTTGTTGGCCGAACTGTGTTCTTTTATAAAAATGAAAAAAAAAAGTAAAGTCAGAATGCTCCTGATCCTCATCCTCATAGTATTTAGGAAAATGACATATTTATTAGGGCGGCACGATGGCTTAGTGGTTAGCACCTTCGCCTCTCAGCACTAGGGATTCACGGTTTGAATCCCAATCCGGGTGGAGTTTCCATGTTCTCCCCGTGTCCCCGTGTGTTTCCTCCGGGTTCTCCGGTTTCCTCCCACAGTCCAAAAACATGGATACAGGTCAATTGAATTCTCCAAATTGCCCCATATAGAGTGTGTTTGTGTGTGTGTCTGTGTGAGTGTGTGCCCAGCAATAGATTGGCGCCCTGTCCTTGGTGTATCTGCCCAGTGCCTAAGTTCTCCCCTGGATGGGCATGGGGATCCCCCCCGCAACCCTCATAGAGGATAAAGTGGAAGATGGATGGGTGGGACCTATTTAGTATATGCTCATGAATAAGTTGCCATCAATGTAGCTGTCTTGCAGATGTCAAAGTAGATTTGAGGTAGAGGAAGTAAAAATTTACTTGCATTTATTTAACATGTGGCATTTATTAATTGCAAATAATGTTTTTATATAATTTTTATTGTATTTGTTCAAGTTTATACTTTATTTTAATTGTGTTGCAACAAAGTACATGTTGCAAACAGAAAGAGATATTTAAGCACCTAAAGGGGATGTACTTTCTTTTATCAAGATAAAAGCTTGATTCTAATAGAGTAGGAACTCTGAATGAGGCAACCCATTTCTGTCTCTAAAGCTACTTTAGCCATTAAAGCATAAAGACAGGGGTTTTGCTCAATGTTGTTTTCAGTGTGTGTGTGTGTGTGTGTGTGTGTGTGTGTGTGTGTGTGTGAATACATAAGGGGATTAAAGTCATGTGGCTGTACAATGGCCCTAGGTTCTGTTAATGTGTATGTTTGTTTGAGTGTTGGTGTTCCCTTTTTACCTTGTACGACATACACTTACACACACACACACACACACACACACACACACTGAAAACAACATTGCCGGATTAGGCTTGTCATCTGAATGAATGAATGTTAAACTTTAAATCTATGTTTGAGTGTAATGTAACACACACACACACACATTCACCTCTCCTCTGAAGATTCCAGTTATTTTTCGCCAACCTTTTCCTCCTTAAACAAAGAGTTTGACTCAGTATCTAGCTTCTTTCTGATCACTATTTGCTAAAGTAAGCTAAACTCAGATATTAGCATAATATCTGCAAAAGTATACTATAGGGAGACTGGAAGAAGAGTGGACCAAAACCGAAATCCTTCAAATCTACCCACAGCTTTGGAGTAGATAGCATGCATACGTTTGAAGAAAAAAACCCCTGCAATTGATACTCTTGTGGATGCATCGATTCATCAAATCGCTGGCTGTATAATTGATGCATCGATTTAAGTCAATTAATATTTACACCCCGACTAGCAGATTTTTGCCTCTTATTTAAATTTCTGTTCCACCTATCCTCTTATTTTGTTTTACATTTTGTGCTAGATTTTACAAGCTACTAATAAAATCTGCCATGACCAGTATAGACATCCAGATTATGCTCAAAGTTAACTTAAAGGCAATAATAAAATCATGAAGTTCTGTGATATTAAGTGATCTTAAATTATTTAAATGTATTAAAACTAAGGTATATTTGAAGTCTGCGGCACAAACAGTCCAAATCCTTATCTAACATTCACTAAAATAATGGCCTATATTTGGAAGGGGATAAGGATCTTTGCCAAAAGGAAGTCACTTTAATGATGGGAGGAGCATAGATCAGTAAAATAGATATGATTATCTCAGAATAAATCAGAGGGCAAAGAAGATTTGTTCTCTTTAGTAAGTCCACCAGAAACAGGCATTATAACTCATACACAAACGCCATAATATAAAAACTAGACAGCTATTATAAAGTCACTTCAGAAAGTAATTTTTTATTTAAAAAAGAAAAAAAAAGTTTTTAACTGTATTGTTACTGTGTTCTTATTGTTTTTTTTTCCATGCTCAATGTGACAACAGTAGTGGTGTCATTAAACACCGGTTTGTGAAAAGGAAGTGCATTATTTTTATTTTTATGTATTATTTTTAATTGTGTATTTATGTCTCAGCAGGGCATAAAGGAGAAAAGATAAGGTTTAAGACTGAGAAAGAAGGAGCTTAAAAACAAGTGATGGAGTGTGATCATATGCAGATGATCAAATAATAACTGGCCAAATAATAAAGTCATTAAAACTGTCATTTAGCAGACGCTTTTATCCAAAGTGACTTACAAATGAGAGAACACAAGTCAGGAGTTTTTTTGTCATAGCAAGTGTTTGTGGAAGAGATGTGTTTTGAATTGTTTCTTAAAGATGTTAAATGACTCAGCCATACAAACATAGTTGGGAAGATCGTTCCATTATTTAGCAGTGGCAATACGATATGGAGTGAGAGTTAGCACCATGGTGAGGTTTAGGGCTGCAATAACGAATCGATAAAATCAATAAAAATTCATTATGAAAAGTGTTGAAAACGAATTTCATTATCGGTTCGCTTAATGTCGCACGATTTTACGCGTTACTCGCAAAGTAGTAACTACTTACGTCACCTGCAGCGCTGGTATATATATATATAATATAAATATAATATAATATAATATATATAATATAGCCCAGTGATGGATTGGCGCCCTGTCCTGGGTCTATCTGCCCAGCGCCCGAGACGTTCTCCCCTGGATGGGCATGGGGAACCCTACCGCGAACCTAATAGAGGATAAAGCGGGAGATAAACATGTTGGAGTCACCGATGAGGATGAAGGAGCTCAACAGCAGCGTAAATCACTACAATATACAATAATAGTGAATTCAACTTAGCTGTGCACTCACACTATGTGAACCAGCAGAGCACGCTTCATGCTGTTTTTGGTTGTTAACTAAGATAATGTTAAGATAAGATGGTTGTTAAGATAATGACTGATGGAGAAAGTGTGTTACTTTTTATTTTCATTTAATTAGTTTAAGCAGTGTTTAAATGTTCTTTATAAATACATACAAAAACTTGTACACAATGCTGGTAATTAATGAGCAAGCTTTTTTCTGACAAAGTATGAGTGAAGACGACAAAGTATGAGTGAAGACACAGCACTCTATGGGAGTGAGGTAGGATGAATTGCATTTAGATAGAGATTAGGTAACATATTAGCTACTCAAATTTGTGTAATTTAGTATTTTTTTTACACACAATGCTACATATTGTGTCATTGTGTGTGTGTGTGTGTGTGTGTGTGTGTGTGTGTGTGTAAGAGAGAGAGATTTGTGTTTAATTGCTCTTTGGGCTTCTTAGATGACTTAAACTCATACTGTAAATTACACCAGACATTTACTGACCTATTTAGTAAATACATTTATTGATTTTTTTTTTTATTCATCGATTAATCGAAGAAACAATCGACCGATTAATTGATTATCAAAATAATTGTTAGTTGCAGCCCAAGTAAGGTTGAATCACATTAAACAATAGAGTACAGTGAACAAATTGGAGTATATATTGGAAATAAAGGTAAGAGTGACAGATCCAGAGATTGTTCTGAATGCCAGAGCCAGTGCTTGTACTGAATGCGTGCAGCTGCAGGAAGCCAATGCCATAATCTTCTAAGTATTCCATTTGGAGTTGATACTTTAAGCTTTTATTTTGTTGGTTGTTATCTGCTCTGTTATTTTATTTATATATTTTTTGTCAAAATCATCTTTGTAATTGTGCTTCTCGTTTATCATCTACTTTGCTGCTCAAAGATGAACCCACAAATAAATTAAACATTTAACTGATCTGCAAACACAATTTATTTGAGTTAAATTCAAAATCTTCACAGAAATAAGCAAAATGGGTTTGCTGCATTGTGCGAACATTGAAGGTTGTTAATTTCTGTTGTGAGTTTGTGTTCAAAACACTTCATCTGCTTTTGGAAATTGTTATCTTTAGATTAAACAAATTGTAAATCCGACAATTTCCCTTTGTCTTTTTTTTAATTGTAAAAAAACATTTTACAATTAACATTTTATAATTAACATGTCAATTAATAATATTAAATTTTTAACTCATTTGGTTTTTAAAGTGTTTTAATAAACAGGTAGTCCTTAAATCTACTTGAACCAGTGAGCCAGCATCGACAATAACGCACACCCCTGAGTGCTTCATAAATTTACATTCACATTTAGTCATTTAGCAGATGCTTTTCCAAAGCGACTTACAAATGAGAACTTCACATTCATATCAATACATGGCATACAATACATTATTGTGAATCATGCACCCATCCATCCAATATTTTCCACTTTATCCTCTATTAGGGTCGCGGGGGGTTTCCCCATGCCCATTCAGGGGAGAACGTCTCGGGCGCTGGGCAGATACACCCAGGACAGGGCACTAATGTATTGCTGGGCACACACTGACTCACACAGACACACTCTATATGGGGCAATTTGGAGAATTCAATTAACTTGATCCATGTTTTTGGACTGTGGGAGGAAACTGGAGAACCTGGAGGAAACCCACGTGGACACAGGGAGAACATGGAAACTCCACCCAGATTGGGATTCAAACCTAGATTCCGCTAACCGTGCAAACCATTAAGCCACCGTGCCGCCCGAATCATGCACCATAAATGGAAATATAGATTAATATGAAAAGCAAGCTGATTCTTGATGTGCACTAAACCTATTGTGGTTGTTGTTAATAAATTGTGTTCTGCAGTTTAGCCACATGATGGCATTTTTTAATTGTTAGAGAAACCGGAATGTCCCCAATTTCATTTTAAAAACCCGGACTGAAATACATCAAGGAAGACCAGTGATCTTTGGTTTCGAATACTTGTTTTTGCATAAACGCATTTTTCATCATAGTGTATCTGTAACCATTTTAGAAAAGTTGTAAGGCACTCGAGGTGTTTCATTATGGTGAATAAATCAAGGGAAAGAGGTGTTTCGTTTGGCACAATGCGAAGCGCTCACTCATGCCTCCATGCTTTAATAAACCCTATGTAGTAGGCTTGTAAGGAAAAAAAAGATTATGCATGATATTAACTAGGCATTTCATAAAGTGATTTAGCAATAATTTATACACTGAAATTGAGTAAAAATTGTCCATTGTAACTTATTATGGAGCAAATATAATTAATTATATACATGTAATTTTGTTTTTTAATTCATATAGGGTGGTTATTAATTACCATGCATTGTACGTGTGGTGTTTGTAAGAGAGAATATACAGATGGGTAAGATAATAGCATTCACTACTGCATTCCCTAATAGAGAATTTTTATTACCTTTGTTGAGGACGTATCACGGACATTCTACTAAATCCCTGTATCTATCAAGCTGTCCTTTACAAAGATGCAAAGGCTTTAAGGTAGTGTCCAATATGCTTAATGTATTTGCAGAGAGCTGTTTTAAATAAGCACTCGATTTCACCACCATACATTGCTTTGCCTACAATAAGAGAAAATGTTAGTGAAATTTTCTGACCATAAGGGGTGACAGCAAACCCAAACCCTATTTTTTATGAGCGTGGAGGCTAGGGGACTATACGCCCATACTGTGTGCCAGAACTCAAAGTGGTACTTGTGAGAGACTGTTTCTCTTACACTGACATCAGCGACTTTGCAACACTGCTGTTTTGTGCTCCTGGCAACACTGCTGTGTTTTGTGCCCTTCACTGTATGGTAAAGCAGAGTAGAAAGAATGGCCATGAATATGAGCATGGTACAGACAGAACAAATACAAAAGATATCTTTGCTGTTTTTTTTTTTGTTGACTAATTTTTGACTAATGCTTGTTTGAGAGCATACACATGTCTATCGGCCTCTATTCATTATATATATATATATATATATATATATATATAAATTCATTCATTCATTATCTCCCACTTTATCCTCTAGTAGGGTCGCGGTGGGGTTCCCCATGCCCATCCAGGGGAGAACGTTTCACACACTTATATATATATATCAAGTATCAAGTATTTTTAATTTGTCATTCCACAATATAAAGCACAGTGCAATATATGTGGAATGAGACAGCGTTCCCCAGGAACAAGGTGCTACATATAATAGCCAACACAAAGTGCACATGTGCAAACACAAGAATTTCAATAAATACAGGACGATACACAGAACAATAATCATTCAGGTAATGAACAATAAACATTCAAGTAATTAACCCTTTTTTTCCCAAGTAAACATTCAAGTAATGAACAATAAACATTAACATTCAGATAACATTTAGTGGAGAGGTAACAGTGCTGGTGAACTGGTTTAAGAGTCTGATTGCCTGAGGAAAGAAACTGTTACGCAGTCTGTAGGTGTTGGCCCGAATGCTCCGGTACCTTTTTCCAGAAGGCAGGAGTACAAAGAGTGTGTGTGAGGGGTGAGTGTTGTCATCCACAATGCTGGTTGCCTTGCAGATGCAGCGTGTTGTGAAAATGTCCGTGATGGAGGGGAGAGAGACACCGATGATCTTCTCAGCAGTCTTCACTACCCGCCGCAGGGACTTGCGGTCCGATACGGTACATTTCCCGAACCAGGTGGTGATGCTCAGTATGCTCTCAATCGTTCCCCTGTAGAATGTGGAGAGGATGGGGGGTGGGAGATGTGCCTTCCTCAGCCTTCGTAGGAAGTAGAGATGCTGCTGTGCCTTTTTAGCGATGGTTCTGGTGTTGAGAGGCCAGGTGAACTCCAAGGAACTTGGTGTTCTTGACGATCTCCACAGCAGAGCCGTCGATGTTCAGTGGAGAGTGATCACGCCTTGTCCTCCTGAAGTCAACAACCATCTCATATATATATAAGTTTTGTGCTAATAATTTATAATTTATTACTTACCACAATTTTGTACAACCACAAATATTATTGGTCACTCTTACCATGTTCTTTAGGACAACCGTGTAAAAATTAACGTTTGGAAAGACATTTATTCTGTAATGTATGAGAGTGTAACACTCACTTACCTCAACCTAAAGCGGCTGCGCAAGTGAAGCGCAGAGCCGCGGCGCCTAAATGCGCTGAAGGGAGCCAGGCACGCAGGTAGCAGAACAGAATGTTTAATTAAAGGTGTAAGGACCCCGAAAACACAAGCGGTACAAACGAGCGAACATAAATATAACGTAAAAAGAAAGAGCTAATTAACTTAAACGACCATGAACAAAAGTTAATTAACTTAAGAACAGGTGCCCTGTTACAGTGCCCCCACCCCTACGGTCGCGCAACTGGGGGACGCGACCAAGAGAAGAAAACAAATATCCGGGGGGGGGGGGGTCCTCCGCCCTCCGCCCTCCTTGAGTCAGGCTTGGCAGGCGCTTTCAGGTGGCCTGGCCCAGAGGACGAGGCGCGGCAGGTGCCCACTGGATGCGTGACGTGGTGGACGCCCTCTGCGGGGAAGCATGAAGAACGCCCTCTGGCTGTGCGGTTCGGTGGGTGCCCTCTGCGGATGAGGCATTGGGGGTGCCCTCTGCGGACGAGACGTGGAGAGCGCCCTCTGGCTGTGTGTTCAGGTGGGCGCCCTCTGGCTGCGTGGTCCGGTTGGCGCCCTCTGCGGACGAGGTGTTGGAGACGCCCTCTGGCTACGTGGTCCGGTAGGCGCCCTCTGGCTGCGTGGTCCAGTGGACGCCCTCGGCGAACGAGGAGTGGGCCACACCCACTGGCTACGTGGTCCGGTGGACGCCCTCTGGCTGTGTGGTCCGGTGAATGCCCTCGGCGGACGAGGAGTGGCCCACACCCTCTGTCTGCGTGGTCTGGTGGGCGCCCTCTGGCTGCATGGTCCGGTGGACGCCCTCGGCGAACGAGGAGTGGAGCACACCCTCTGCGGATGAGGCGTGGGGTGTGCCCTCTGGCTGCATGTCGATGTGGGCACCCTCTGCGGATGAGGCGTGGAGAGCGCCCTCTGGCTACGTGGTCCGGTGGGCGCCCTATGCCTGCGTGGTCCGGTGGGCGCCCTCGGCGGACGAGGAGTGGCCCACGCCCTCTGGCTGCGTGGTCCGGTGGGCGCCCTCTAGCTGTGTGGTCCGGTGGATGCCCTCGGCGAACGAGGAGTGGAGCACACCCTCTGCGGATGAGGCGTGGGGTGTGCCCTCTGGCTGCATGTCGAGGTGGGCGCCCTCTGCGGATGAGGCGTGGAGAGTGCTTTCTGGCTGTGTGTTCAGGTGGGCGCCCTCTGGCTGCGTGGTCCGATTGGCTGCGTGGTCCGGTGGATGCCCTCGGCGGATGAGGAGTGGGCCATGCCCTCTGGCTGCGTGGTCCGGTGGGCACCCTCTGGCTGCATGGTCCGGTGGAAGCCCTCGGCGGACGAGGAGTGGAGCACACCCTCTGGCTGTGAGGCGCGGTGGAGCACATCCTCTGGCTACGTGGTCCGGTGGGCGCCCTCTGGCTGCGTGGTCCGGTGGGCGCCCTCTGGCTGCGTGGTCCGGTGGGCGCCCTCTGGCTGCATGGTCCGGTGGATGCCCTCGGCGAACGAGGAGTGGGCCACGCCCTCTGGCTGCGTGTTCCGGTGGGCGCCCTCTGGCTGTGTGGTCCGGTGGATGCCCTCGGCGGACGAGAAGTGGGCCACGCCCTCTGGCTGTGTGGTCCGGTGGATGCCCTCAGCGGACGAGAAGTGGGCCACGCCCTCTGGCTGCGTGGTCCGGTGGCCACCCTCTGGCTGCGTGGTCCGGTGGAAGCCCTCGGCGGACAAGGAGTGGAGTACACCCTCTGGCTGTGAGGCGAGGTGTAGCACATCCTCTGGATACGTGGTCCGGTGGGCGCCCTCTGGCTGTGTGGTCCGATGGGCACCCTCTGGCTGCGTGGTCCGGTGGGCACCCTCGGCGAACGAGGAATGGGCCATGCCCTCTGGCTGCGTGGTCCGGTGGGCGCCCTCTGGCTGCGTGGTCCGGTGGTTGCCCTCTGGCTGCGTGGTCCGGTGGACGCCCTCGGCGGACGAGGAGTGGAGCACACCCTCTTGCTGTGAGGCGAGGTGGAGCACATCCTCTGGCTACGTA
The DNA here is from genome assembly GCA_019802505.1 of Corydoras sp. C115. Taxonomy (NCBI): domain Eukaryota; kingdom Metazoa; phylum Chordata; class Actinopteri; order Siluriformes; family Callichthyidae; genus Corydoras; species Corydoras sp. C115. The sequence continues at coordinate 364,913 of JAFMOC010000157.1, read as the reverse complement.
GTCCAGCGGGCGCCCTCTGGCTGTGTGGTCCGGTGGATGCCCTCGGCGGACGAGGAGTGGAGCACACCCTCTGGCTGCGAGGCGAGGTGGAGCACACCCTCTGGCTGCGAGGCGAGGTGGAGCACACCCTCTGGCTGCGAGGCGAGGTGGAGCACACCCTCTGGCTGCGAGGCGAGGTGGAGCACACCCTCTGGCTGCGAGGCGAGGTGGAGCACACCCTCTGGCTGCGAGGCGAGGTGGAGCACACCCTCTGGCTGCGAGGCGAGGTGGAGCACACTCTCTGGCTGCAAGGCGAGGTGGAGCACACCCTCTGGCTGCGAGGCGAGGCGGACGCCCCTGGTGCTCGGGCTCGGCGGCGGGCGGCCCCTGGTGCTCGGGCTCGGCGGCGGGCGGCCCCTGGTGCTCGGGCTGGGCGGCGTGCGGCCCCTTGTGGACGGGCCGGGTGGTGTGCGGTCCCTGGTACTCGTGCGGCCCCAGATGCTCGGGCTGGGCAGCGTGCGGCCCCTGTGGACCTCGGCGGGCACGCATTCTGCGTGGACCTCGGCGGGAACGCACGCTGGGTGGACCTTGGCGGGCACGCACGCTGGGTGGACCTTGGCAGGCACGCACGCTGGGTGGACCTTGGCAGGCACGCACGCTGGAGGCGCTGTGGCAGGGATGGCACACTCGGAGGGGCTGGTGTGTCCAGGCCCGCTGGCACCCACTGGTATGTGGGTGTGATGAGCACCCTTTGGCCGGTCGGCCGCGTCAGCACCTCCACTACACCGTTCATTCTCCACCTCTGCCTCGGGATCGCCATCCTGCACACAGTACAGGTATACCCCCACCGCTACACCCAAGGACAGAGCAACGGATGCATACGACACAGGGAAGACAGACTGGACAGCGGAGACAAAGGAATTGACCACATTCACGCCACATTCATCCACAGACACAGACACTGGTAGCTCCAGTACCGCCCCCTCGCAGCACGACTCAGACACGGCTGACCCGCAGCGCGCGTACCGGGCTCAGCAGACGCTGCACACGCAGCGTCTTGGCTCCGCATCGGCAACGCGCACTGCGCGGGGGTCTCGTAACGGGGGGTTTAACAAACCGGACTGGACCGTCAGTCCAGAACTCCTCAGAATTAAGGAGGGTTCGTATAGGCAGAATATGCCCATACAGGTACGGCTCGACCGCCTCGTCATCGGAGATCTCGATCAAATCAAGACCCTCCTCTGCGCAGAGCGACTCGTATCCACGCCTCCATAACAACTCATCATCTGAGTCGTACCACTCCGACACCACTGACTTAGAGCTGTCCTTACAGCTCTGGGACGGCGGGCATCGCATACCGGCGTACTCGCGGACATGACGGAGGGCGCCGCGAGTACGAGGGTTTACGGCCCCCGCAAAGAAAAATTTTAAAAACTCTTACCTGGGCTCTGGACTCCCCAAATGAAAGGCACGTCGTTCTGTAAAGTTCGCTTACCTCGACCTAAAGCGGCTGTGCAAGTTAAGCACAAAGCCGTGGCGCCTAAATGCGCTGAAGGGAGCCAGGCACGCAGGTAGCAGAACAGAATGTTTAATTAAAGGTGTAAGGACACCGAAAACACAAGAGGTACAAACACGAGCGAACATAAATATAACGACGTGCACGGAGGAGGGGGAACACAGGAAATAAATACAGTATAACGCCCGACCAAGTGCACAAAGCAAACCAATGAAAAGAAAGCACTAATTAACTTAAACGACCATGAAAAAGTTAATTAACTCAAAAAAAAGAACAGAAGAACAGGTGCCCTAGGCACCTGTTACAGAGAGTGTGCTGTGCTGGTAAGAGACAGCAGTGCTGCTATATTTTCACAACACTGTCTCTGTGGATAGTCCAGCAACCAAACATGCAGAGCACATCCTGTGGTTTGCATTTTTTGACCATGATGGAGGATTGCTAACACATGGAGATGAGGAGTTGCATACAAATATACTAATCACACTAATAGTTTTGCGCTTTATCAAGATAATTAGATTTATATACATCTGCATTTCGTTCTACCAGTGTATTCATCTAAGGCAAATTATTGGTCCCAGTGTTGAGTATGTTACGATGCCGCTTTACGATTGTGAGGTGAGTACCAGCAGCAGTTAGATAAGGCTTACAGCACCTTATCCAATAAAAAAAACAAAGACCAGAGATCAAGAAGCATGTAACTCAAATGAAACGATCTCTTACCCATTAGAGTTCAGGAAACCTTAAGTAGGACAAACCAAACAAGGAATTGTTTTTAGTTAATTAACTAAAAAAGGAGGAGAACAGAGGCAATTAGTTAATTAATAGAACCTAAAGGAGGCAGCACGGTGGATTAGTGGTTAGCACGACCGCCTCTCAGCGCTAGGGATTCCCGGTTTGAATACCAATCTGGGTGGAGTTTCCATGTTCTCCCCGTGTCTGCGTGGGTTTCCTCCGGGTTCTCCGGTTTCCTCCCACAGTCCAAAAACATGGATAAAGGTCAATTGAATTCTCCAAAATTGCCCCATATAGAGTGTGTTTGTGTGACTGCACCCAACGATAGATTGGCGCCCTGACCTGGGTGTATCTGCCCAGCGCCCGAAACGTTCTCCCCTGGATGGGCATGGGGAACCCCACTGCGAAACTAGTAGAGGATAAAGCGGAAGATAATGGATGGATAGAACCTAAAGGAGAAATCCCGGTTTCTCGGGTTTTATTTCTACAGTCCACAAAAAAGATGTAAAGTAAATTAAATGCTCTAAATTGCCCCATAGCGTGTTTTGTGTCTATGTGAGTGAGCGTGCACACCAACAATTTGGTGTCCTGTCCTGGGTGTTTTTGCCCAGCGCCCAAAACGTTTTCACCTGGATGGGCATGGGGAACCCCACTACGATCCTAGTAGAGGATTAACTGGAAAATATTGAATGCATGAATGATAAAGGAAAAACCAGCAACAGTCGAATTATGAGGGCATAGCCAAGTCCTAACAGTTTAAAAGTTCAAAGGTTTTTTAAAGAGTCATTTTACTTGTGTCCCTTCCAAACATAATTATTATATGCAAATGATATTATATTATCCATCCATTATCTTCCGCTTCATCCTATATTAGGGTCGTGGGGGGGTTCCCCATGCCCATCCAGGGAAGAACGTTTCGGGCGCAGGACAGGATGCCAATCTATCGCTGGGCACACACTCACTCATACAGACACATACACACTCTATATGGGGCAATTTGGGGAACTCAATTGACTTGATCCATGTTTTTGGACTGTGGGAGGAAACTGGAGAATCCGGAGGAAACCCACGTGGACACGAGGAGAACATGGAAACTCCACCCAGATGGGGATTCGAACCGGGAATCCCTAGCGCTGAGAGGCGAACGTGCCTAATATATTATATTATATTATATTATATTATATTATATATATTATATGTTACTGTTTCGACTGTTTAACGCTATGTGTGGTGTGTAGAATGTGCATATGTCCTAAGGTATTTAAATATTGAATTTATTGGGTTTATTTTAAAAAACCTTTGCATTAGGCTGAATTTCAGGGAATTTACCTTTGAGTTCAGTTTTTACCTAGCTTTTCACCTGTAAGGCAGAGGGGTGGATGGGCTTTGGGTCGTTATGCATATGAAAAGCTGCCTGATGACCCCTTAATGGTTCAAAAAAAGGGGGGCTGTTGTCCTCAGAATTTCAAGTGTTCAGGGAAGCCAGTGTTAAAAGTATTTTTTGTCTCTTGTAATTTTCTGTCTCGTGTGGTTCTGTCCATTATGACCACATTTTTTAAGCATGTCATGCCATGTAATTGAATGTCCCAGTGATACAGGTGGTAAGCTTAACCCTGAGACAGTGGCAATCCAACCTGGCATTCCGGAGGACTTTTATCCATTTTGTGTTCAAATACTTTATTTAAATTTTTTAATTACTGGATCACTGATCTGGATCACTGATAGGTTGGGAACTACGCCGCATCGGATTGCAAGACCCTGCAGCAGGTAGTGAGGACAACTGAGCAGATCATTGGTGTCTCTCCCCCCTCTTAGATTACAGATTTTTACACCACACGCTGCATCTGCAAAGCAACCAGCATTATGGACGATCACATGCACTCTCTTTTGGTACCTTTTCTGGGGAAAAGGTACCAAAGCATCCAGGCTCTCACATCCAGACTGTGCAAAAGTTTCTTACACTGGGCCATCAGACTCCTAAACAATCACAATCAGGGATGAAAAAATGCACTCACAAATGAACTGTACTAAACACACACATCGTACTATATCAAAGATGGACACATTGCTGCTAAGTGCATTGACATATTTGCACCTTACAACTCACGCTACTAGTAGACCACCTGCACTGTTCCCTCCTGGTATTAATTCTTTATTTTGTCAATTGGCTTTTGTATTTTTGTAAATGTGTAGTTCATGTTGGGCAGCACGGTGGCTTAGTGGTTAGCACGTTCACCTCTCAATGCTAGGCATTCCCGGTTCGAATCCCAATCTGGGTGGAGTTTCCATGTTCTCCCTGTGTCCACGTGGGTTTCCTCCGGGTTCTCCGGTTTCCTCCCACAGTCCAAAAAAACATGGATCAAGGTCCATTGAATTCTCCAAATTGCCTCAAATAGTGTTTGTGTGAGTGAGTGTGCCCAGTGATAGATTGGCATCCTGTCCTGGGTGTATCTGCCCAGCGCCCGAAACGTTCTCCCCTGGATGGGCATGGGGAACATCCCCCGTGACCCTAGTAAAGGATAAAGTGGAAGATAATGGGTGGTTGGATGGTGTACTTCATGTTATGTTGTGTTCTTAACTGTTCTATGTAGCACCTTTATCCTGGAGAAACTGTTATAATTCATTGTGTAATGTACACTACCATATATGGTTCAAATATATGCTGTATATAAGTACTGCATCAGACCCTGAAAACAAAGAAGCTGGAAACCCCTGAAGGTGTCATTCTGTAATTCATCCTAAATTATGTTGGTAATATTAAGTGACTAAAAAAGACACAAGAGCATGGGAATTGATTTATTATTGTAATAAAGACGAATGAGTGGAAACTTGCATCTCTTTGGGCTATCAGAGAAACTGTGCCTAATCAACTAAAATTCGCAGCTCAAGTTTCAAACAACAGACATTATCAGAGTATAATCTTGTTGCACAAAATTCACATCCTGTTTACTGGTGGCCTCATAATTTACTGTAAACCACCTGGTCTAAAAACAGGCAGTGCTGTTTTTTGTTTCTACACATGTTTCTGCGCTAGTCATAGCCAAAAGTTTTGAGAATGATACAAATATACATTTTTACAAAGTCTACTGCTTCAGTTTTTATAATGTCAATTTGCATATACTCCAGAATGTTATAAAGAGTGATCAGCTTAACAGCAATTAATTGCAAAGTCAATATTTGCCTAGAAAATGAACTTTATCCCCAAAAACACATTTCAACTTCATTGCAGCCCTGCCTTAAAAGGACCAGCTAACATCATTTCAGTGATTGCCCCATTAACATAGGTGTGGGTGTTGATGAGGACAAGGCTGGATATCAATCTGTCATGATTAAGTAAGAATGACACCACTGGACACTTTAAAAGGAGGCTGGTGCTTGGCATCATTGTTTCTCTTCTGTTAACCATGTTTATCTCTAAAGAAACATTTGCAATCATCATTGCACTGCACAAAAATGGCCTAACAGGGAAGAGTATCGCAGCTAGAAAGATTGCACCTCAGTCAACAATCTATCGCATCATCAAGAACTTTAAGGAGAGAGGTTCCATTGTTGCCAAAAAGGCTCCAGGGCGCCCAAGAAAGACCAGCAAGCGCCAGGACCGTCTCTTAAAAGTGTTTCAACTGCGGGATCGGGCAACCAGCTGTGCAGAGCTTGCTCAGGAATGGCAGCAGGCAGGTGTGAGTGCAACTGCACGTACTGTGAGGCGGAGACTCTTGGAGCAAGGCCTGGTCTCAAGGAGGGCAGCAAAGAAGCCACTTCTCTCCAGAAAAAACATCAGGGACAGACTGATATTCTGCAAATGGTATAGGGAGTGGACTGCTGAGGACTGGGGTAAAGTCATTTTCTCTGATGAATCCCCTTTCCGATTGTTTGGGACATCTGGAAAACAGCTTATTCGGAGAAGACGAGGTGAGCCACCAGTCTTGTCTCATGCCAACTGTAAAGCATCCTGAAACCGTTCATGTGTGGGGCTACTTCTCAGCTAAGGGAATGGGCTCTCTCACAGTCTTGCCTAAAAACACAGCCACGAATAAAGAATGGTACCAGAATGTACTTCTCCCAACCATCCAAGAGCAGTTTGGTGATCAACAATGCCTTTTCCAGCATGATGGAGCACCTTGCCATAAAGCAAAGGTGATAACTACATGGCTCAGGGAACAAAACATAGAGATTTTGGGTCTATGGCCTGGAAACTCCCCAGATCTTAATCCCATTGAGAACTTGTGATCAATCATCAAGAGACGGGTGGACAAACAAATACCTACACATTCTGACAAAATGCAAGCATTGATTGTGCAAGAATGGACTGCTATCAGTCAGCATTTGGTCCAAAAGTTGATTGAGAGCATACCAGGGAGAATTTCAGAGGTCCTGAAGAAGAAGGGTCAACACTGCAAATATTGACTTGCTGCATTAACTCATTCATTAACTCATTCTAACTGTCAATAAAAGCTTTTGTTACTCATAATATGATTGCAATTATATTTCTGTATGTGATAAAAACATCTGACAAACACACATAAAAACCAAAGGGCAGCAGATCATGGGAAAATAAAATATTTGTGTCATTCTCAAAACTTTTGGCCATGACTGTACACAGAAGCGAATGAGTTTATATTATTTATGATGATGTCTGATAACTTATCTAACACTAACACGTTAAACATTTGTTGCTTATGCTTCCTGTGGTTGATCAGATGATGATATTGACATTTACTAGAAATGTTCCGGTATTCTTCAAACTCAGGAAGTTAAAACAAATGCTTTTTCGTTGGCAAATTTTGTATAAAATGGTTAATCTGTTTGTTAATCTATTCAGTCAGCATACAACACAGGGTAAACAATATGTACTTGCACAAGTATATTGGGAAAAAAGGTATAAAATGTTTCCTCCACAAGAATACTGTGAAAAATGTGATGTTAGGGGCTCCCAAATAATGCATATCTAGTATCTAAAGGAAGACAATAGCAGGTCTCTTTACATGTGGTAAAAAGCTTACATGTACAATCAGTGAAAATATAATTTAATACATTCAGCAACAAATAGTTTTGAAAAGAGATTGTGCAAATTATAAATATGTATGTATGTATTAAAGTGATTTATTTTGCCTACTGTACGTACACACAGAGGAATTTGTCCTCCACATTTAGCCCATCCATGCAGTGAAACAGACGCAAATGTACACACACACTGGTGAAGTGAGCACACGTGCCCGGAGCGGTGGGCAGCTTTGAATATGGCGCCCGTGGAGCAATTGGGGGTCAGGTGCCTTTAGGTTGAAGCTCTCTCAGTTATGAGTGAGGAGGGCTAGCTTTAATAACAAAAGACTAGGTCATGTGACACAGATTAATTAACACAAATAGGCACAGTCGCAAACAAATATAAACCTAGGAACTGAAAAATGGAAAAACAACTAAAGTGAGGCGCTCAAACCAGAACAAGCTCTAATCTGTCCCAACTGGAGGATAGCGAGTATCTTAACAATATGTTACATCAGTTGGTGGTGTTATCAGTAATTCGGAATGGCACATCAGCATACTGGTGTTATCTGGTGCATAGTGTGTTCCCCCTTACTGGACTGGAAGCTGTTTGTATATTTAGTTTTTTGTCTTTACCCAGAGTTGCCATCTTTCTATTTTTTCTATCTCGGTTTGTCAGTCATACAAATCAGTGAAGGCAAGGCAACATTCTAGCCAATTACAGTTTGAGGGGGCGGGTCGCTGACTTTATTGTTCATACTTTAGAATCGATTACATTCACCGTTTTTCATATGGCATCGATATTTGAACTTATTTCCAAACAAATAAGTGGTCAAAAAGTGACACTGGCATAAACGAGACTGGACAGGAAGCAGCACCATGTATTTCAGTTGGAAATATAAGCACTGAAGTTAACACTGGAGTAAGCATTCATGCTAGGAGGGTTAGCTACAGCAGCTAGGGAGCAGAATCGAGCAGTGCTCTGCCAATTGAAAACGTGAGTGACGATGTCAACAATAACAACACCGAAGTTTGTGGTAACATTAGAGCTGCAAGGATGGCCATTCCTGCTATTGTAGTTAATTCTCCTAGTATGAATCTTTACTTCAGTCTGTGTTCAGCTTATGTTTATCACTGCATGTGTTTATGTTTAACTTTTAAATGAACTGAACACAGTACTGCACTATTGTTTTTTTTTTTTTGTTTAGATTTTGGGATTTTATTGAGAGATTGTTTCTGAGCACTGTAGTAGAAGTGGTCATAGAGCCCCTGTTCAAGTTGAAGCAAACAACTCCCCCCCGGTAAATCTGTTCTATCCAATTCAGCTGTGTTTCTCGTCATGTGACTACCCTCTATATGTTGAAATAAAAGGTTTCGGGCGCTGGGCAGATACACCCAGGACAGGGCGCCAATCTATCGCTGGGCACACACTCAGTCGCACAGACACGCACAAAAACACACTCTATATGGGGCACTTGATCCATGTTTTTGGACTGTGGGAGGAAACTGGAGAATCCAGAGGAAACCCACACGTGTATATATATACATATATATATATATATATATATATATATATATATATATATATATATATATATATATATATATATATATATATATATATATATATATATATATCCAATTGGAGACAGAGCAAATTAGTTTAATGGCATATATACAAAGCAAATGTAATAAAAATAAGTAATGTAATGTATTATGTCTGTATTACATTAATACAGACATAATACAGTAGCAAGTACTGTAAAATGCTGTAAAGTGGTAATGTTAAAATGGAATTTAAAATGACTGTGCACTTTGGCAAGGGCACAGCCTCAGTAAGAATCTCTTCCTGAGTCTGCTGGTACATGAGCGGAGGCACCTGTTTTGCCTGCCAAATGGAAGGAGACACATATACTGTATATAATATATATACTGTATGTAATATTTTGTGAAATGAAGATCATAGAAAGTAACTGTCTTTTGTTGTTTCCATACCAACTAGAAAAGAAAAATAAAGTGTGCCAGTAATATTTTAAGTGCAGTCCTTTGTCCAAAACTGGACATGAAGAAAATAAAAAAAATTATAAATGAAAAATGTATCACTGGTTGTATGCTTTTCAGAACTCAGTTTTCTGTTTATCTTATTCTAAAATAATTAAATGTTTTATGCTATGAACTGTTCACACTCTTTATTCTCTATTTTCTTAAATATTTACAGGGCTTTAGGTCCCCAAAATCTGCGTCATGGTGGCTTAGTGCTTAGCATATTCACCTCTTAGCGCTGGCAATTCCAGGATCGAATCCCAATCTGGGGGGGGGGGGTTTCCATTATCTCCCCGTGTCCACGTGGGTTTCCTCCGGGTTCTCTGGTTTCCTCTCACAGTTCAAAACATTTAATGTAAATTGAATGCTCTAAATTGCCCCATATAGTGTGTGTCTGTGTGTGTGTGTGTGTGAGTATGTAGTGTGCCCAGAGATAGATTGGTGGCCTGTCCTCCCCGATCCTAGTACAGGATAAAGAAGAAGATAATGTATGAATGAATGAAAGGTTTCCAATGTGTAGGATACATGTTGACTGTCACTGCTATACCACTGAAAGCATACTTACATACTGCATCTCACTGCAAAAAGCTAAAGTTGGTGGTAAAAACTGGACAGGAACCAAGGTACCCAACATATCCATATATTATTAACGCGAACAGGGTAGAGAATCAAACATCATGAATGATATTTCTCAACCCATGAATTTTTACTGTCCTGCTCCTTTATCCTTTGTAAGCCACACCCATTTATTTGTCTATGTATTCTTTTCAGGCCTTCATTTCTTTGCATTGGCTTTTTTTTCTATTGCTGTTTTTACAGGACTAGGCTGTTATAGGCTGCTATGACATGTATTTTGCCTTTAAGTACGTATTTTAACATTTCTGTTGAAGTTGTATCAGTCTATGAGCTGGTTTTGTTGAACCCATATTCTTTGCCATATTATTAAAATAAAAAATGGTACCGCTGTGTAAGCCTCCCTTCATATCTGCACCATGGCACTAATGCAGAAAGAGGTCATCTGTAGTCATTGTCTTCATCTTTACAGATTTACAGTATGTGTTATTAAAAGGGAATATATAGACTTATTGATTACTGTACTTTTATCAATTAATGTGTTTTCTATTTTTTCTTTATTTTATTGTGTAAATTTTGAACAAAACTTTAAAGCAAAGGCCAAAACATGTCACATAAAATCATACATTTAAAAACTAATCTATGTGATTTTATAATTTCCTAATATTGTAAAAAAAAATAATAATAATAAAATAAAACAATCATAAAAAATTTGAAACTGTCATTTAAATTTTTAAACATATAAAATAACTGCATCCCTATTTATGATGACAGAGGGCTCAGCAGCTCTTTTATAAAAAATACTGTTATTTAGACATTTCTCATGCTTTTTGTATTAATTGTTACGGTTTACAACGGCAAACCGTGAGACGTGGGTGGATCCGCTACTCGGAAACGACAAGGTCGGGGCGGGGATTAGATGTAAACAAAGTGTTTATTCAGCCACACACAGGTAACCGTAACATTACACGGGCGGCTGCGGAGATGGGGCCTGACGTCACGGCGTCCGACGTCAGCAGGGCCGTGTTCCAAACCGCAGCGTGAACAGGGTGGATGTGGCTGAATGTCCGGTAAACCAAGGCGGGACGTAGAACTGCAACAGAGCACAAACACAGGACCAAACGGGGACGAGGTGCGACAGGACAGGACGAGACGAGACCAGGGCGAGGTGCAACACAAGACAGGACGTGGAGATCAGGACGTAGCGAGAACAGGACGAGACTAGGAACGGGGCGAGATTAGGGAGCATGGCATGACTAAGAACAGGGCGAGACAAAGAACAAGGCGTGACTAGGGGTGAGGGCCAGAGTGGACGAGGCGTGACAAGGTAGGTGCGCAAACCAAGACCAACTAGCCAGGAGTGACGGGAGTGAGCTGCTTAAATAAGAAACAGTGATCAGGAACCCAGGTGTGCATAATTACAGGGGCGTGAACACAGAGACCAACCCACACCATGTGACCAAAACAAACCGTGACCATGTGACAATAACAAAGCATGACATGACAAACACAACACGTGACCATAACAAAGCATAACACTAGACTAAACATAACATGGGAACATAACACAGCAAGACAAAGGCTAAACACAACACATGACAATAACAATACTCTAAACACAACATGACAATACTCAAAACGAAACACGGGAACATAAATCCTGACAATACGCAAAACATAACATGACTGAGAACACACACATGATACTAAACACGACACGCGAACATAACTAAGCAAAACTAAGAATACACACATGACACTGACAAGGCATACCTGACACTAAACACAACACGCAAACATAACTAAGCAAAACTAAGAATACAAACAGATAACACTGACAACGCATACATGAGTGGCAAACAATGTGCTAAATGAGGGGCGGGGCTACCCCTGGAGGCACCGCCCCTCCATGACCAACCATAACAATTAATTACTAGAAGTTTCCATTCACATTTGGTTTCACACTCATTTAGCAGTGTCTGTATTTGTTCCATGGTCCTTAATGGGTTCTGTACTTATTCGATTTGTTCCGTGTTTATCAGGTTGGTGAGCTCACTTTTATGATATAGTCTTTTGTTTGTTATGTCCTTTCTGTACACTGCCATCCACAGGAAGTTTTCCTTATTAGTGTAACCTAGCACATACAGGATTTATTTATTCATTGATTTTTCATTTGTTTCCCATATGACTTATTATAATTTGGGTCATGGTTTGGGTGGGGGTGTGATGAGCCCTATCTCAGTGCTGCCTGTGAGAAGGTCACCAGGTCACCAATCCATTGTGAGGCAGACAAGCAAAATAGCAATTGTTCTGTTTGTTTGTATGTATATTCTGTATGCTGTCATCCTCAGTAAGCCATTCTTATTTACCCACTTGACTTTTGAAAATCACAAAAGTGGCATCCTCTCTCTTAAAGGAAAATTTGATATTTGCCAATTAATTTACTTTAACATGTGATGCATATGAATTCATAATATATATGTGAAAATGATGACTTTGCAATTCTTGCAGCGACAGAGCAATAACAATTTTGATCATTCAATGTAAAGATAAAGTGTGGAGATTCTATTGTCATGTATTATTTTGAGGTTGATCATGTTTGCATTTTTCAGATAAGTTCCAAAATATCTATTCCAAGTTTACTCTCTACTCTTTACTCTCTGCCTAAATGCAGCATCAAATATGTTTCTACTAAATTCATCCCTCCAGTAATTATCATAGACAGAAAAAAATCTGGAGTTTTATCTGGAGTGTACTGTTCTCTGGCCCACAGCACTGCTGTGTCTAATCCACTCGTACCAGCACAACAGACGCTACCACAAAGTCAGTATCACTGTAGTACTGAGAATCACTCAACAGCCTAATTCCTTGTGAGGTGCCCTAATCATCAGAGATCAAACTAAAGTGGATTAACAAATTATGTAGAGACTACACTACACTACAAACAGATGGATATTACAAAATGTATAAGATCCATGATATTAATATGATTAATGGAACTGAAAAAACAGAACTAAGGAGGTGTACTTAATCAAATGGCCGGTAAGTGTGTGTGTGTGTGTGTGTGTGTGTGTGTGTGTGTGTGTGTGTGTGTGTGTGTGTGTGTGTGTATGTAGGCAATAGCAGGATATAGAATGGGATGGGATGGGAAATAGTTTAGTATACCAGATAAATGGTTCTGATTTTCATTGCTCACTGTCTTGTCTGCATTTTTATTCTGCTCACAACCCCTGTTCACTCATAAATATGCTAGGTGTAAGGGTTACTGTTATCACCACTGTGATTACTGTGCAAAATGCTGCAGCTAGAGTTTTAACTAGAACCAGAAAGTTTGATAATATTAGTCTTGTGCTATCAAAATTATATTAGCTACCAGTTACAAAATTGTATTGATAACATATAAAATTCTACATCATCAGGCTCCACAGTATCGCCGAGCTAATTCAGCTGTATAAGTCAACACACGAGCTCAGATCTCAAGGTGCTGGTTTGCTTTTAGCTCCTAGAATAAATAAAATTACTGCTGGTGGAAGATCAAATTTATTTTTTAATATTTAAAAGTATATTAAGAACACATTTATTTAATTTTGTGTTTAATTAATTTCCTGTAGATAAAGGTGTTGCTCTCAGGCTTGGCAGTGTTGGGTTGGTGATCTGGGATAGACTGTGCTGGCTACACTACACTACAAACAGATGGATATTACAAAATGTACTAAGTCCATTAATATTATTAATGGAACTGAAAAAACAGAACTAAGGAGGTGTACTTAATCAAATGGCCGGTAAGTGTGTGTGTGTGTGTGTGTGTGTGTGTGTGTGTGTGTGTAGGCACACACAAACTTGAAATAGCAGGATATAGAATGGGATGGTAAATAGTTTGTACTAGTATACCAGATAAATGGTTCTGATTTTCATTGTTCACTCTCTTGTCTGCATTTATATTCAGCTCACAACCCCTGTTCACTCATAAATATGCTAGGTGGAAGGGTTACTGTTATCACCCCCACACACACAACTACTTAAATCGATGCAAGCACACACACACACACACACACACACACACACACACACAGACAGAGAGAGAGAGAGAGAGAGAAATCATTGGAACATCTGTTAAAATAATTTGCTTCAGACATGGTTATTGGCAATTACAGATCTGGAAAACATTTTGGTAGATTTTTTATGTCACAGGGATGAAGCTGGAGTACATGTACAATAGTGAATGCTCATGAGGGAGCTGGGGCAAATAAAGGGCAATGAATAGGACAAACACACTTGCACCCTCGTGGAAATGGGCAGCAAACCAGCACATCATTTTGACAGATCTGGCAGTGTCAGGGTTTTCAGGTCAGCAGGAGACCATTCAGACCACAAGCGCTCTCCAAAGGAAAACGGAAACCAGACGATTCCTTATGTTCCTCAACCAAATGCTGTTCTAAGGCATCAGGACAATCAGACAGCCTCCCTACACTGAGACTTTTTTCTGAATAATTGTGCTGTTTTTGTTATCATGAAATTAGCTTTAAAGATTGAAACATTAATAACACCACCATGTTAAATGTACATAGCTCCACCTCAAAATACAGAACTACCTCAGAGCGCTAGAAAGTGTGCCCTCATCCTGTAGTCAGCGATGCAGCCATGCTCCAAGCAGTATGATGCAGAACGGCAGTAAAACTGCATGTGTGCATTGTAAATTCTGCAGGGACATTGGATGTAGGTAGCAACAGAATGATGCAGAGAGGTGATAAAACTGCACATGTGCATTATAAGTTAGCAGTGCCATATAATTAAGATAGTATTAGGTTTTGTAGGCAGGGCTAAAACCTGACAGTACAATAAGTACAATGCTGTTGACACTTTAACTAGTTCAGTAAGTGCAGAAGAAATGTAAAAGATTTTAGATAAAACAATAAAAACTTAAAGCAGTGCAACTATTTTTTATACATAAATGAAAAAGGACTACTGATTTTATAATCTGAACATTCATTCATTTATTATCTCTTAATCCTTTACTAGAGTCACGAGAGGGAGGGGGGGTCCCCATGCCCATCCAGGTTAGCCAAATACATCCAGGACAGTGTGCCAATCTATCTACTCACTCACACAAACACATAAAATTTGCCCTAAATCCATGTATTTGTACAGTGGAAGGACCCGGAGGAAACCCATGCAGACATGGGAAGAACACGGAAACTCTACTCAGATTGGGTTTCGAACCGGGAATCCCCAGAGCTGCGAGGCAAAGCACTAAGCCACCATGCCACCCTAATCTGAACATGTTAAAATTAATTAAATTTTAATTAAATGAATTAAAATGCTGCCCAGCGATGGATTGGCGCCCTGTCCTGGGTCTATCTGCCCAGCGCCCGAGACGTTCTCCCCTGGATGGGCATGGGGAACCCCACCGCGACCCTAATAGAGGATAAAGCGGGAGATAATGAATGAATGAATAATTAAAATGCAATGAATTGTCAGGGTGGCAGAGTCACATACTGGTTAGCTGTCCATTTCTCAGCATTAATATTCTTTATCTTAATATTTATATATATATATATATATATATATATATATATATATATATATATATATATATATATATATATATATATCTTTCGGGGTTTTATTTTTTGCATATCTGCATGGATTTTCTACCAAACATCCCCAATACACTGTGACACAATGACATCTAATTTAAATTAACTTGAAACCATAAAGTGTTAATGTGCTTGTTGAGAAAACCCAGACAGACACACAAACACACTATATGGGGAAATTTAACATTGCCAATTTACCTTTAATCTATGCTATATATCTGTAGGAACAAACTGAACAACCTGGAGAAAATCCACAGGGACACAGCCAGAACACAATGCAATCTCCACCAAGTTCATATTCTGTTCTGGGTGGAGATTGTATTTTGTCCTTGCCATGTCCCTGTGTGTTTCCTCTAGGTGCTTCTGTCCCCACCCATAGTCCAAAAGCATGGTTTCAAGGTAAATAAAGGTTAGATTATTGTAATTCAGGATGTTCTAATAAATCTTAATATAAACTGAAACTTGTGCAAAATGCTGCAGCTAGAGTTTTAACTAGAACCAGAAAGTTTGATAATATTAGTCTTGTGCTATAAAAATTATATTAGCTACCAGTTACAAAATTGTATTGATAACATATAAAATTCTACATCATCAGGCTCCACAGTATCGCCGAGCTGATTCAGCTGTATAAGTCAACACGCGAGCTCAGATCTCAAGGTGCTGGTTTGCTTTTAGCTCCTAGAATAAATAAAATTACTGCTGGTGGAAGATCTAATTTTTTTTTTAATATTTAAAAGTAGATTAAGAACACATTTATTTAATTTTGTGTTTAATTAATTTCCTGTAGATAAAGGTGTTGCTCTCAGGCTTGGCAGTGTTGGGTTGGTGATCTGGGATAGACTGTGCTGGCATTTCACCACTTCACCCAGCTCATCATTAGTGTGTTACAAGAGGGCGGCGCAGTCCGTCCAACGGCGGCGCTGCGCGGTGCTGTGTGTTAAGAAGCGAGCCAGGCGACCAGGTAAGCAACAGAGAGGTTCTTTATTCCATGAATCAGCGGGAACGCCGCTGAAGGCACGGCGGAACGTGCCGGGAACGAAACACTAATCAAACAAACAAAACAACAACCGAACCGAACTAAGACAAGCAAACAAACACCCAAACGTAACATAATCGTACCACGCCTGTAAGAACATATACAATGCTGGCCTGCTGACTCAGGGTGCATGCACGCTTTAAGTGTAGTCAGCAGGCCACATGTGATTAGGTAGGACCCAATCCCAGCTCTCGGGGATGGGCCCTACCTACGGGAACCCCGAACGGCCAAAACTGAAATCAGAAAACAGGGGGGAGTGGGCCAGCACTCCCAACCCTGACATAGTGGCACTGAAATGATGACCTCACAGGGAGCCCTGTGGAGTCTGCAGTATCTGCCCCTTATAGTTATGCTGCTTTAGTCAGTTATGTTGGAGTCACATGCTGTACTGTGTCAATCAAACTCTGGTATTACTTAAAAACTGGATTTATTACCACTAACTGCTTTTCATGTTTGTGTCTTTTAAGGTGTTGCAAATTTTTTGGAGGTGTCATCAGCTCTTCATCCATTGCACTGATGAAGCACTGTGGCTACGACAATTACTGGATGTAACCTGGAATGTTATTGGACTGGCTCCTGCAAGACACCCTCAATGGACTTATATAGTTTTCCAATTGTTCTTTGGGGGTTTAAATGATTTTAACGTTGTAAAGCCGCTTTGTGACAATGTACTATTGTAAAAAGTGCTCTATAAATAAATTACTTGAACTTACTTGAACTTCCATGTCAGTTTATTTATATATCACGTTTTACAAGAGTTCATTGTCACAAAACAGCTTTACAGTGTTTAAAGCCTGAAACCCCCAAAGAGCAAGCCAAAGCAATGGTGGCAAGAAAAACTCCTTGTTATGTTGGGGTTTTTTTTTAGAGGCCGGGCAGCATTAACAGTGTAGTGTTAATAGTAGTAATGTACAGATTGTGTAGTGATCAGGGGGTCCAGCGTTTTTAAATGTGGTACGATAATTGAAAAAGACAAGCCAAAGGACACACCTAAAGCTCAATGTACAAGTATACTTTTGAAAAGAAAAGTCAGAGAAATTTTGTAGCAATATATAGGTTTAAAGCAACCAGTTTCAACAATTACAATTAATGCCATCATTCCACTATCTAAAACCTATTTTTAAAGCACACACAATGCAAAATTGCCAACCCTATAAACAAAAATGTGATACATAAGCAACAAAAAAAACAAAGTGTACACTTGGTTTAATGCAAAAAATATGAAGCAACACAGTAAGTTTATTACATGATGCCGGCAAGCAAGGTCAAATCAAGGCAACTGATTAGAAGTAATTAACTTTTTTAAGTAATTACCATTTCCCTTGAAGTAAACACTGCAGTACAATACAGTACTTGGAGGTACTCAGGATTTCTTTTGCATTTATTTTTATTTTAGAACGTAAGCTGATTATAAGTATCAGCTTATAGATTTTGTCATTATTTTTACGTTGTCTTTTGATTATATTTAAATGCTGTTTAAATTAAAAACAGGATTAATTTCTGAAATATGTTTTATTGTGGGATTTTTTTCCTAACAACTTGGACAAAAGTTAGTATTTTATACTAGCAAAATACCCATGCTGCGCAGAGGAGAAGTACTGCCTGAAAATGTTTATCAAGAACAAATGTAAATAAATGTAATTTAAACTACACAAAAATATACCAATATATAAACATTATAAAGTTCTCTTTGTACACCAAATTTGTTGTCAGTTTGGCCCTTCGGTTATAATATGGCCAAGCTGTTCGCTTAGCTTACTCTTGAGCATTCAACGTCCAGTTAGCCATGTAATCCCCATATGGAAATGTCATATACCTGTTTTTATTATTTAGCATAAGTAAAATATAAGTATTATTTAGCTAATGCTGTGAACCCGCAGCACCATAACCCGTTGTACTATAAATTAGTACTAAGTTAATTATGGCACTTGGCATGAACCCATTCGAAACACTAACAACAACGGTATCGATACGTACATCGATTTTGGTTAGTGCAGGGAAGCTGCGTACTAAGTTTTGTGATGATGGCGCCATAAGTAAGAAAATTCAAGATGGTTGTTTCGGGTCAAATTTTGAAATGAAATGAGCCTGCTAAATTGCAGCCTTCTACCTACACAGGAAGTTGAAAAATTGGTGATGAGTCAGTCAGTGAGTGAGGGCTTTGCCTTTTAATCGTATAGAAGGTTAGTTTATTTGAAATGAAACTAACTATTTGCTTTATTGTGTTCTACAATCTAGTCAAAAATAAGATCTTCCTGATGTTTTTTCTCTATTTTGCTCTATCCTGAGTATCCTCTTCAGTCACCTCCATGTCCTCCACATCTATAAAACTCCCTTTTGGCCTTTCTATCCTCCTCCTACCTAGGGACTACATCCTCAGCATCCTCCTCTCTTGTGGTCTGGATTTTTCTTCCTTCTGGACCTAATTGTATCCAGGTGACAAATGGTTTACTATCCCAAACACAATGTGCTGCATACATCAGGTACTAACATAACAGTTTGGTCAGGTAGGAAAATGACAGATTTTGTTTTGTGATGCACCTAACTGTAAAGTAATGTAAACTGTCTGGTTAACAAGCAAGCTTGTTAACCAGCTGCCGTTGTAGTTTGCTAGCATGCTAGTTCATGTTAGCGGGAAGCATGGAGCAGGGGGAGAACGTGATTCGACCCGCCCAGTCGTCCTTAAAAGACTGTGTTTGGCTTTTAAAGCCAGGAAGAGAGAGACAAATGTGCGAGCCCGTTTGGCGCGACATCACTTTGAGATAAAAGAAGTTGAAAAGTTGAAAAATATATTTAATATTTAAGGTTAAGTTTTGAAAATGTAGCGAATGTTGGTGCAATATAGTTAAAAAGACTGAAGTATGGATTTTATTTTTAATGTTAAGTTTTAAAGATTTGCAAAATCTAAATGCACTATAACTGTAAAGTCTGTATTTTAGTTTCGATTTAAGGCTAATGCACCATGGTAAACTTTGTATTAATATATTTTTCATTATTTGTCCATTGATAGATGGTTTTTATGCAAGAAAAAGCCAGGCAGCTAAGCTAACCTAATACTGATAATTTTAATTTAGCGCAATCCTATTTTTTGTATAAATTTAAAATGATGCAAAAAGATTTGATACAGGAAAGAACCTGACAGTATTGTTTTAAATAAATGTTCTATTTGTTTACATTGTTATTTCATCTTGTCAATCACATAATTTAAACTGAACTGAACTGAAAAAATCGTTTGTGAATCGAAAATCGATTCTGAATCGAATCGTGACCTCAAAAATCGGAATTGAATCAAATCGCCAGACACTGAGAGATTCACACCCCTAATGCACACCATACATAAAATAAATAAAAGAAACACAAAAACAAAAGTGAAGGCACCTACTAAACCAGCCATCAAACCGATGTGCTTAGACACTAGGGGACTTTACTGAAGACTATGGCAGGTAACTATAACTAAAAAGGCATAAAAAGGCATTTGTAAGTAATAACTCTTTTGAAGAGGCAAGCTTCAAATGTAGTAGATAATAACAAATAATAAAGCTTATCTGATTTGTATTGCAAGGTCTTGGCTTTGGCTTGTACAATTTTTTCTTAATTCAGTAAAAATATTTTTAGTTACCGTATGTTCGTAGTAGACAAGATGGATGTACACTACTAAGATGGACGACCGCTGTCCCATCTAAAGAGGCCTGTCCTTTAATTAAAAGTGGACTAGTTTAACAAGAACTATGTTGTTCTCGGAGCTCCATTTGGACCAAAGTTTCAACACACCAACTACAGTTCACTACTACCTATCAATGTAGGAAAAACAGAGCTATTAAATAATGTAGAGAAAATAATTTATCAGTGTATAAACAGCTTTTTGCAGCATTTTTTCTACCAGTGCACCTTTTTAGGTTTAACATAATTATTATTGCATGTGTCTCATATACTGTACATACAGGCCTATATACACAGATCAAGCAAATTCTTGACCATTTTTACCAAACAACTGGAAATGGAAGGAGAACCAAGCATTTAACCTGACAGCTGTTAAATTTTCACTTACAAGCACTAACAGACATGCTAGCAGTGACACTAAACTAATTTGCCTGATGAAGCTTCCATGATGTGAAACTCTGCAGGATAGTATGACCTTGGCATCACAACAGCATTAGCATGCACACATCACATATGTGTACATGCAACCATGCAGGACAATGTACAAAACAGAAATGTCATATTATTTCAATTTGCACCTACATGTTTATTTTAAAATTACAGATTTCTTTTGTCTCAGTTTAAATTTCTCAAGTGCTATGTGTCATTTATACAGTTCCTAAGCACTTTTGAAAAGAAATAGGGTAAAAAAGTATGGCTTACTGGATAAAAATGTGTTATATTCAATTGGTCTTATTAATTATTATATTATGATATAATATTTTATACTAATACTAATACAATTTGCAGAAGCCATTATATTACTGCATTTCTGTGGCACATCCTACAATATCTAAAGCATCACTTTTAACAGAGTTGCCAGAGTTTGCAGTTATAAAATAAATTTAAAAGTAAACAAAATAAATAACTTGCCCTGTCAAGCAACAGCAATTAACTGCCATGTCTTTATTTGATCCACGTCTTAATGCCGGCACCAGCCCTTATTGTAATTAACCTAGTGTAAGGAATATGTTCAATCCTAAAGTGCCTCATTGCCCACATCACCAAATATTAGTAGTCAGAACCATTAGTATGAGTAGTCACAAAAAAGGTTTAGAATTCGTTAGATTTTTTTCTAGGGGAGCAAAGTGGACAAATTTATAACTACTGTGGTTACTTGTTACATTAACCATTACCAGTGTACAGTACATAAGCTACCTTGGTTAGAATCAGCTTTTAATTACTGTTTCAGTCTACACCTGCCTAAAATATTACATTATAAGAAGTTTAAACTTGTTTTATTTTACTCAAAAATGAAACAATAATTTCATTTTTAATTTATGGTTACATTGTAATAATAAATGGCTGCAATTTCTCTGATGATTGTTATCCTATTATTTTTTTCATCAAATGATGACAGCTATAAGCCTCTGGTGTGACAGATGCCAGCATTACACAGTGAAACAATCCTGCCAGAAGTCCCTTTGACAGTTTGATAACACAACCCGGAATAGATCAGCATGCAGGGTGCCAGTCAATGCCACTTAACAGAGTGACACAGGGATGGAAAAATAGAGAGAAATAGAGGATCAAAGCAAGTGTTAAGAGAGCAAAGCACCTCAAAGCACGAAGTGCAGGAGAGACCTGTGTAAAAACACTAATTACCCTGAGGTTAAGGAAACACTTCAGTAATCATGCTGATTAAGTTATTTTAAGGTATGACATCAGTTGGGAATCATAACTTTACTATGATATCTTTGTTTGGCAGGCACATGAGATCTATCGACTGATATTTGACAACTTAATTACAAGTGATGGCTCACATTCAGTAATCCCCAAATCTGTCCTGTAAATGCAGGTACAGTTTTTAGTAAAAAACAGACAGATTAAAGTGAAAGGTGACACTGGATTTAAAGTCCAGGTCTACAGTCTACAGTGCACTCAAACAACATGCTAAATACATTCACTTGTGAATATCAAAATGTTCTGTAGTTGGAAATCAAAACACTAAGCACTGATTTAAAGAAAAGTTGTGTTTAACATTAAATGTATTTAGTTTTTATTTGTTTCATTTTCTTTATTTGAATTGGTTACATTACATTACAACTACATAAACAGCATTAAATTAAAATATATATATATATGATAAACTGTTGACTGGATGGATTAATGTGTAGCTGAAGGAATGACCTAACAAATAATGGATGGATGGATGGATAAATGGAGGAATAACCTGGCAAATGATGGATGGTTGGAGAAATAACATGACAAATGATGGGTGGATGGATGGGTAGATGGATGGGTGGGTTGATGTATGGATGGAAAAAGGATGAAAATATGGAAGAATGGATGGATGAATATCTTAGCAAATGATGGATAGATGGATGAATATATCGATGGGTGGATGAAGGAAATGCCTAGCAAATGGAAAACCCCTAAAAATGACATAACAAATAATGGATGGATGGATGGATGAATGACAAATGATGCATAGAGGAATGACATGCCAAATGAATTAATGGATGGATGGATTGATGAATGGATGGATGGATGGATAGATGGAGGAATAACATGACAAATGAAGGATGGATGGCTGTGTTGGTATAATAACTGATTAATAGGCAAATAGGCTGATAATGATGATGGATTAAATAAATCGAACTGGACTAGTTTGGTGGCTGGATGGATAAGAAAGTAACTGGAGTAATGAACAAAAAAAATATGGATAGACAAATTGCAAAGACTTAAACTGGTGAGTAGAAATACAGAAGGCCAAATGATAACTAGGAGATAGAGCAGTAATGGAGTAAGGGTTGAGAAATAGATGGGTGAATGAATGTTTGGAGGATGGGTGGAAAAATGCACAAATATAGGTGCATAGACGGGTTGTTGAGTAATTGTAAGGATGTATGTCTCCTAACCTCAGTGTCCACTGTTGGGTTTTTCTACCAAAACCGCATATTTATTGTCCTTGGCTCTGACGCAGAGTACAGCGGTATCTTACACGTAATCTCTGGACTTACCCTGCATCTACATAGAGATAGACTCACACACATAAACTGCACACATGGTATTATTATAGTACACATGGTACGCAAAACCAGCACGCGTTACAGACAGAAAAGCGCAACTACACACGCAGATTCCTCAATGAAGGGAATGTAGGCTGTGTGAACGTGAATGCGGCGCGTTTGTAGAAGGGGGCGTCACTCTGATGGCAATGCAGCGTAAAACGGCGCTCGGTACTACTGACATGACGGCGGATTTACGCAGGACAAGCTGAACATGTGAAAATCAAAGACTTTTGAGGCTTTGTGTGTTGAAGGGGCGTCAGTATGGAATGATGGGGCTTACCATGAGAGCAGAAATCCGGACGGCGCTGGAAGCAGTTTGGCGGATCTCGGCCGCACTGCCAGGCTTCAGCAGGTTTTTTGTGAATCTCCTGGTTGATGCTTCTGCTGCCATTTGTTCATCGGCACGATCCTATAAATTCCTCCGGGATCAGGACATAAAAATAACGCTTTAAAAATTCACCTTCCGCAGCCGACTGCTGTTCCAGACAGCGCCAGCCTCTCTCCCTCTCTCTCTCTCTCTCTCTCTCTCTGTGTGTAGGCAGGGCTGTGTTCGGTTCATTCAGCTGGATGTCAAAAGGGAATGTGAATACAGATGAAAGCAGAAGTCGTGTTATCCCATAATATTCAGAAGTGTAATTCCACTAGATCAATTGTGGATTTGATAAATGAAACATTTACCTTTATACGATCAGACCCAGTATTTCAAGCTCTCAAACTGGTCTTTTTTTCCGATCGAAGCAAATTTAGTCGTTTTGCTCCATCTGCTGTTCCTTTTATTCAACGCGGAAATTTTTTAAAATCGATGCTCTTTTTTAAACCAGTGGTAACTTTCTCTGAGCATTTGGGCAAGGCAAGCCAAACCTAACAACTCACCCTTCATCACTTACCCATAATTTGAGATAAAGTCCTGTAACGTAAAAAAACGTAAAAAGACATTAATTGTATTATTTTAAAGTTTGGTAAACTTTGGAATGCTTTTACCTTTGTTATGATATTTTTGTAATTATGATATGTAAACAACTGCTGAATGGCAGAGGGAATGACCAGGTGGGGGTTGACCATGTATAATTGTAGGAATGACCACTTGTCGAATGAGCATGAGAAGGAGTCAGAAAGTCTGGTCGCAGGGTGACCTGTGAAAATATGGAATTAGGGGGCAAGTAACATTTGTTAAATGTAAAATTGGGACTGGGGACTCAGAAAATCCCATCATATTTGGAAGGTCCAGTCACCCTCAACCACACAGAAGAAGGACAGCCCACCTTCAAACAGGCACCAATCCATTGCTGGGCACACACGCATACACATACCCACACACACCTACACACTATATTGGGGTAAGTTATAGCAACCAATTCACCTTCAGGCCATCTTTTTCTGATGGTGGAAGCAAACATGGAAACTCTGGATCTGGATCCCCAGCTCTGAGAGGTGTGCATGTGAATCACTACACCACTGTGCCCCAGTTAATGAAGTACACATTAAAAAAAATTAAATGTCAGACGTTTAATGTTTTTTCACATTTGAAACTTGAATGTGACCAGCTTTATTGGTTAGTGGCTTGGTAGTTAGCACCTTCGCTTCTCAGCACTGGGATCTAGGTTCGAATCCCAATCTGGGTCCTTTGGTTTCCTCCCACAGTCCAAACACATGTATTCAAGGTGAATTGGCTACTCTAAATGGCCCCTATATAGTCTGTGTGTCTGTTTGTTTGAATGAGTGAGTGTGTGCCCAGCGATAAATTGACGCCCTGTCCTGGGTGTATCTGCCCAGAGACCGAAATGTTCTCTCCTGGATGGGACGACCCTAGTGGAGGATTAAGCAGAAGATAATGAATGATTAAATGAATCATTCAGATTGGGTTCGAATCCCAATCTGGGTCCTTTGTTCCCAGATTGGGATTCGAACCTAGATCCCAGTGCTGAGAAGCGAAGGTGCTAACTACCAAGCCACTAACCAATAAAGCTGGTCACATTCAAGTTTCAAATGTGAAAAAACATTAAACGTCTGACATTTAATTTTTTTTTAATGTGTACTTCATTAACTGGGGCACAGTGGTGTAGTGATTCACATGCACACCTCTCAGAGCTGGGGATCCAGATCCAGAGTTTCCATGTTTGCTTCCACCATCAGAAAAAGATGGCCTGAAGGTGAATTGGTTGCTATAACTTACCCCAATATAGTGTGTAGGTGTGTGTGGGTATGTGTATGCGTGTGTGTCCAGCAATGGATTGGTGCCTGTTTGAAACATTCTCCCATGGATAAGCATGGGGAACCCCCACATGACTCCAATAGATGATTAAGTTGAAATAATAATATGATATGATGATACTTCTTTAACAATATATATATATATATTAGGGCTGCAACTAACGATTATTTTGATAATCGATTAATCGGCCGATTATTTTTTCGATTAATCGATTAATCGGATAAATATAAATAAAAAAAAATCCATGTCTTTGCATTTACATTTAATCATTTAAAAGACGCTTTTATCCAAAGCGACTTACAAATGAGAACATTACATGTCAGTAGTTATGAAGAAAACCAACTACACTGTACAATTATTAAGCAGGTCAATAATTGTCTGGTTTTATTTACAGTAGGAGTTTAAGGCATCCAAGTAGCCCAAAGAGCAATTAAACACAAATCTCACATACACACTGACAATATGTAGCACAGTGTGAAAAAAAATACTAAATTACACAAATTTGAGTCACTCTAATATGTTACTTAATTCTCCTTTAAATGCAACTAATTCAACCTCACTCCCATAGGGTGCAGTGTCTTCACTCATATTTTTATCAAATAATGCAGTGTCTTCACTCATATTTTATCAAATAATGTGTACCTTGATCATTAATTAGCACCTTTGTGTACAAGTTGTATGTACAGTATTTATAAAAGCATATTTAAACACTTATTAAGCTGTTTGGGGGGGGGGGGATTTCAGTAAAATTATTCTATAGTATAGTATTATATATAGTATGTTTGTGTTTAAACATACTATTATAGTACACTTAATTCCAAATACTGTCTGTTCTGTAGCCTATTGGAAAAAAATTAACAAATGAACTAATTAACAACCAGCTATTGAAAAAAATAAATTAACAAATTAGCCAATGAACAAAAAAAATACGTCTTGTGTGAAAAGTCGACCCGGTTTGAAGCATGTAGTTTTAGTGCAGGATATTTATAAGAACAGTGTGACATTGGTGAGATATGCAATAGGAAAGACAAATGGGCTTAAATTTAAGGTGGAGGCTGCCTCAAGGGTCAGCTCTTGGACAGGCTGAGAGTCAAGGTTTGTCACTAGGGATAATCGATTTTTTATCGTTGTTGCAGCAAAGGCAAAAAGCCCTAATATATATATATATATATTATATATATATAGATATATATATATATATATATATAATATAGTATGATATATAAATATTAATATATATGCCCAGCGCCCGGACGTTCTTTCTCCATTCTTTTCTCCCCTGGATTGGCATGGGGAAACCCACCACCCACCACCCCCCCCAGCCCCAAACCGCGACCCTAATAGAGGATAAAGCAGGATATAATGAATGAATGAAATGAATATATATATATATGCTTTAAATCTAATCTAAATTACCAGGTGAATTATTAGGGTGGATGTTTGGACTCTGTGGAATATGATGGGATCTGTGGTAAGAGTAAGAAGCAGGTATTGTTGCAAAGAAAATAGATAATAAGTATTCAAATGTTCAAGTATTTTGGCATTCCAACAATATAAATTAGTGTACAGTATACAGTGGAATGAAACAGCACTCTCCAGGAACTAGGTGCTACACAGAACAGCTACACAACCCAACATAAAGTGCATATGATTAAATAGCTTGTGCAAAACAGGAATTACAGTAAACACAAGACAATATACAGTACAATTCACAAGAAACGAAATAATGGGAGGGAACAGTGCAACAGAAAATATACAGGGCAAAAACAGTAAAATTAAATACTTAGTGTTAAGTTTACTAATTATTGGATAATATACTAGAGGGGGGCGGCACGGTGGCTTAGTGGTTAGCACGTTCGCCTCTCAGTGCTAGAGATTCCTGGTTCAAATCCCCATCTGGGTGGAGTTTCCATGTTCTCCCCGTGTCCGTGTGGGTTTCTTCCGGGTTCTCCGGTTTCCTCCCACAGTCCAAAAACATGGATGAAGTCAATTGAATTCTCTAAATTGCCCCATATAGAGTGTGTCTGTGTGAGCGAGTGTGTGCCCAGCGATGGATTGGCGCCCTGTCCTGGGTCTATCTGCCCAGTGCCCGAAACGTTCTCCCCTGGATGGGCATGGGGAACCCCACCGCGACCCTAATAGAGGATAAAGCGGGAGATAATAAATGAATGAATGAATACTAGAGGGGTGAAAAAGAGTGTACAAGTGGATGGCATAAAGTTGAATGAGTGATCTATGAGACAACTATCTGCAAGAGTAAAGGGAAAATAATAGGAGAACAGGTCAGTAGTGAGACCTGCAATGTTGTACGACCTAGAGAAGGTGGCTCTGACTAAAAGACATAACGGGTAATTGAAAATAGCAGAGATGAAGATGTTATAATTCTCACTGGAAGTGACGAGGAGGGACAAGGTTGGAAAAGAAAAATATATTAAAAAATATGTAAATTAGCTTTGATTGCTGTACACAATCACTGAAGCATTGTTGGGTGCCCTGGAAGTAGAATGGAAAAAAAAACAAAGGCAGGTTGAAGTAATTACATGAATGTTTATTTTAACATTGACAAAAATGAGGAAAGGTAACTTACATACTTACTAGACAAACATAACTTAATTTGAAAATAACCTGACAAGGCCCTGCAGCACTTGTTCAAAGAATAAGGAAAACATGTGATTGGAAACAGGTGCTGGGACTTAACAATAAGGTAACAACTATATTTTATTTAGCAATGACATTAGGGTGATTATAAACTGCTGTGTTTGATCCACTTAAATCAGTGCAACACAGTTCCTCCTACAGTCTAAAAACATGGATCAAGGTCAATTGAATTCTCCAAATTGCCCCATATAGAGTGTGTTTGTGTGTGTGTCTGTGTGAGTGAGTGTGTGCCCAGCGATAGATTGGCGCCCGTTCCTGGGTGTATCTCCCCAGCGACCGAAATGTTCTCCCCTGGATGCCTGGGTAGGCATGGGGAATCCCCCATGACTGCAGTAGAGGATAAAGCAGAAGATAATGGATGGATGGATGGAAAACCCAACTTGATTCTATTATACTAAATTGGCTATTATAATAATAGAATTTATACTAAATACTAAATTCTGTTATACTAAATCTTATTTATGTTAAGCACATAAATAGTATTAATAGTATTTGGTATTTTGGTCAGACACCTCATATTTAGATAATAAATGAAAATGGTTATTTATTTACATGAGTTCAGCCATGCACTAATGGACAAATGTGTTTAATCCAACATCCACTAACCTACGTTTACCTAACCAACATCAGAACTACTATGCACGTAAAGAAAATTCCTTGCCTGCAGCACCACCCAGTGGCAATCATCATGAACAGCCAACATTTTTTTTGGCTTAGCAACTGCATTACCAACAACTACTTGGTCAATGTCACTGTTATATTCTAATAATTCATTGTTCTTTTGTTTAGTGATAAAATGAATTACTATTTGTAAAAAAAAAAAAAATGGAAAAGAAAACATCAGGATACACATATCTACCAAATGACTCTATGACATTGTGGGAAACAATAAGGACAATAGTTCCTGAGCACAGGAACAGGCTTTATTCATAGACTGCATTATAATACATATACATAATCATCAGTGAAGCCTACATGTTAGTTACCTGTAATCAACGTCCATCACTACTGGTTCTGCCTTTCTCCCACTGCCTCCCCACACTCTTGCCACAAACTCATATAAGGAATCCATAGCAAAATACTCCACAGTGTATTTTTTGGCATATCATATATTCACTATTTTTAAATGACTGTGTCCCAGTGGGGTGGCACGGTGGCTTAGTGGTTAGCACATTCGCCTCTTAGCGATAGGGTTTCCCGGTTTGAATCTCAATCTTGGTGGAGTTTCCATGTTCTCCCGTGTCCACATGGGTTTTTTAGAGTGTGTTTGTGTGTGTGCCTGCGTGAGTGAGTGTGTGCCCAGAAATAGATTGGCACCCTTTCCTGTGTGTATCTGCCCAGCACCCGAAACATTCTCCCCTGGATGGGCCCCCCCCCCACCCCCGCGCGGGCGACCCTAGAAGATAATGGATGGATGGATGGAAGTGTTCCAGTGCACAAATAAAGGCCCGTAAAGGTTCTTTATTGAGGTATCGTTATTGTTCTATACAGAAAACTATCAAAAACTTGGTGGAGGTCCAAAAACGTTTAGCTGTTTTCGACAATTTTTTTTGCTTTTTGTATTTCTAGTTGCAACAATGTTTAGAGTGTAGTTGTTAAGTTGTTAACACTGGATGCCTTGATTGTGTGGATGTCATCATGAGATCTGTAGATTAACAAAAAAGTTAAGGATCATGGGGACTCCAGCAGGAAATGACCCAAACATATTTTGAAACTCAGTAATGGTTATTAAAAAAGCAGTAGAGTTCTGTGCTGTACAATATTATTTTGTATTAATGTATTATTATACGTTTTTTTTTAAACGTAAAAAAACGTTTTTTTTTACTGAGATTAATTAGAGATTAATTAGATTAATTAGAAATTTGTTTTCATCAACACAGCCAATTACATTTGAAAATAAGTGTGTAAAAATCACATGAAGTGACCCTGAGATACCATAACCATTCCATTAAGCAAGCTTATGAAAGGGGTACTTGTTGGGGCAAGTCTCGCTTGAGTTGAACCAAACACTTCACTTCCATCTAGTTCCGTTTCAAAGTGTTTTGTGATATATGTATATATATTAGCAAGAAGGGGGCGTCACTCTGATGGAAGAGTATATATATATATATATATATATATATATATATATATATGAGACCAAGCTTTTGTTCAGCAGATTGTGAATAAAATACACTGAGCTCAGTGTAAGTGTTTGCAAAGTTCTCTTTTGCTGGCCATGGGTGAAATTAGCCAAACTTCTCTAAAGCATTACAGTCGTGGAATTTTACACGATGCATGTCACTAAAGGTTTAAAAGTGCTTAATAGCATATGAAGTATTTATAAGAGTGTAGCAGCAGTTTATGAAGCTTCACACATATAAATAATAAAAAAACACTGCTATATGGTGGGGTCTCTGGAACTTAAACACCATGATAAGTATTACTGTACAGGCTCATTGCTTCAGTAATGTATTAGTTCTGAATGATTTCACATCTTGGAGAGGAGGATTAGAACTTGTCTCTTAATTTTAGTTCTGCCTTTTTTCCCATTGTATTCTGTGTGGGAAAGTGTGTGAGGCCCGTACAGAACAACAAACTGCATACTGTTACACCACAAATGTAAATATGTAGACATGTATTGGGACACACCCAATACATATGTACTCAAGAAAAGGGGTTTAGGCTTAGAACATTGTAAAGCTGCTTTGAACCAATCAATTACTGTAAAAAGTGAATTGCATCAATATAATATATTTACAAGAGGCTTCTTATGCCACAGTTAAAATGCTTATTTTTTGCCGTATGAAAATACAATTTAAAATATATACAAATAAATATACACAGGTAAAGCTAAACTCAACATTAATGTTTGAGTGTGTAGACATAGAGAATATTTTAGAAGCCAAGTACATATCTATGTGTAGATACACACACACAGCCCTGTCTGGTGCCTGAGGTGCTATTGCACAGATGAAAGGCCTCTGATGAGGTGTGGATCCTTGGGCCCGTGACAGCTGTATATTAATCTACAGAACTTCAGACAAATCAAACAGATTCTCTTTTTCTGGTGTGTAAAAAGACCTAGAAACCCCAGAGCCCCATTCATGAGCTTGGGCTATGGCACATGAAACGAAACACTGATCATCTTTAAGGGCCTGAGTGCCTTTGAAACACCACCAGCTGCCTCAGTCTCTCTTTTCACGCTTTACCCACTTCATCAAACTTGAGCCATATTGTGACAGATAAAGGCTGAACATCCACAAACTAATTTAGTAATTGAAAGATGAAACAGGCAAAGTTCAGGCTCTCAGAGATTTCAGTGGACTAGAAACATCAAACAAGCCACACTATGGCACAGATCACTCCTGACAAGAGCCTGAGAGCTGCTAAAAGACCTCAACCTTTTGATAATTGGCAATTTAGCTACATTATTAATGTGAATGATAAATAATTACAGATGTGATTTTTTTGCCATGGCAAGAATAGGTGGATAAAAAAGCCTCCGTTCAAAAAAAAATCAGCATTTACAGTAAAGCATCCTACGCTATAT
Source organism: Corydoras sp. C115 (assembly GCA_019802505.1). Classification (NCBI taxonomy): domain Eukaryota; kingdom Metazoa; phylum Chordata; class Actinopteri; order Siluriformes; family Callichthyidae; genus Corydoras; species Corydoras sp. C115. The sequence continues at coordinate 333,342 of JAFMOC010000157.1, read as the reverse complement.
AGATTACAATCTGTAAATCTGTCTATGTGGGACTGTAAACAATTATCTTAAAGAAATTATCTCAGCCATTAATAAGTACAAATTTAAGTTAAGAAAATCAGTTGTGTAACAATTGTGTAAAACATGGCATTTCTGCATCTAACTTTCTATTATATATAATAATAAACTTAGTGTATCAAAGATACATTTTCAACAAATATATTATATTTCTATGTCAATAAATATTTTTACTGGACATATTTTAATGTCAGGGTGTATTTAATGCAGTCTTTGAAGGTCTGTACACTGCACTTTCCCTAAACATTTGTCTAATTTAGGATACATGATATGGATTTTTGATCATTTTTGTCGGGTATGGTTAAAAAGAAAAAATCAACTATAAATCAATGTTGATATAGTTTGAAATGAAACTTCTATTGTTTACTGATTTAAAATATAAAATCAACACTTTTGTATTTGCTTCCATTTACATGGGCTGAGCTCAAAGTTCTTAGACTAATTATATGTACCAAAATGCTTTTCTTTTTCAGAGGTTCTTCACAAATTTGTCCAAATCTGTGTTAGTGAGCACTTCTCCGTTTCTGAGATAATCCATCCACCTCACAGGTGTAGCATATGTAGTTGTATGGCGGAAATTCACCATCTATTATGAATGTTAAATAGAATGCTAATGCAGCAAAAGGTGTGAACTTTTGGGAACTAGTTAAAGTTTGCGGTTGACATTTGTAGTTATTGAATGACGCTGAAGGGAGCTACCCCCTGCATTGTGAAAACTGGGTCCCATAACACCTGTAATTACATTTGGCTTTAAATTTTCAAAAGAAATAGGTGATAGGGTGAAGACCTGGACCACCTGCCTTCCTCTGGAACAGAATGGCACCTACCCAACTACACGAGGCATCCGCCTCCACTAAGAATTGCCTAGCACGGTCCAGGTGAATAAGGCTGAGGCAAAACATTTCTTAATTCCCTGAAAGGCATGCTCAGCCTCTGGGTTCCATCGTAGAATCTTGGCATTTCCCTTAAGCAGCAATGTGAATAGTAACGCGTGACAACTAAAGTCCTGGATAAAATGACGGTAGAAATTGGCGAAACCCAAAAACCTTTGCAACTCCTTCACCGAGGAGGGTGTGGGCCAGTAAAATACGGCCTGAACCTCAAGATGGTCCATCTCCAACCCATCCTCGGACAACACAAAACCCAGAAACAAGATTTTATTAGCATAGAATATGCGCTTCTCCTTTTTTTTTTATTTATTTTTTTTTTTATCAATAGTCGAGGTAGTAAATGGTCAACACCTGCCGTACAAGAGCCACTTGACACTCTGACACAGATCTCGGAAAAAAGATCAGTATGTCGTCCAAGTATACAATCACACCAGTGTCCAAAATCTCGCACAGTACATCACTGAAAAAAACGTCTGGAAGACTGAGGGGGCATTGGACAAACTGAATGGCATGACGCGGTATTCATAATGCCCCGAGGTAGTAATGAAAGTCTTCCATTCATCCCCTAGTCATATGCGAACAAATTTTTATGCGTTCTGGGTCCAATTAAATGAAAACCCGAGCCCCGTGGAGGCGTTACAAATTGGCTGGAATTAACGACGAAGAAGACTGATGCCACGTGTGATTTGGAGGGGCAGATAATCCCGTTTTTAAGGACCTTGGAGATATATTCCTGTCAAGGAGTCTTGTCTCAGAGAAGAAATCCAGAAGTTTGTGCGAGGCTAAGTCAAATGGATCAGGTCCTCTCTACAGGGTCTTCTCTACACTAGGTGGCAAAAAATGGCTTTAAATGCCTTGATAAACGCAGTAAAGGACTGGACCTCAGGATTCCGAACCTCCCATATCGCCGTGGCCCACTCATAAGCTCTCCCGGTAAGCCGTGAAATGACTAATGCTATCTTATCTTAGTAGCTGGCCATGGAACGGCTGTGAAGGAACAGAAAGCATTGCATTAAGAAGGAAGGACAGGTGGCATGGTTGCCATCATACCGCTCTGGTTTCCACAGGGAGATTTTCAACTGCAGAGTCCTGGAAGGGTTGGGCGGTGAAGGGAAAAATAAAGAGCATTATTACGCATTTAATATTTACAAGTAGTAAATGTAGATCAAAGCATTATTAATTTATTTTAGGAATTAATATTGCTTAAGTTCTTATACTTTTAATAAGATACGGCAGTATTGTTCTCTAATCAGACCCATGTGAGAATGTATCTCTGTATCAAGGTCAGGATGTGCAGAAGGGAGTCACCGGCAGGGAGTAGTATTATACGGGTCGGTTGACTACAAACGTTCTAATAACAAGAAGCATCATTATGTTACACTAAGCAGAACTTCTGCTCGGGCGGGGTGGCCCACAGGTGATCAATCTGAGATGGAAGAGCAGCAAAGGTGGGGGCCTGTGCAGGCAGAGTATATGAACATGGAGTCAGAAAAGCGAGGTCGGAGAACAGGCAGATCGTGCACGGGTTGTTGACTGCGCTCTTCTTCCCAGAATTCTGTTGTATTAATAAATGTTATTTCTTCACTCAGAACTGTTGGTGTGATCTCCTCCTTTTCAAACGAACGCGCGGGTAGATTTACCCACAGCGGAGTGGGAGGAGCGGGAGCCACAGGACCTGCCGCATCTGGAACAGCTTGGCCGAGTGCAGAACGAAGTGCTACCAGTCCCTGTTTGAAGTCCACCTGTCGTTGTAGTAGGGAACGCAATACGGCGACTTCTCCCAACTAGCTCTGTAAGGAGGAGAAATACGGTCCCAGTGTCTGATGAGTGCTGCTGCTAGCTGCCTCTCCTTGGGACTCCATGTACCAGCACGACCTGGCGGACCTCACCCTTATGCATGGGGCAAAGGATTTCTGTTACAGAAGGTAGAGAAACACAGTCAAAAGCTTCACAGCTGCAACTGTTTATTAACAAAGGATCCCAACAAAAAGGAAGGCGATCAAAGGAGAATTAGGATCTCAGGAACTGGAATGTCACAGATGACTTAAATGAAAGGGCTGCCTACTGGTTCCTGCCGCCATGGGAACTGGGTTAAAGTTTGCGGATGACATTGGTAGGTATTGGATGACCCGGAAGGGAGCCACCCCCTGCTGTGTAAGAACTGGATCAAGTGAAGACGAACTCTGCCAGCTGTGTGAGAGTGAAACATTTTTATTGCTCAAACACAAATACCCATCACTCGTCTGTGTAAATATAAGTCTGTTTTTATTCTCATAAACAAAGATAAGACGTAACTATTGGATTCTTTGACTGTGTGCACGCCTGCGCACCATCGCTGCCATGCTAAAAGGCATGCAAAATAAAATGGAGACGCAGTAATTGAATTATTATTGTGTTTTCAATAATAATAAAATAAAGTATAGACACAGATTCTAACCTTAGGTACGTCTATATGTACAATGTGTTAGGGGTAAATAAGACATACAGATACAGAGACATACATATCAGTAATTGTGCCTTAATTTAACCTAAAAAACAGGTTTAATCACAACATCCCTGAGCAATGAGGGTTAAAGGTCTTGCTCAAGGACCCATATTGGTAACTTCAGTGGACCTGGGATTTGAACCCACAACCTTCAGATTAATAGCCCAACACCCTAACCATTGAGCTATTGTGCCCATTCAAATTACATTTGATTTCACTAAACTTTTATTGTAGAAGTTCTGTTATTGCATGTTTGCTTTTTCCAATCTTTTCCCCTGTGGTTAACAATATTATAATAGGGAGGCACAAAAGTGTTATTTCTGAAGCCTATTGCAAAAGATTGTTGAACCTTTGTAAATTATATAACTTACTAGTCAATGCTAAAACTTTTTTTTTGAGCCACTACTTTTTTTTTATTATGGTAAATACACGCGGAGACATAGTTATAGAGGCATGAAGGCAGCGCGTGAGCCATACAGAGGCGCAAAGGCAGCACAGGGGCTGTCTAGTATGGTATGGAAACCGTCCCATCAAAGCCAGGGGTGTTACCAAGCTTTACAATTGCCAATTTGGCAGCTACAACAGCGTGCCTTCTTTTGACGGGCTGGAATGCTGGAGAGACTTTAGTGGGCTCAAAATCTGGAGAGACTTTATCGAGCTTGAACACTAGAGATACTTTAGCGGACTTATATGATAAAGAGCCTTAGCAGGCTTGAATGCTGAAGAGTCTTTAGCGGGCTCCTTACACAGGACCTTAATTTCCTGCCTTAGCGGACAAAGCCTGTAGTAGTCTATGGCTATATGAACTTCACAGGGTGAAGATTGTCATTCTTATTCCATGTTCTTGGAGTCAGTCCACACCTCGCAGATGGTTGAGATGAGATACAACACATTGGCCGCTCTGAATTGGATACTGGGTGTTGTTTGAAGACTACTGCAACAGGTTTCAGGTACCAAGTGCCATAATAGCCATTCCTGTTAATCCCATACACCTTGGAGTGCCTCCAAGAAGCATGTATAATTCAATTCTCATCAGTAAGGGAGACAAGTGGAAGACCGCATTTATTACCACCTCTGGGAATTACTTTATGGCCTTTCAAATTCCCCTTCTTTTTTTAAAGACATTTATTAACAATGTTTGTGCGAACGTTCCAAGTTGTGTTATATTGAACAACATCCTGATATTCTTTTCCGATATAAATCACCAAGTCTCTCATGTCTACCATGCCCTTACCTTGTTGTTGTTGCAGAATGTCAAAGGGAAGAAATGCATGTTTCCCCAAAGCACCACCAATGCAACGCGCAATCTGCAGAGCTTCCTATGGTTTGTTAATTTCTACCATTGCTTCATCAAGTCATTTAGCTCACCCGTTTTTCCCTATATTGCTACTGGATCCCTGGAGGTGAGAAGGCTTTTGTTTATAAAACTATGGTTTACTTCCGATTCTGTGTTATCTCATCCAAAATCTCACTGACAGTTTATTGAGTGGATGCTTCCAGTTGCAGTACCGGAGCAGTCCTCTGACAAAAGATATTTATTAAATAGCCTATTTTTTCTTATGGTTACCTTGGCTGACGGCAATTACAGTAGTGGGGATTGCAAACTTCTTGACAACAACTTAGTACTGGAAGAATGGAGACACTGGCTAATGGGAGCCACTGCGCCAATTCTCATCCTCACTGACCACAAAAATATTTGATTCTTTATGAGTGTGTATCATCTTAATACCTGACAGGCCAGTGCGTGCTCAGATACACACCCCTGTTTGTACCCTGGGATGTTTCTATTTCAGACTGCTGTTGATGCTTAGTTCTGCCGGACTGTGTTGTGGATATAGGTGTATTGGTGGATAGAGGAAGTTGTCTGTATGTTCGAAGCATGTTGCTAACCACACTCACGGCCTGACACTGGGGTACAGGGTAAAAGACATGTGGTTTAGTTTGACAGATATCAAGTGTTTTCAGGGAACACATATGATACTTCTTAGGTATCTAAGACCCTTTTGTATAACCGGCCTTATCAATGAGGTCTCTTTCTACTTGAAATTGTAGCATTATCTAGCCATTCATCTTTGTTTATTAGTGTCAGCTGCAAATTTTCTTCTCAGCCCTTTCACAAGCTTATATCTGCACATTTGCACTTTCCTTTTGCCAATGACAGCCCAAATTATATTTTTAGATGCCTTAATATCAACACAACAGTACCCCTGATTAACAGTCACATATTCACAAACCCAGCAAGTACTTTATATAAATAAAACAAAATAATAAACTCCAATAAAGTACTCTAAATAACTCAGAACTCACGTTAAGAGAGGACATGGTTTAAGTTTGTTACGACGTGCGGGACAAAACACCTGACAGGTCAAGAACAGTTCAGTACTGTTTATTAGCAGATCCCTTAGCGTCACCAGTGACGTAGCTGTAGACCGATGACGAGAGTTTCCGCCTCCTGCTGTGTGGGAACTGGGACACGTCACTCCTCCTTCCTAGCAGACACGTGATCGTCCAAACCGCTGTCTGAAAGTGAAGAGACCGTCGCTGAAGGAAGCGATAGCGTAGTTCCGAGGACCTAAGCAAAAAACGGAGATCCAGTATACACAACAAGCACAGAGTAAATAAGAAGTGAACTGCGGGAGAGAACAAAGATCCTTCGCGGGGAAGGAGCAATTCTGACCGCCTTAAATAGGACATAATGTGGGTGGAGAATAGTAATCAGCTGACATCAATAATCCGGAGAGACGGACCGTGATAGGCGGGGAGACGGGCGAACCGCGGGAACACTGACATTACCCCTCCCGGACGGGGGTCCTAAGACCGGGTCATAGGCCGGTCGGGGACCTCTAGGATTGCCTTGGCGGCGAGGGCGTCCTCTGGGCCGCGGGGCTGGTCTCTCGGGAAAATTACGATGAAACTCCCGGATCAATTCCTTGTCCAGGATTTCCTCCGTGAACACCCAACTGCGTTCCTCGTGTCCAAATCCCTCCCACTCCACTAAATATTGCAGTCTACGATTGCGTCTGCGCGAGTCGAGTAGGGACGATACCGTATAGATATTGGGTTCTGTCTCAGAGGCGGTTCAGCGTTGGCCTCTCGCCAGGTGGACTCGAGTGGTCCTGGGACAAAGGGCTTAAGACGAGAGACGTGGAAAGTAGGGTGTATACGCATATGCCGGGGGAGACTAAGGCGGACAGCCACCTCATTAACTCTAGCCGCAATGGGGAAAGGACCTAAATACCTCGGCAAGAGCTTCCGAGTACCTCTGCGACACCGAATATCCCTGGAGCTAAGCCAAACCATGTCCCCTACTTGGTATTGGGGCGTCTCCCCACGAGAGCGAGCAGCCTGACGTTTGGCGCGTTGTAGAACCGTCTCAATACGACGGTGAACCTGTTCCCAAATCCCCTCGCTACGGCGAAACCAGGCGTCCACAGTGGGAGCGTCCGTGGGTGTGCTATCCCATGGGGCGAACGGAGGTTGGTATCCGAGAACGCACTGATACGGGGTAAGACCGGTGGAGGAGTGTCTCAGGGAATTTTGAGCGATCTCTGCCCATGTTAGATACCGTGACCAGTCGGTGGGATTACGGTGAGCATATAAGCGTAAAAATTTAGACACCTCCTGGTGAGCCCTCTCACATGCCCCATTAGACTCTGGATGAAACCCGGAAGTTAAGCAGACTGATACCCCTAGTTTCTCCATGAACGCCTGCCACACTGCCGACGTGAATTGGGCTCCCCGGTCGGAAAGAATCGACTCTGGGATCCCGAACGTAGTAAAAATATGTTGGAACAATAACTCTGCGGTCTCAAACGCAGAAGGCATACCTTTGAGAGGAATCAGGCGAATAGCGCGGGAGAAACAATCTAGAACTGAGCAGATGACCGAGTAGCTGTTCGAAGGAGTAAGGCCAGTAATGAAGTCAATGGAAATGTGTGCCCACGGACGATCGGGAACCGGAAGCGGGAGCAACTTACCGGCGGGCAAGGTACGCGGGGTCTTGCAAGCGGCGCAAAGAGAGCAAGACTGTACGAACCTCTGCACGTCGGTACGAAGCGTCTCCCACCAATATTTCCGCAACAATACTTGTATAGTGCGACCGACTCCCGGGTGACCCGCGCTAAGGGATGTGTGAGCCCATGAGATAAGCCGATCTCGAAGTGTAGAGGGGACTTAAAGTGCTTCCGCCGGACATCCAGGAGGAGGAGTTGTCTCGGAGGTAGCGTCACGAATCAACTGGTCAATCTCCCACTGGATAGGACAAACAAAGCGATGGGGTGGAATAATCACATCTCCTAACTCGGGATCAGACTCAGCAGGGCCGTGGACACGCGACAAAGCGTCCGCCCTACGGTTCTCCCTCCCCGGACGAAACGAGATAAGAAGGTCAAAGTTGTTGAAGAACAGAGACCAACGGGCCTGGCATGCGTTCATACGTCGTGCTCCCTTCAAGAATTCTAAATTCTTGTGATCTGTGAGAACGAGGATTTGGAACGGAGAACCGATAAGCCAATGACGCCACTCCTCTAAAGCCAGCTTGACAGCTAATAGCTCGCGATCACCAATTCCGTAATTACACTCGGCGGCACTAAACTTACGAGAGAAGTAGGCTATGGGACGAAGTTCATGACTGTTTGCCCACTTTTGGGACAGAATAGCTCCCACCCCGCTACACGATGCGTCCACCTCTACCACAAACTGTTTGCTACAGTCCGGGTGTATAAGGACTGGAGCTGAGGTAAAACACCTTTTAAGTTCCTGGAACGCTCTATCTGCCTCAGAGTTCCACCGTAACACCTTGGGTTTGCCTTTAAGCAGTGATGTAAGGGGTAATGCGCGACGGCTAAAGCCCTGGATAAAGGGCGCGTTAGATAAACCGAAAGGCATGACGAGGTATTCATAATGTCCTGTGGTAGTAATGAAGGCGGTTTTCCACTCATCCCCCGGCCGTATACGAACGAGGTTATACGCATTCCGAAGATCCAATTTAGTAAAGACGCGAGCCCCATGGAGACTTTCAAGATTGGACGGAATGAGCGGGAATGGGTAAGGGTAGCGCTTAGTTACCTTATTAAGCTCACGATAATCTATACACGGACGAAGCTCTCCTCCGGCCTTGGGGACGAAAAAGAACCCAGATGCTGCTGGAGATTTGGAGGGACGAATAAACCCGTTTCTGAGAGCTTCGGCAATATACTCCCTCATAGTGCGCGTCTCATTAGCAGAGAGCGGATACGGTCGTGAGTGCGGTAACTTAGCCCCTTCTACCAAATCAATGGCGCAGTCGTAAGGACGGTTAGGGGGTAAGGTGTTAGCATGCTCCCTACTAAAAACCTCGGACAAGTCTGCGTATACCGGAGGCACCTGACTGAAAGAAGCAGCATCGGAGGACACACTGGACAGCAGTCGGGGAGTACTAGGGGGAACCAGGCACTCCTGTTGACAACGGGGTGACCAAGCCAGGATGCGGGAAGTGGCCCAGGATATGACCGGATCATGCCGACGCAGCCAAGGCAAACCTAGAATGATAGGCAGAAAAGGAGAGGCGGTTACAAAGAACGAAATTAACTCTGAGTGACCCGTGCTGGTGTACATGACCAAAGGGACAGTCCTGTGGGTGATATTCCCCAGTGACAAAGGCCTCCCGTCCACGGCACAGACCCTCATAGGAGCGTCAAGAGCACGGAGAGGAATGTTCCCCTGCTGGCAAAACCCCTGATCAATAAAACTCCCATCAGCTCCTGAGTCTATCATAGCACATGCTTTGATCTTGGTCTCGGTGATGCTGAGTTCAACGTCGATGTGAAGTTGGTGGGATTGAGGAGTGTTGTGACCTCTCACCGCTCTGGGAGACTCCGGTGCTGGACGACGGGTCCGGTCAGAGGGACGTGCAGGGCAGTTCTGGACCAAGTGTGAGGCCTCACCGCAGTACAAACAGAGATGGGACCTGAGGCGACGTTGACGCTCTTGACGAGATAGGCGAGTTGTGTCCAGCTGCATTGGTTCTGCTTCGGACAAACGGGATGATGGTGCCTGTGATGATTCCGCTCTTCCCCTCTCTGTGACGTGCTGACGTCCCCTGGATGAGGGGTTCGGGTGCTGGTCCATCAGGATGGAGAGACGGATGAGGTCGGTAAGAGAGGCACTGAAATCACGTCCCGAAATCTCGCGTCGGACCTCTGGACGTAGTCCCTCTCGGTAATGGGCTATCAGGGAGGCCTCATTCCAACCGGATCGCGCAGCCAAAGTGCGAAACGACAACGCATAACTGGCTACGGACTGGGAACCCTCTACTCCCTCTACTGGGTGGTTAAAAACGGCCTTGAATGCCTCGATAAACGAGGTAAAGTTCTGGACTTCGGGACCCTGTGACTCCCAAATCGCGTGGCCCACTCGCACGCCTTCCCGGTGAGCCGGGAGATCACCAGCGCAATCTTATCTTGATCACTGGAGATGGAGCGGCTATGAAGGAACAGCGAGCACTGCATGAGAAAGGCGGGGCAGGTGACTGGATTTCCATCATACCTCTCTGGCTCCGACAGGGAGATACTCAGAGGTGGAGATCCTGGAAGACCAGGTGTCGGATGAGCCGCGGGAGGGAACGCAGGAACCGCGGCCGGAGACGCCGCTTGGGCGACGGCCGATCGGAGCGACACCAGCCCCTGTTCAAAGTCCGCTTGCCGTTGCAACAGGTTGCGCAGTACGGCAGAAATCTCTCCCAACTCGCTTTGAAGGGCAGAGAGCTCCGATCCCGGTGTCCGCTGTGGACCGCTGGCAGTATCGCGCTGCGAATCCATCTCTACACGCTCGGCGTAGAAGTTCCTCTCTTCGTATCTTTTTTTGGCGAAGGATTTCTGTTACGACGTGCGGGACAAAACACCTGACAGGTCAAGAACAGTTCAGTACTGTTTATTAGCAGATCCCTTAGCGTTGGGAAAAAACGATAGCGTTCAACAAAAAACAAAACAAAAGCACTGGAGCGCCGCAGATTCAAAAATGTCGGAAACGAATCGGTCACGTGACTCTGGGAACGGGGTCAGCGTCACCAGTGACGTAGCTGTAGACAGATGACGAGAGTTTCCGCCTCCTGCTGTGTGGGAACTGAGACACGTCACTCCTCCTTCCTAGCAGACACGTGATCGTCCAAACCGCTGTCTGAAAGTGAAGAGACCGTCGCTGAAGGAAGCGATAGCGTAGTTCCGAGGACCTAAGCAAAAAACGGAGATCCAGTATACACAACAAGCACAGAGTAAATAAGAAGTGAACTGCGGGAGAGAACAAAGATCCTTTGCGGGGAAGGAGCAATTCTGACCGCCTTAAATAGGACATAATGTGGGTGGAGAATCAGCTGACATCAATAATCCGGAGAGACGGACCGTGATAGGCGGGGAGACGGGCGAACCGCGGGAACACTGACAAAGTTAAACAAGTTAATGCAATCGCTGTTACTCAGATGAGCCATGTCCTCTCTTAACTTGAGTTCTGAGTTATTTAGAGTACTTTATTGGATTTTATTATTTTGTTTTATTTATATAAAGTACTTGCTGGGTTTGTGAATATGTGACTGTTAATCAGGGGTACTGTTGTGTTGATATTAAGGCAAACTCCGTCAGCGCGGACTACGCACAGTGCTTCCTAGCATCCACCTGGCCAACCTCCGCTCACTAGGCAACAAAATGGACGAACTTTCACTCCTGAACCGGACCAATAAGGACTTTTCTCTCTCAGCGGCGCTATGCTTCACTGAGACCTGGCTCACCGAGGCTGTCCTGGACAGCGCGCTCCAACTCACCGGCTTTCATCTCCACAGAGCGGACTGAGTCGCGAAGACTTCGGGGAAGCTTAGAGACGGCAGGATCTGCTTTTACATCATCCGCGGCTGGTGTACAGACGTCACGGTGTTCATGAAAACATGCAGTCCTGATCTGGAGTCTGTGTTTATAAACTGTAAACCTTTCTACTGCCCGCGGGAATTCTCCTCCGTGGTGCTCGTCGGAGTTTACATTCCACCAAGCGCGTGCATGCGTGACGCACTGCGCGCTCTTTCAGACCAGATCACCAGCGCGGAGCACAACCACACCGAGTCTGTTTTCATAATTCTTGGGGACTTCAACAGAGCTAAACTCACCAGCGAGCTGCCCAAATACAGACAGCATGTTACCTGCCCCACCAGGGAGAGTAATATACTAGACCACTGCTATAATGTATTATAAGGTGCATATAGCTCTGTTCCCCAAGCTGCTCTGGGCCTATCTGACCACTCTATGGTCCATCTTCTCCCAACCTACAGACAAAAGCTCAAGTGGGCCAAACCTGTGGTCAGTACAGTGAAGAAGTGGACCAGTGAGGCTAAAGAGAGGCTTCAGGACTGTATGGAGTTAACAGACAGATGTGTGTTCGAGGACTCTACAAGCGGCCTGGACGAATATACTGACACTGTGACATACTACATCAGCTTTTGTGAGGACATCTGTGTTCCGACCAGGACTCGCATCAGATACAACAATACAACAATGACAAGCCCTGGTTTAACGCCAAACTGAAGCATCTGCGGCAAGGAAAACGCTTTTAGGAGTGGGGACCGTGCGCTCTACAATAAAACCAGGAACACACTCAATAGAGAGATCAGAGCTGCTAAGAAGAGCTACTCCACCAAGCTGAGCAGACTGATGTCCACAAACGAGCCTTCAGCCGTCTGGAAAACCCTGCACAATCTATCAAGCTACAAACGACCCTCACACCAGACAACCTAAACACATTCTACTGCAGGTTTGAAAAGCCCAGGTCAAATCAACAACATAACACCACTTCACACCCTTCTGACTCTCAGTCACCCATTCAGCCTGCCCTGAAGATCTGTGAAGCAGACGTGCACCGACTCTTCAACAAACAAAGAGTGAGGAAAGCACCAGGTCCAGACGGAGCCTGATGGTGCCTGAATGCAGAATGAAAGTTATTTTTCAATGTTTGCATAACTGAAGCATCTATGTAGATGACATTTGCAGAGACAACTGAAACAAGGTTAAAATAGGCCAAAAGGGAGAAGGAAGTGAACCAAGAAGAACGTAAATACCAAGTATGCTATGTTGTCTTGGTTTGGTTAATTTGACCACAGTAAACTGTGTATCTAATTCTAACATCCTTCATGTTTTGGATTTGTTGTCATCTTTTAGGTCCAGTGGGCAGAAATCTGGGTATAACCAAACCACTAATGAATCAAACTGGGGCCTATTCCATGTAGCGAACTTATGAAAGTGGAGCTTATCTGACAGTTCACTTCCGTCTAGGTCGGCTCCACTAATGAAATTCAGATGCAAACTGTTCCCACAAATTCATTCTTTAGCATTTTAATGTGTTATAGAAAATTAATAATGAATCATATCATGATTTAGAAGCAACATAAAATGAGTGAAAAGAATGTGGTAGTAGATCAAAATTAAATACCAAAATATACTCCAGAATAATAAGTGCAGTAAATTGGTCTGGTGTGCGATAAATTATTAAACATTATATTTGGGACAGTTTAAAATGCTAAACATAAAATTGGTTAATGTGGCTGTGACAGTAGCGCAGTGGCTTTAGGGTATGGAAAGGCGGAGCCGACGGCGTTGGTCACTGAAAGTAATTAACAAGCCTGAGAGACGTGTCCAGCCTATATAAGCACGCCGGTCCAATTTTTTCAGCTTATCAAGAGAATGAAGCAGTGTGGATGGGGCAAGTGGAGGGTCCAGCAGCATTAATGGAGTGTAACACACTTGGGGCATTGTTCATCGCAGCTGAAAATGGGGAGATGGGAAATATCACTCTGTAATAAAGCCTGTTTCTATTGGGGAGAAATCAGTAGATGGTTTTGAAAATACAATTATCAAATTTGATTAAAAGTAACCTGAAATCCTTCCAAACTAATACATTTAACTCAATCAAAGGTATAAAGGTATGATATGATCTAATATATTCACAGCAATTTATTGGATAAAATTGCGGCAAAACCTTGTTCCAAAATTTTGTTTCCCAGCCCTGATGTCCTGATGCTATGTACGGAATTTACAGTAACAGCAATGCATTGGCTTTCCAGATTTTGCACGAAGATTTTTTACCCACTTATAGACACCTCTAAGCTTTTATTTAAAGGTTGTAGACTAAGTCAGTTGACTTTACGTCAAACCTGAGGAATGTCTATTCCACTGTAGCGCCAAGTCTTTTTGGGCTTTATAATTTCAGTCTCCAGCATACAAATAGATCCAGCTAAGGTTTGTGCCTTTTCAGACTGGTCAACACTTACCTACCTCCATGAGTTGCACAAGATCCTAGGTTTTGTCAACTTTTATCGGCACTTTATTAACTCTTTTAGTACCATAGCCTTACCTCTTACCAGTCTCCTTCAGGGCAAACCTTTCCATTCTTCGTTCACATTGTGTTGTCCTATAGCTTCAGCTCCGATGCCCACCGAGGGTGAAAATTTTGGATGCATCATCAAACACGCAGTTGAATATCCGGTTCCACAGTGTCATGTAGCTTTTGCACAGCACCATCTTTTCAGCTGCTACAAAACTAATGGCAGATGACCCTACCCTGTGCAAATGGGCAACATTTTTTTTTATGTTTTGTTTTTATTTTTTCCTAATGGTGAAGTCATAAACATGTATATTAACTAATTTAAGAAATTATATATGTTTTATAGGAGGTCCCTAGAGTTCCTTAGTGACCTTGTGGATTATTATATGCCTACACACATTTTAGAGATGATCTAGAAATCTCCGGCTTGACAAACATCAAAATATTTTTCCTGAGGTGCTCAGAAATCTCATTTGACTGTGCCATTATGCATTTCAATGAATACAAGGTTTCATATTTTAATTTATTTCTTATTTTTAAATACTAAATGATTCACATAATTTAAGCACCATTAAATATACATTTTCCAATCAGATCTAACTTTCAGCCCTATGCTTTACTGTAAAGCCCTATGCTTTACCCTATGCTGTACTGTGTACTGACAAAAAAGTACCGAGGGATATAAACAGATTCTAATGAAATGACTTGGACAGGTGGTACATTGATCAAGAAGTCAGCAGCTGCAGACATGGGCCTTTTTAAGGCTGCTGGAGCTTGGGCAGGACCACTGGAGAGAAAAAAACACAGGAAGAACATTTATATAGGTAACACCTAATCTGATGCCAGGAGAGGACAGAAAGTAGGAATAATAATAAATTAGGTGGGAAATGGTAGGTGCAGCTTACAGACATAATGTAGCTTGTATATTGGGGAAAAGTTTTGACAATATGCAAATAAAAGAATATATTTTTGGATAAGTTTTACTTTTAAACCATTATCCAGTAATTGGGAAAAAAAGCTTGCAAATGTAAAAAACGGATACCATAATTTTTTTCTGAAACAATTTGTATATTTCTAATTCCATTATTTTAATTTTAACATTTAAATTTACTATAATATATGGCTGTAATTATGCTTATAATACAAAAGTGCTGTCACTTGACAAAAAAAGGACCTGTTTGCATATTTTCCTATGTCTTCATCATTGTCAGTGATTAGCTACAGCATAACATTTACCGATGTTTGTACAGAAAAACATCATGGAATCTGCCTATAAATAATTATTTATAGGCAGATTCCATGATGTTTTTCTGTACAAATCATGTGATCAGATTTGACACTCCTAGATTATAATCTAGGAGTGTCAAATCTGATCACATGATTAGCTGGAGCTAAAAAAAAGGAAATCTTATATTTGTTAGTAATGGTAAAGGACAGGCTGACACTTACTATACCTTCAGGCACATAAACAGTATTTTTTCCCTCAAGCCATCACTGTCAACAGCAAATGCTAATTTAACTAACTACTATATTGTCCACACTACACCAAGCACAAAATGCATCTTATATTTTGCACATTTTTGCAAAATGCATATATTTTCAACATATAGAAATACACACATATATATATATATATATATATATATATATATATATATATATATATATATATATATATATATATTCATTCATTCATTATCTCCCTCTTTATCCTCTATTAGGGTCGCGGTGGGGTTCCCCATGCCCATCCAGGGGAGAACGTCTCGGGCGCTGGGCAGATACACCCAGGACAGGGCGCCAATCCATCGCTGGGCACACACTCACTCACACATACACACATACACACTCTATATGGGGCAATTTGGAGAATTCAATTGACTTGATCCATGTTTTTGGACTGTGGGAGGAAACCAGAGAACCCGGAGGAAACCCACGCGGACACGGGGAGAACATGGAAACTCCACCCAGATGGGGATTCGAACCGGGAATCCCTAGTGCTGAGAGGCGAACGTGCTAACCACTAAGCCACCGTGCCGCCCATATATATATATATATATATATATATATATATATATATATATATATATATATATATATATATATATATTGTAGATCTGTTTCTTGTATATTGCATTGTGTATAATTACTACTACTACTACTAATTGAATAAGAGTTCCACTTATAATAAGTTAATAAAATGTATTTTAAATTAATAAGTGAATACATATTCAAAAACAGAATCTATAAACTGCATTTGTATTTAGCTAATGCACGTATTTGTGTACACAAAAACATATCTTGTAAGCTGCAGTATTTAAAATCTTCTGTACTAGCAATAAGATTTGTCAAGCTAATTTAGAACTCAGAAACCAAGATAATGTTAGTTCACTAATTGTTGCTTTCCATTGGCTTTCAGTAGTTTCCTGCATTCAGTATAAGGTCCTGACACTAGCCTGCAGGACAAGCTCTCTTTTCTCCTTTATACCCACACATATTTGCCATCAGGTGCTTCAACCTCACCTAGGTGCAGAATCTCACTCCACATCATCCACCTGAAATGATCTTCCTTACTTCTAACTGTATGAAAGTATTTAAACTTGAGAAAGTATTTAAAAAAAAAAAGACACTTGTCTTTTGCAAGCACTAGTTGTAATTTCTTAATCTAGCTAAAGAAACAAAAGAAGAGGTGGAGAGAACTTTAAGCAGCCCAAATCAGGATTGATAAAATTGAAATTCAGATGTTTATTATTTAACTTACTGTTGTGTTGTTCTATAACTTGTATTTTAAATGAAAGCATCTGTAAAATATATTAATGTAAATATACCTATTGTGTGTCAAAAGAATAACCAATAGATAAGCATAAAAATGCATATTAAATAATATACATTACAGACTTCATTATCACCAATAAATGTTATCATTTTATTGATATTAATTTGCCACACGGCGGCACGGTGGCTTAGTGGTTAGCACGTTCGCCTCTCAGCGCTAGGGATTCCCAGTTCGAATCCCCATCTGGGTGGAGTTTCCATGTTCTCCCCGTGTCTGCGTGGGTTTCCTCCGGGTTCTCCGGTTTCCTCCCACAGTCCAAAAACATTGATCAAGTCAATTGAATTCTCAAAAATTGCCCCATATAGAGTGTGTCTGTGTGAGTGAGTGTGTGCCCAGCGATGGATTGGCGCCCTGTCCTGGGTCTATCTGCCCAGCGCCCGAGGTGTTCTCCCCTGGATGGGCATGGGGAGCCCCACCGCGACCCTAATAGAGGATAAAGCGGGAGATAATGAATGAATTTGCAACACATGTAAATGTGTTTTCCTGTGTATCTCTGCAATGGACCAGAAATCTATCAAGCTTATTTTTATGTTATTCTCACTGAGGTACTTCAGATAAGCTCAGTGACTTCAGCTACACTGGTAAAGATATACGATTCCAAAATAAATGAATATTATGCACTATGCACAGATACAAAAAAACCCAACTGTTTAGCTTATTTTCCCATGTTCTTACTATTAAATACAGTAATTAATTAATTAAATTAAGCCAAAATTAACTTCTTAGCTTGTAACATCTTGTAAATATTTTAGAGTAAGAAAATACGCATCACTATTTGGCAACAGCTTCTTTTGAGCTATAAAATTGGATAGAATTGTATTCTACTGTAAGAATATAAAATGATTAAAAGCTATTTGATTAGTGAAAGGGCTACAGTAAATAAGTCATTTGTCCCTTTATATAAAGCAAGACTAAACAGATATGTTTTTTAAATTATTTTAATAATAAGTGTCATAATTCTCTTTGAGATCTTTCCAGTAGATGGTAGCATTTATCTATACATAAATAGAGAACAATCTCTTGTCAGAAACCTGTCACTGGAGAAGTACTGTTTGTTTGTATATTTTTATATGGAGCCTGTTAAATTACAATATTGTAGAATAAGTACCTTAAGAGACAGCTCTTCACAATTAAGAGAACCAATCATGGTGAAAAAAAAGTTGCATAAATTCAAGAGCAAATTTTATATAAAAGTTGTTTTCTAAAAAACTTATTTAAAGGTTATTTACCTATTATTTTGAGTGATTACCTCACTTTCTTTTTTTTTTTTTTGCACATTTGCACATTTACAGGGAACAGACAAGGTGACAATTGTGTTGGTATTTGGAAAATGTTAAATGTGCTATTAAATCAGGATCAAACAAATTCTATTTTATTAAATTGTTTTAATAAAGTGTAATTAATTGTGACGACTGTGTTTTGATGGCATGTACTTCAATTTACTAATGTTATGAGATATTTGCTTTACACCAAACAAGCAAACTAACTGTAGCAAACTAACTGAAAATGTAACTGATTTGAAAATGTAAATATATCTATTTTTACAATAAATTCTTTTTTAATGATTATTTATTAAATTATTTTAAAGTGTAAAATTATACTGTTTTATTGTAGGTTAAAATCTAAAACAGACCAATTCATAATAAAACAATTAAATTCATGATTACCTACATCCTGATAACTACAAAAGACTACCTAAATATTTACATTTGCATACCTAGAGTGACAGATGAAGATCATTAAATCATATATGTCCAGTACAAGTAATTTGATGGTTTAATTAATTTAGGTATAACAGACCCATTGATTTTCTGGGGTGCATTTTCCATATAGTTTCCATTTCCTTGTACTTATAATTTCCAAAAGTAAATTAATGGTTATTCATATTTATTTGCTTTCTTTACACTTTTATTTTTGTTTGTAAACCCAGAAAAGTGACAAACTAAATTCCTGATGACTAAATAATATTTGTTATATGAGTCAGAAGGTAATTTTAAAAAATACCAACAAAACCTAATAAAAACAGTTTTATATAGTTGGATGGTGATCAGGAATATAACTGTATTTTTATTTTTCCAGAGATTATGCTATTTTTAGTATTACTAATTTAATCATTTGGTTCACTTTGCTGTCTTTTTCTTAAATGTAAGTGACCCTAACATTTAAGGTGTTTTCTATCACATTTAGGAAGTCACATAAACATATAGTATACATGTGAAAACAAGCTACTTATCCACTATGATGAAAATGATAAGTATTGTGAGTGCATATTAAAAAATATATAATTATATTAAAACATTTTGATAGGCTTTTCAATGCAATGCTGTCATTGAAAAACAAACTGCTCTGAAATGTTATCTCACACATACAAAACTATTTCATCCACACCAATAGACATTCTTTGTAACTTAAAAAACGGTTTAAAGTTTTTAAAACACAAACACGAACAGATGTAGCCTAAACCACAATAACATGATCTAGACTGGAAATAAGGACTTAAATACTAAAAGGAACATACGACAGGTAAAAACAGATGATATGAATTAACAAAGACTTATGAAGAAATTAGCTTAATTAAGCAATGAAAATGAAAAGGACAGAGGACAAATAAAAACACAGTCGATTCAGGAGCACAAAGTCCATTTACAAACATGCTCAGTTGACAGTTCTCAGATGCACACGGAATATGTTGCAGTCAGATGTTCAATTAAAGAGGCAGCAACAGAGGTTCACTTATTTGCCAGGCTTGAATTGCAAGGTGCCGTCATAGTAAATCCAGTGTATTGGCACCATTTCAAAGCTCACAAGGGCCTCGGAGCCATCAACAACAGGATCACCCACCTAGATGTAAGGGTTGCTGCAATGTATATAATAAACAGGGCCACTGGAAGAGATAATGCTAAAAAAATTGGCTAATTCACCACCACAGCAGTGCCAACAACAACAACAAATGCCACTGTAACAGCATACAACCACACAGGTGATGAATTATCAGTGCAAAGGTCAATCACTAGGAGCCCAAAATATGTTGCAAATATATAATATATAAGCAGCCATTACTACTACATTGATTTTGTGTAATTTCGACACCCTACCTGAAACTGAATTGTGGGTTGATGGTGCCCCGTACACATTTATGATGGACTTATTAAATATAATATTACCTAATGTTTAATGACCCCTAAATTGTTGGTAAGAACTTACCTAGAGTCCACTATTATTTCCACATACAATTTCTGCGTAGTCACAAATTTCCTTTAATCTGTTAGGATGTGATCATATATTCATGCTAGAATGTACCATAACTTTTGATGGCCCTACTTGTCACACCTACTTTTTCACAATCACACTCTGATTCCCCTGAATACTAGCACGTGCATGCACTTTACCTTAATTAGCTCTCTAATCACTTTCTATTTTTGGTTCTCTGTTCACTAGGTGTGTTGCATTGTTCCAATAACATTGCCTTCAAGTGAAGTGAGCAGGGTGATAGAAAACAGCAGGGAAGCCAGGAGAAGACTAACTTGATTCTGTCTTATGACATTAAATGGATTTAGTACCAGGTCTTTTATGAATAATAGTTTGTATCCTTTCTACCAAGAGCTGCTTGAACAAAATGTTAACATTCTGTTTAATTCTACAACAGTACAGATAGTAAAGAACCATGTGATCTAGCTGCTTGTGACAGCACCTGTCTGGTCCCTTCAGTTTGTTACAGTTGCCTGTCCTCAATTAATTCCCTCCATTTCTTCTGTGCCTTTGGAGCCTTTTATGACCTAGCAAAACTGTTTATTATACTGCACTTTTGGCTGTCCAAAGAGATAAGTTTCAGGTACCATTCAGGTGGATGTAAGACCTGAAAAAAGTTTTTGACTGAATATGAGATCCTAGTTTTGTACAATGTCTCTTTAATCAAAGAAACAGTTGATTGCCTTCCTCTTAGTATGACATTACATGGTAAATAAACAAACAGTATACAAGATTTGCTGCCACAGGAAATTATCATGGTATGCTCTATAGCATAGCAGAAGAAGGCTGATACAATTCATCTTTGTGTTGATTCTCAACAAAGTGTGAACACTAAAGATGATCTGCTTGGTTGTTTCCTATTCTAGACCTTGTTGGTTATAACTATTTGAAAAGTTTTTTTTATTTAAGTTCCAGCGTATGCCTTTTATATCATGGCCTGTTTGGAACAATATAGACTGAAGTTCAACAAGTGTCATTTTGTTTCTGGGCCATGCTGAAGAATATGTGAACCAGCTATTGCTAAATTTTGTGGATTAAATTTCTTACCAGTCTGCACAGTGATTATGGTCATCAGAAAATAGAGAAAACTACCAGTTTAATCCAGAGATGTCGCTTGCAATCTTTGTGATAAGATATTGAGAAGTGCTAACAAGAATGTACTCCTTCTGCAAACTAAACTGGGGACATTTAATGCTCACTTCCATGCAATTAGAGATCTTGGCATCTCTCATAAGCTACTACAAAATTTGAATCCCTTCTGTCCTCCCCAGTTTGCGGTGAACCCAGCAATGGGAAGAGAAATGCTGCAGTTAAATCAGTGGTTTGTTGGGTTTTGTTGGCTGTTGTCATAAATACAGTGACTTTTGAAGGCTGGGTGGATCTCCAGATGTTAAATAGCTGCTACTGTAAAATGGACAGTTACAGTGGGTATGGAAAGTTTTCAGACCTCTTTTTTTCATTGCAGCCACTGGCTAAAATCGAAAAGGTAAATTTTATTTCTCATTAATGTACACTCAGTACCCCATCCTGACAGAAAAAAAATGTAGAAATGTAGAAATCTTTGCAAATTTATTAAAAAAAGAAAAACTGAAATATTCCATAGTCATAAATATTCATAAGTATTCAGACTAAGTATTTGCTCAGTATTGAGGTCTCTCCAGCGATGCTCAATTGGGTTTACATCATGTCTCTTGCTGAGCCAGTCAAGAATGGTCCCAGAATTGTTCCAAAACCACTCCTTTGTTATTTTAGCTGTGTGCTTAGGGTCATTGTCATGTTTGAAGTTGAGCCTTTGGCCCAGTCAAAGGCTTTCTTCCAGGACATTCCTGTACTTGGCAATCATCTTTCTTTCAATTGAAACCAATTGTCCTGTCCCTGCATCTGAAAAACACCCCAATATTCTGAAAAACACCCCAAGATTCTGCCACCACTAGTTGTTCTGCCATAAAGCCCTAACTGGTGGGGGCTGCAGTGATAGTTGACTATGTGGGAATTCCTCCTATCCTCTGACTGCATCTCTGGAGCTCAGCCACAGTGTTCTTTGGGTTTCTTTTTTTTTTTTTACCTCTCTCAGCATAGCTCTTCTCCCACCATTCCTCAGTAAGGCTGGACGGCCAGGTCTGGGATAATTCTGGTTGTCCCAAACTTTTTCCATTTAAGGATTATGGAGGCCACTGTGCTCTTAGGAACCTTGAGTGCTACAGAAATTCTTTTGTAACCTTGATCAGATCTGTGCGTTATCACAATTCTGTCTCTGTGCTACTCGGGCAGTTCCTCTGACATCATGATTCTCATTTGTTCTGACATGCACTGTGAGCTGTGAGGTCTTATAAAGACAGATGTGTGCCTTTCCTAATCAAGTCCAATCAGTTTAATTAAACACAGCTGGTCTCCAATGAAGGAGTAGAACCATCTCAAGGAGTATCAACACAAATGGACAGCATTTAATTTAAATATCATTAATAAATACCCATTGAGTGGTACAGCAATGGGTCTGAATACTTATAACCATGTGACATTTCAGTTTTTTTTAAAATAAATTTGCAAAAATTTCTACATTTCTGTTTTTTTTTTGTCAAGATGGGGTGTTTAGTGTACATTACTGAGAAATAAAATGAACAATGAAACAAAGAGTGAAAATTTTAAAGGGATCTTAATACTTTCTGTACCCACTGTAAGCAGTGACTAGTGCTTAGATACTTTCACTCCTGTTTGGTACAGGAGTGAAAGTATCTAAGCACTAGTCACTGCTTATGTGTGTTTTATTTTTAATTCTGTTCTTTTCTATGTATGGGGTGAAATGGTGGCTTAGTGGTTAGCACATTCACTTCTTAGAGCTGACCCTAATATAGGATAAAGTTGAAGATAATAGATTCATATTTGTGTGGTTAAGCCTTTGTATTGATTTGAGTTTTATTTTAATTGTATTTTAGTTGTTTGTATGGTATATATTTTTTATGCGGCCTAGTATTCATTGGAATTATATAATAGATTTGTTGTATTACATTTGCCTGTTTAAAACTAGAAATATAAAAATGCTGATATAGTTATGAGAATCATCCTGTGATGCAACTGCCATCTGAAGTTCAGGCCTTGTGGGAAAAGTAATAAATGGTGTTGGTTTTTACAGTTCATTTGTGTATATATTTTTTAATTCAGGTTGCCCTCATCCCCATTTGTTTAGACCAGTTTAAGTTCAATGATTTAGTTTAACCAAAATACAATGTTCATTG
Organism: Corydoras sp. C115; assembly: GCA_019802505.1. Lineage (NCBI taxonomy): Eukaryota > Metazoa > Chordata > Actinopteri > Siluriformes > Callichthyidae > Corydoras > Corydoras sp. C115. The sequence continues at coordinate 310,260 of JAFMOC010000157.1, read as the reverse complement.
GTTATTTTATTTTTATAAATGTGTATTTATTATTACGTTTGTCAGTTTAAAGTTATGTCAGTTACCTTTGTGGGTGTTTCTGTCTGTCTTTAATGGGTGGTCCCTTAGAAGTGTTGGGAGAAAAGAGGATAAGAAATAATTTATCAATTCTTTTAGAAAATGTATTCTACTCCATGTATGAGACTCTAGCAACACTGGGCAGATCCTTTATTGACAGACTGCATCATACAAAGTGTCACAGCAGGCCTTTCGTTCCTGCAGCAGTTTGACTGTACTACCAGCACAGCTCTCAGTACAGCTTTCTTTAATCTATATCAGAATCAGAATACTTTATTGAGTTGTAAAATGTACAAAAATAATAAACAAAAACACATATAACACATTTGTGCAATATACAGTCAATCTCTGTGCAATTTTGTGTCATTGTGCATGTGCAAGTATGATATACATAGTGTTTCTATTTCATTTCATGTACATAGTATTTCATTTTAACATATATTTTTTATTATGTTCTTCAAACAACTTGATGATGTGATATTTCTGATACTATACAGAAATTTTTTTTTTTATGCTACTGAGTTCCATACTTTCCCCTTGCTGCTGCCAATGCTGTAAATTTTCTTATCTCTCTCAAGGGACTAGTAAAGGCTTACCTTATCTTATCCCATATTTTATATGTAGAGACTGTATACATACATGGCGGCACAGTGGCTTAGTGGTTAGCACGTTCGCCTCTCAGCGCTAGGGATTCCCGGTTCGAATCCCCATCTGGGTGGAGTTTCCATGTTCTTCCCGTGTACGTGTGGGTTTCCTCTGGGTTCTCCGGTTTCTTCCCACAGTCCAAAAACATGGATCAAGTCAATTGAGTTCTCCAAATTGCCCCATATAGAGTGTGTTTGTATGAGTGAGTGTGTGCCCAGCGATAGGTTGGCGCCCGGCGCCCGAGACGTTCTCCCCTGGATGGCCATGGGGAACCCACCCATCGCGACCCTAATAGAGGATAAAGCAGATGATATGAATGAATGTATACATACATCACACACAGGGGGCTTATTTACATACAGTTTTTCTCTATTGCTTAAACACAAATCACAATACTGCCCCTCATTTTTCACAAACTCTAAACACAAAACACTTTTCTAAAGCTACATACACACAACCTCACAGTCTCTTTTCAAAACTACACACCACTGAGCATCATTAACCACATTACCAAAAATATTGAAAACACAATTTTCAGAGTGTGATACTGTTCTTTTAACAGTTTCACAACTGCCAGGATGCATTTGAGCAACCCTTATTTATTCTCAAATATGTATTGGGCATTTACTATAGATTTGTGCATTTCATAGGAATAATTAATAATGCAGTAATATCACAACTCAATGCAGAAATGAGTACTGTAAACTCCATGGAGGATCCATTACACACAATAGATACAGTACAGTAACAATCAAAAACACAATTTTTTTATTACATTACGTTGTACATGTAAATTGACACAGTATGTTGGATGTTGACACTGAAATCATTGGACGGCATCACGTCGCCGGGCTGGGTCGGGCCACAGGACCTCATCAATGTCACAGGCAATATTGTCCATAGCCAAACAACGTGGGAAGAATGCCCTGGCATGCCGCACCCAGTCTTGGAATGCCTCCACAGCCACATCATCACAGGTCAGGTCCATAGCCCTGAGAAGGTTCTCTCTGGTGTAAGGTTGGCGGTCATAGACCTTCCACCACCATGATGAGAAGAACTCTTCTATTGGGCTTAGGAATGGAGAGTAGAGTGGCAGACACACATCAATAAAGTGCTGGTTGACGTTAAACCACTCTCTGACCTGGATGCTGCGATGGAAACTAACATTGTCCCAGAGGATGACATATATGGGAAGATCAGCCGGACCAGGAATTCTGCTGGTCGTGGTGATCAGCTGGCCCAGCATTCGGGTGGTCATTGTCATGCAAAACATCTCTGAGCTCTCCTAGGAAGGTGAGCATCTCCTAGGAGTCTTGGTGCCTACAACTCAGTGTTGTAGGCACCAAGTTCAGCATGCCGGTGAAGAAGCCCTTTAGAACTCATTGCAGCGCAGAGAGTGATGTTTCCTCCATGTTGGCCGGGCACATCAATGATAGCTCTCTGTCCTATGACGTTACGGCCTCCCCTCCTCCTTTTTTTGAGGTTGAAGCCAGCCTCATCCACAAATATAAATTCATGGGGTCTGGCAATGGACTCCAACTCGAAGATCCTCTGTGGAAACAAATAGCGTTTTCAGGTATTCAGACAGCCAGTCAATACAGCACATTACAGTACGATAGAATAGTATTGCATGTAAAGTACTGTAGGCCACCGTGTACATGGATTGTACTGTACTTACTTGCACATACTGGTGACGTAGGTGTTTTATTCTGTCAGAGTTGCGCTCAAAGGCTTACCCTATAGGCCTGCTTCATGCGTTCTCTCTGTCAGGCTGACATTGTCAATGTTCTGAAAGTTCAAATTGTCACCAATGATCCTCTCTTGTATCTCCCGTAGTCTCATCACATTGTTCTCCCGAACCATATCCACAATGAGGACCTTTTGGGCTGGTGTGAATCTGGAAGGCCTCCCACCTGCAAATTGCAATCTTTCAACTCTAGAGAAACAAACATAGTCATTTGGTCAGAAATGGTCCTTGCAGTACACACTTTTACTGTAACCAGATTGCACTTAGGTCTGTCTGTATGTAGGTGCACTCCACTATAGTACTGTATACTGTAAACATCTAGTGTACAGTAATGACTAAAAACCTAGTACATACAGTACCTGTTGTGTTCTCTGAAGGCCCGAATAATGGTGGCCACTGAGAATCTGCTGAGGTTAGGTTTGACTCGTTGTCCCGCTTCGATCATTGTCATGCCGTGGACAATGATGTGGTCAATGACTGTTGCTCTCATTTCATCTGTAAAGAAAATGCGTAGTCTTGCTCGCCCTCCTTCTCTCCTTCTCTTCTCTTCTCTCTTCCTTCCCTCCTTGGCCTGCTCCTCTTTGGACTGCTTCTCGCCCTCTTTGGCCCATTCCTCAGCCCGCTCCTCTCCCTCCTTGTCCTGCTCCTCTCCCTCCTCTGACACGAACTCCTCTGGAACAAATTCCTCTCCCTCCTTGACCTGCTCTTCTCCCTCCTCTGACACGAACTCCTCTGGCACAAATTCCTCTCCCTCCTTGGCCTGCTCCTCTTTGGACTGCTTCTTGCCCTTTTTGGCCCACTCCTCGGCCCGCTCCTTTCCTTCCTCTGACACTAACTCCTCTTCTTCTGCCTTGATCATCCATTTTTGTTTGGAACCTTCAGCAAACTGACTTATATAGGTGTGGTCACATCATTTGTAATGTGTGTTTTCAATTATGAGTCGTTGTGTTTACTGAATGAAACCAGGTATGTTGATTGTGTTCAGGTTTTGCTGACTGTGGGTGGCATTTTTCATCACATGAGCTGCACAATGCATATTGGAGCAGAGATATATGCAAAATGTGTTTTAGCAAGGCAAAATGTGTTTAGAGTTTCGAGAAAAAGGGGATGGGTTTTGTGAACAGTGTCTACAGGTGAATTGTGTTTGTGGTTGTGGCAAATGGGGGTTAGTTTTACTAAATGTGTTTAGGTAACTGGTAATTTGGTTTAGAGTACTGGGTTTTGTGTTTTGGCAATAGAGCAAAACTGTACCTGAACAAATCATAAGTAACAGATTTGGAAACATACAGATTAAATTTTTTTTAATATAAATATTTGTACAGAGTGCATTGTAATTTTTATATTACACTAATAACTAAAATGTCACCAATGTGCACCAACTTTTTTGGGAAATTGGGTTCAAACTATTTATTCCCTGTGGATATATTATGAAGAAGTTTCTTATTTTCAAGCAAAGTTAAATTCTGCACATCTTTCTTTTTCATCTGCAATTTGATTTCTATGTCTATGTTCTTGCACAATGCAACATACAGACAAAAGGATTAATGGTAAAGGAATGCACAAAAACAAAACAAAAACAAAAAAAAACACAACATGACACATTGGCGGCCTTTGCCTAAATATGTTTCCATCCCTCTTTTAAAAACACTGCAATTTACAACCTAGGGTATCATCCACTTCACAACCATGTGTATCTAAGAACAAAGGCCCCAACACAACAGGCCTCCATTCCTGTGTATTAATACTTGTCAAAGCTCCTGGGTAGACAGCGATAGTGCTTCATCTTCCCTAATCAGCACACCCCCAACACCCATTAGCAGCACACCTCTGGTTTCAGTGTAATTATAGACAGGCAATAATCAGGTCAGCCCAGCGGGGCCAAGTAAACCAGTTGAGGTGTTAATAAACATTCCTCCTGCTTGTTTTGTTCCTTTTTTTAGCAGGAGCATATGAAAGAAACGTGCAAGAGAGTAAGTAAGCAATTGAGATAAAACCGGCCTAGTTGTAGATTAAATGGATATCCCAAGGCCTGACACCCTAAAAGGTTACTTTCTTTTTAATGGGGAAAATTTTAAAACAGTGAAATATGTTCACAAACCTGTTTCCCTTTGGAGATCAAGAGGGGAAAACAAAATAAGAATGGTATGAGCCTGAATTCTAATACATTTTTGTATTAGCATAAGGGTGTCCTACAGTCACAAGCCTGAGGTTTAACATTCAACGTCTTGAAAATAAAATATCTAACAGCATAATAGTTATTTTTGAAACAAAGACTCATCTAAAATATAGATATAACCCAAGGTGCAACACAGGCAAAATCACACTAATCGTTTTTTTCCTGACTCTTGGCTGCTAACTTTTAAAAAAAATTTCTTGAGACAATGAATTCTAAATTCATTGTTCTACATAGTAACTTGGAGTTCAAACCATCATCGATATCCAGTAGTTTTACTTATGTTTTTGCACACACCGCTTTTAGCCTGCCTTTTCCTGCTAATTAATGTGCCACATTACAGCATACCAATATCTCTAGCATTATTTTAACCTATTGTTGAGTGCCAATTGGTCTGCAGCCTCTGATTTGTTAGTATCAAGCCTGGGGGAAAAAAATGGGGCTATCAGGCTTCTTACACTATCTGTGCGACTATCACAAGCCTTTTTAGTCAAAAGGATGTTGACTAGTGACTACTGGTGAAAGTAGAGAAGGAGCTGTATATATATATATATATATATATATATATATATATATATATATATATATATATATATATATATTCATTCAACATTTTAACAGCTGAAACATCCCCCTAACAGCTCCTTCTCTACTTTCACCAGACAAACAGACTAGCAAAGTTAAGTCTTTAACAGACTAGCAAAGTTAAGTCTGTGCTGATTGTCTATTTTATAAATATGTGCTGATTGTCTATTTTATAAAGTTATAGTCTGTTAGCACATTAGCATTTTTTAAAATTTGATTCCCATGTTCACACCAAACATGAATTTACAAGGGCCGGGCTGAAGAAGGAAAGTAAAATATTCAAATGCAGCTTGTCTTTCCTGCACAGTTGGAACCACCACAGAGGACCGACAGGAAAAAGTCAGACTCACAAGCACACATAAGATAGATCACAATTGATTTGCAGCATGGCTTTTTAAGGCATAGATGTTGCCCTGACGGGGTTGGGTTTGATGCATCAGGATAATGGAAATGGACTGGGAATATTTCTTCACTGTGTATGGTTGCATTATTTTTATTAAAATGTATTTTGAGAAAGTCCACCTAAAATTGTGAATTATAATAACTTGTGGAAGCCACTCCCCGTTTGCTGAGAATGTGACCTTAGCCTTCTTATGCCACTTGGCACGTTACTCAGAACTCTTTGATGTTCGGGATCTCACTTGTCCATCTTCATGTTACCGTTGACATCGTTTCTTTATCTGGCCTTGCCTCCTCATCCACCCTTTAATGAGTTCCACATGCCACACTCCTTCCTCATTTTCTTTACTTGCTCCTTATCATTCTTTACATCCCCCTGAATTACCCAGCTTCCCCCTCTGGCTTTGCTTTCCTCCCTAGTCTATCACCTGCTCAAGGGATCCTGAGGTTACAGGAGATTTTAATGCTGTGGTTTAGTGTGGACCTCAGACCTTTCCACTGTGTCCTGTACTATGCGTGCCTGGACAATCGCCTCCCCCATACTATACCTCTGATTTATTTTGAACTTTTTGTCTGTCTTTCAGTCCTTTGTAAAAAAAAATGCTGGTTCCAGTTGTTCTTGTCTGCGAGCAGGAACAGAAATGCCCTCTGATGTACCCGCTGTGTAAATTATGTGCCTCCATGGTAAAAGGCCTCCTTATATATAGACAGGTTAAATCAGGCTTTCTTGGGTACCAACTGGACTTTGAATAACACTTTTGGCTACAAACTGTTTCTGACAAACATTCATTTGCAGAGACATTTCAGACAAGATTCTAGAGTTAGGCACTTCACAACATATATACCTTCAAGCACACACCAAGTTGAAAAAGATATAAAATCAGAAAAAAAAATATACAAACACACTGAGGGGATAGAGAAACTTACATAGGACAGACAATAGGTTTTGAAATGCTAGCACAAGACACAAATTCATGGATATGGTGCAAAAAGTTGAGAATGTTTCTTAGCAATAAAATTCAGAATCTGACTTCCTTATGGAGTTAAATGAATAAATAAAACAGCTACTGAAAATATACTTATTATTTATTTTTAATTATACTAATTTAGAGTGTTAATAACAATTAGAGTGTTCACAATTATTGATTCAGATTTAGAAATACCCAAGAATACTTTCTTAAATGAAACATTCAGGATCACTCATGGAGTCAACAGAATTAAGAATGCTCTATGAGCTGACAAAATTGAGAAATACTGACTGATACTTCCTTTGTATTAATATGAGCATCAAATTAAAACAAATCTTACTTTTGGTTTATTTGCCTTTTTCTTAATAAGAACAGGAGGACTGTTTTGCCTGACATTGTCATGTTCATACTAAACTACGAAGTCAACAGAATGAGAATATTCGCTAAGCTGGAAGAAACTGTCAATTCAGACTGGATCACTTCTTTGGTAGCCATATTACTGAGAAACAAACTGTCGTATAGTGATTTTAAGACAGCAATGAAATAATGAAAGCTCTTTAAGATAGCCGAAATTCTAGTTTTAGACTGTGATACTTCTTTGGTAATAACAAGATAAAGGATTCTTTCCATATGAACAGATTCAGGCAAATATTTATTTACAGCACTTATAGAAAAGCTTTCAATGCAAAAAGATTTAAGGCCCTATCTTACACCTTGTGCAAGGCGCTTTGTGATGCTTATTGTTATCTTACACCCCACTAACAATTTATTTTTATATAGCATATTGCTATTTGAACAAAGTAAAACAAGTGTGCCACTGACTAAAAATAACCTAGCCAGATGTCAACAGTCAGACGTTCATTGCTATCTTTTCAGTGAATTGTCAACAAATGTAGTGCAATCAGTTAAACTAAAAGGCTCAAGATTTGGGTAGGGTGATGTCCGTGTGCATAAGCTGCTGCTGAGAGAGGGAAAGTGCGTCAATCTGCCTCCATGCACGCGACTCGGACTCTGTCTGCTTGTGACTTCTGACATCACACCAGCATTGGGCCACTTGCATTCCATCCCAGTCAATGAAAGCTTCTTTCACTCCAATGGCCATACAAAAGCAGCAAGTACCAATTTGTCCGATGGCATTCACCTTCCACACCACCATTTCCAGCCACTACAAGCTATGGCATCTTCCGTTTCATCCACAGTGACTAGAACCACCACTTGCCCAGCCCACTCTATGTTAATGCAAAACGAATGGGCCAGGGCGTCTACCCCCGCTGGAGATCATGCCTGCAAAGCTCACAGGTGTTGTCCTGGGTTTTGGCACTAAATGTAACAGATTGGGACCAAATGAGAACCGGAGACAGAAATGAGCTTTATTCACATTGGTTTTAAAATACAAAAAAATAAATATGTGGCCCTTATGTGTCTCTCCAAATGGTCCTGCTCCTATTGTTCCTCGATATCTCTCTCCACGACATGAGCAGTCACAGCCATGTCATTACTTTCAATGAACAGTACCATTGAAAGTATGAAACAACTATGAAATAAAATAAAAGTTTTTACAGCTATGTTGTTTACCAGATTAAACATTATCAGACATTAACTTTAGTTTAGTTTATAAAATATTTTGTTACATTTTTTTGCTAAACATATGTATATAACAGTATACTGCGGCATATATACTGTTTAAAATGTGTCTGTTCATTTTTTTTTTTTTTTTTGGGGGGGGGGGGGGGGGGGGGGGGGTAGGCAAAACTGTAATGAGACTTACTGTAACTGTAAGTCTCATTGGTGTTTATAATGATTATATTAATTACAGTATATTGTAATTGTTTCACAATTGTTTTATTTAGCCTAAAAATATGTTTTCCTTTTTCCCTTATTCAGTACAGTTTCATCAATATAGTTTCAAATTAAATTGGTACACTGCATCTTTAATTGTAATTTTTTTTGTCACACTTAAACAAGCAAACAATTTTCTAAGGTCCCTATGGCTTGCAAAATTAAGAATGTGCTCGTCCCTGAGAAAGAGAGAAAATAAACACTTAAGTCATTTAAGCTTCTCATGTTCTAACTGCAGTTTTAACACAGCTCTAAACATTTATAGAACTGTACATGTAACATGAGCCTTTTCTGAACTGTACTGATCAAACTCTATCTCCCACTCCCACCCTCTGTACAGCAAACCACTTGTTGGCTGGTAAATGAGTGCTCTCAGCTGAACCACAATGGCCTATAATTTATAGCACTTTTTGTCTTGGATTTTCATTTCCTTTTTATAGAAAATCTGGTCTTTATGATAGAAGGTCGAATTGTGGGAAAGATAAATTAAGAAAGGGTAGATTGTTTGTGGATAAGAGAATGTTGCATATAGAGGGCAGGTTTTGGAAAATGTGGAAAATTATGATGCATTTCACCTCCCAGCCACAACTGAACCAAAATTGGAAATATATTAAGCCAAAAGTCAGAAAGACGGAATGGGATATCCTGCATGTTTTTAAACATTTAAATGAAATTGTAACAATAATTTGTTTAAGGCCTGACATCAATCATAATAATATTGCAAAACATTTTGGAAAATTAGGAGGAGAGACATTTGTGTAAACCAGAGCTCACTAATCAGCCATTTGGAAAAATGTCCACGTCACTGCAGCAACCATGTACATTACCTGACCAAAAGAAAATAAAAGTGATTGCTGTTTAGGTTTTTTGAACTGTTTAGGCTCAGCTACATTATGAGGTACTAAAAAGTTCCTGAATTTAAATAAATGCAACTCTAAATGTAAATAGTTGCTGTTTTTAAAGTTTTTAAATGATGTCATGACAGAGGACATGTAAGGTTTCTTGTTGTCCCATATTTTCTGTGTGTTTTAGACATTGAACCTACTGTTCTGTTATTTTGAATATAGATGCCATTAGTGGTCTGCTTCTAATTTGCACCTTGTGTAAAATATGTTATGGTCTGGTGGGGCCTTTCCTGATGTAAAATGTTACTCAAGTCTGCCAGTAATTACAAATATACACAAATTATTGCAGGTGCAAAGATGCAAAGACAGTCATCAATCCCAGATTTGGAATATTTGATTGTAAAATACAGACCTGTATATATTCCGTTTTACTGTGAACACCATGTGGTCAAAAGTTTCCGGCTGTATTCCAATCAGAAACCCTGGATGACTAAAGAAGTCCGATCTCTGTTGAGACAATGTGATGTTGCTTTTAGGTCTGGTGCACATCAGAGATAACCTGAAAAGAGGGCTCGGGAAGGGTAAGACTAAAAACACATGGCAAGTGTCTCAGGCAGTTCAGCATCTCACCCAATACGAGTAAAGCAACATCACAATGGCTGAAGGTGACCTGGCTCTTGTGAATAAGCTAAACCACCTTTTTGCACACTTTGTGGTGGATAGATCAGAGGCAAGAGCATTGCCACCATCCGACAGCTGCAGCTACAGATTTATGGTGCAAGAACAGGAGGTAAGGTGCCCACTGAGGGCATTGAACCCCAGGAAGGCTGCTGGAGTGACCTGAAGGGCCCTTAAAGAGTGCAGACCAGCTGGCTAGGATCTTTATCAACATCTTCAATGCATCACTGTCCCAGTGTACCAGTTGCTCTGACACAAGCTGTCATGAAGTGCTTTGAGAAATTGATCATATAGTGTCCTCCCTCCCATCCACACATGACCTATCACATTTCAGATACAAAGCTAATAGATCTACAGAGGATGTCTCAGTAACAGTGCTCCACACCACCATATCCTACTTGGAATGGCAGGGGCACTATGCCAGGACTTCAATAACATTGTGGTGGGACATTGGTGCTTGGGGGAAGGTGCTTCCATGTAATATCTCTCACTGATGTATAAGATTTTACAGCTTATAAAGCCTCACATGCCAGCAGATGGAGCTAGATCAGGTGCACTAATCAATCTAGGTGTGTTGAGTATACTGCTCTACACCCTCTACACATATGACGGTGCCAGTGTCCACCAAGACATTGTCACAAGTTCAAGTTTGCAGATGGCACCGCTCTGGTCCAACTTGTCTCTAATGGCAATGAAACAGCATACCCTGAGGAGGTCCAAAGGGTGGTGTCTAGATGCAAACCTGGTTATCAACACTTCCAAGACTAAAGAGCTAAATGTAAACTTTAGAAGGAGAATGTCCAAACTGCAACCAATCTGCATTAATAGGAAGTGTGTGGCGAGGGTACCCAGCTGTAAGTCCCTGGGGTTGTATGTGAACGCAGACCTCCAGTGGAGCTCTAACACCTCTGCAGTAGTGAAGAGGGCTCAGCAGCATCTCCATTTTCTGAGGATTCTTAGGGGCTCAACCTGATGAAGGAACTGCTGAGTGTCTTCTACCGCTGATCAGTGAAAAGTGTGCTGACCTATTGTATCTCCATGTGGTTCACCAGCTGCACCATGACACATAAAAAGGTCATACAAAGGATGATCAACAGAGCCTAAAAAAATAATTGGATATTCTCTCACCTCACTAAAATAAGACTACAGCGCCCTGCCCTCTGCCAAAGATTACAGACAGGTGAAATCAAAGTCAAGCCCAATGAGAGACAGTTTTTACAACAAGGCCTGAAAACGAAATTAAAACACAGCCCTTTTTCCAGTGTAATAACAATAAAAATCATTGTATTCTGTCAACAAACACTGAGAATAAGTCAGTTGCTTTATTATTGAACTAATGGCTGTAGCATCAGATATCCTGTTCGCCATTTTTAATCTGGGGTTTTGCATATGGTCATATAAGATTATAGCATAATCTCCCCTGATTGCATACTTTCTGGGAGTTATAGACATTGAACTTACTGTTTTATTAATATTGAATATAGCAGCAATTACTGGTTTTGGTGTCTAGTTTTGGTCCACTGCTAATTTGCACCTTGTGTAAAACAATGCGTTATTGTATTCGCTGACACAACAGCGGAAGTGATAGCCTTCTTTTGTTCATCTCTCTCATGTGAAGACATCCATCCATCCATCCATGCATTATCTTCCGCTTTATCCTATATTAGGGTCGCGGGGGGTTCCCCATGCCCATCCAGGGGAGAAAGTTTCGGGCGCTGGGCAGATACACCCAGGACAGGGCGCCAATCTATTGCTGGGCACACACTCACTCACACAGACACGCACACATACACACTCTATATAAGGCAATTTCGAGAACTCAATTGACTTGATCCATGTTTTTGGACTGTGGGAGGAAACCGGTGAACCCAGAGGAAACCCACGCGGACACGGGGAGAACATGGAAACTCCACCCAGATGGGGATTCGAACCGGGAATCCCTAGCCATGTGAAGACATATTCGTGTAAAGACCTGTGAGTCTACCTGTGCAAATCAACTACATGAAGTATATTTTTCATTCACCTACCGTGTTGCTAACCACTCCTCTTGGACAATTTGCTTCTTCTTATATCTGTTTCTATACCTATTTACATCCTCTACTACTTCTGTATGTGTTTTCAGTTTATTCTCGACGTTCCTTTAGATTCAAGATTCAAGAAAATTTTATTATCATTACTATCACATTGAGATACATGAGATAGTGACGGAATTATGGGTCACGGACCCTGATTACCCTGTTATTTAAATTTAAATTTTGAAGAAATGAGAATTACACATATCGTTTTGTGAAATGTGAAATATATTGTAGTATATTATGTATATTATATGTGTATGTATGTATATACAGTATATAAAAATAAATTTGAGAATATATATATATATATATATATATATATATATATATATATATATATATATACACTATATATAAAAGTAGTATAGAATAGAATAGACATAAATATAGAATATAAAATATAAATATAGCAGCATGTAAAAGTGTATAACTGTACATGTGAGATGATGAGGTATTTTGGTGGAGTGATGATAAAAATGTGTGAATGTCTTGTTAGATGGAGTTTGTAAGTCTTACAGCTTCTGCTATGAAGCTGTTCCTCAGTCTGTTTGTTCTGCACTTAATGCTCCGCAGTCTCCTGCCTGAGGGGAGCGGAACAAAAAGTGGGTGTGCTGGGTGAGTGGGGTCTTTCATGATGCAGGAGGCCCGTTTCCTGCATCTGGAGGTGTAGCTGTCTGTGGTGGTGGGGAGATTGATGCCAATAGTCCGTTGTGCAGCCTTCACCACCCTCTGCAGAGCGTTCCTTTCTGCTGCAGAGCAGCTTCCAAGCCACACATTGATGCTAGAGCACAAGACGCTCTCCACCACAAATCTGTAGTACGAGGTGAGGACTGAGCTCCCGAGTCCGGCTCTCCTCAGCTGTCTGAGGAAGTAGAGCCGCTGATGTGCCTTCCTGACCAAGCTGGAAGTGTTGGTGCTCCAGGTGAGGTTGTTACTCAGGTGCACACCCAAATACCTGTAGCTGGAGACCACTTCCACCGCAATTCCCCCGACATGTAGAGGGGTGTGGGCGTGTTTGCCCCTTCTGAAGTCCACAATCATCTCCTTTGTCTTTTTAACGTTGATGCAGGGGTTGTTATTTCTGCACCAACCCTCCAGGTGTTCCACATCCTGTCTGTACATGGACTCATCACTGTCTGTGATACATCCAACCACTGCTGTGTCATCTGCAAACTTCACAATGACAGCTCGGATGGATAGGTGAGCAGTCATATGATACAGTAACAGTGTAAACAGGAGGGGGCTCAGCACACAGCCCTGAGGCGAACTGATGCTGAGGGTTTTTGTGGAGGAGGTGGTGTTGTGGATCTTCACAGACTGTGGCCTGTTGGTCAGGAAGTCCAGGATCCAGTTGCAGAGGGAGGCGCTCAGTCCAAGTAGTGACAGTTTATTATTCAGGGTCTGAGGGATCATCGTGTTGAATGCAGATGTGAAGTCCACAAAGAGCATTCAGACGTAGGAATCCTTCTGCTCCAAGTGGGTGAGGGCGGTGTGGACCACAGAGGAAATGGCATCTTCTGTGGATCGGTTGTTTCTGTAGGCGTACTGATGTGGGTCCACAGTGACGTCGATGGTGGCTTTGATGTGGGTCATGACCAGTCTTTCAAAGCATTTGGTGACTATTGGCGTGAGGGCTATTGGCCGGTAGTCATTCAGCCCCGTCACTGTGGAGCTTTTGGGGACCGGGATGATGGTGGCAGTCTTCCGGCAGGTGGGAACAGCTGCTTGTCTGAGGGAGGCATTGAAGATGTCGGCCAAGACCTCGGAGAGCTGATCAGCACAGACTTTTAGCACCCGTCCGGGAATGTTGTCCGGACCAGCAGCTTTTCGGGGGTTGATCCTACGAAGGGTCTTCCTGACCTGTGCTGGTGTCACACTGAGGGGCTCTTCTCAAGGTGACAGGGTGAGTCTGGTGCTGGGGGTGATGTAAGGGTCGTCAAAGCGAGCATAGAACTTGTTGAGAGCCTCGGGCAGGGTTGGGTCATTGTGCATCTCTTATTTTGTAGTCCGTGATGCACTTGATGCCCTGCCACATGCTCCGTGGATCCTGGCGCGAGAAGTGTCTTTGGATTTTCAGAGCATATGTGGCTTTTGTCCTTTTTACTCCTACAGTCAGCTCTCTTCTTGCCGCTCTGAGTTGCTGTGAATCGCCGGACCTGAAGGCAGCATCCCTGGCTTTCAGCAGAGAACGCACCTCTGCATTCAGCCAGGGTTTCTGGTTCGGGTGGCAGGTCACAGTCTTGGTGGTGGTGACATCCTCCACACATTTGCTGATCCGAGGATGGCAGATGTATCTTCCTCCAGATTCAGCTCTCCCTCACACTCAGCAGCCTCTCTGAAGACATGCCAGTCTGTGCAGTCGAAACATTCCTGCAGCACAACGTCGCCATCGCTGGGCCACACGGTTTTCTGTGTGGGGCTGGAGCTTCGCAGCAAGGGGTGGTATGCTTGCACAATTAAAAAGGAGATGTGGTCGGAGAGCCTGTGGTGGGGGCGGGGGACAGCTCTGTGTGCATCTTTGATGTTCGAGTTGTTTCCCCATGTTGCGATGTTTACATGTTGGTGAAACCGCGACAGAACGCTCGTCAGGCTCACGTGATTAAAGTCGCCCGCCACCATGTAAAACGCCTCCGGATGCTTGTTCTGAAGAGAGCTGATGTTCTCATGGAGCTCCTTCAGTGCGTTGTTAGCATTAGCATCCGGTGCTATGTAAACGGCAATGACGAACACCGCGGTAAACTCACGAGGAAAATAATGCGGACGACATCTCAGAGTCAGCTGTTCTGTCGCTTCAGAGCAGCGGCTGTTCAACAACACGTAGTTCATACACCAACCTTTGTTTATATAGACGCAAACGCCACCTCCCCGGGCTTTTCCCGACTGCCGGTTGCGGTCTGCTCGGAAGAGCTTTCTGTCGGCGAGCTCGAAGGCTGAGTACAGCATGTTGTCCTGTAGCCATGTTTCAGTGAGACAAATCACCGCACAGTTCCTCATCTCACCAGAAACACTCGTCCTCAGCCGCAGAAGGTCCAGCTTGTTATCCAAAGAGCAGACATTAGAAAGAAAAAGCGACGGAAACAGGGGTGGGTTAGCGTTCGCCATAAGCCTGGTGAGAACACCGTCGCGCTTCCCCCGTTTCTGTCTCCGCTTACAGCGTTTTTTCTTTTCCGTTGTCCACTGCCCTCTGATCCACCACGCCGATGTCCGGAGGAGCTGAAGTCTTCCGAGCGTAGTTTGCAGATTATTGTCGATGGTTGTTAATAAACTGTCGTTTATTATAAAGAGTTCGTACCTGCTGTATTTCACACGCTCAATGCGTGTTGATTCGGGGTTTGAACCGATATGAAAATTATCAAGTTTAGGGTAATCAACGGGAGCGCAAGAAGCCGCTGCACTCGTGCTCGCCGCCATCTTGGAAATCATTTTTACTCAGAAGGGAGGCGCACGCTTGGGAATTCTTCTGCAAACTCTACAAGTGAGATTTTTACTTTTTCTGCAGCCCTATGGAACTGTCAGTCGGCCACCAATAAATCAGATTTCATTCCTGCTTTTGCTAGTCATTCTGGTATTCAGGTCTTAACCCTCACTAAAGCCTGGTTCAGCAAAATAGGAGGTGGAACAGGTTTGCTTATTTCTCATAAATGCAAATTTTCTCTTCTTACAGTTTTATCTAACACTATTTTATTTGAATATTTATGCACTCACAATCACAGAACACTGAATTTAACACATTCCGCTCCACCTTGGCTATCTGTCTAGAACAGGTCTGTCAAAAATCCACTAAGAAAACACACAGCTCACCTTCCAGTCCCTGGCTGTCATGGTGTGCCTGAGGTTCTGGTGAGTGTTGCGAGAAACACATAAAAGCAGGCTGCAGTTAGCAATAATGAGGATTTATTCAACATAAAATAACCGACGAACTGGGACGCCATACAATGGACCAGAACTACAGTTAACGCTCTCTTGCCGACGGCTGGCATAAACAACCAAGCAAAAATCACGTGTTAAACGTCCTAAAAAGTTGTTGTCCTGGGCCATGCGGGGCAAATGTCCAAAGGTGGGGAAAACGAGCAGGCTGAGGAATATAAGTGCTGAAGTCGACAAAAGGTGCTGAACAAACCGTAGCACTCGAGGGAGCGCGGACGCTAGATGGTTCGACTGAGCGAGCGCCGGATTGCGAGGCTGAGCTGGTGCTAGAGAGGGAAACCGAACAACCTCAAGAGAGTGAAACCGAACGAGTACAACAGAGTAAAACTGAGCAAAAGTCAAAGGGTGAAGATAATAGAGGTCTGGAGTTGAGAGCAGGATGAGACTAATCAAAGGGATGAGCTGGTGGTTTGTTGGGGAAAAATTACTAGATGCCTCTCCCAGATGGCTAGAGGCCCCGCCTTCCAACAAGTCGGTGTGGGTGCGTTCCCTCAGTCCCTCACGGCACCTACTGCAATGCTACAGGAGGACTGGGTGGTACCATCACTGCGATCTGGCTCATTGCTCACCTTCACAGCATTCTGCACACAGGGTAAAGACATGGTTAAAGAAAACCAAAATACCAAAGCTCCAATAATGAGGCACTGGGTGCGTTGCCCGGATCACTGGTGGCATTGAGTGCACTAACCGAAATGCTGGTGGCACTGGGTGTGCTGAACGGAAATTAGGACACACCCGAGAGACTACCGGTTGCAAACCAACTGGAGAAGAATTATAAATTTCAGGAAGTACTACTTCCTGAAACGTAAGGATCATCATCAACATTAGACCCGCTGGGGACATACTCGAAACCACTAGACCCACTGGGGGCAGAACTGGACACATGTTTGGGACATGAAAACAATGGGAGGTTACCAAAACGGGAGAACTGGATTAGAGGGGGTTGGGATGTAGACCTTATAGCACTAACCTGAACATTTTACCATAAACCAGGGGAGTTCTGTAAAGTAAAGGTTGGCAGAAAAAATTCAGAGAGAGACGTATTACTAAATTCCTCACCAGAGTTAATTGAAATTTCAATTCCCTCCTCAGAGCAAAATGGTTTATACCCACTTCTCCAAACATACTCATTATATGTGTCCTGCATCTCTGGGCAGCCACAACAAAAATTATATCCCTAAAACCATAAAAAAAAACTCAAGAAAGATAATACACACACAAAAATAAAAAAATACAGAGACCCATGAAAAAAGGTTTTGATGAGTGTTGCGAGAAACACATAAGAGCAGGCAGGCATAAATAACCAAACACAAATCATGTGATGACCAACAAATGAAAAGACAAATAAGAAACAGATGAACCAAATAAACAGAATGTGCATAAAAGAAACCATAAACAACATGCTCAAAACAATAACAAACTGAGTCCACACAATCGGAAGCCATAGATTCCTAACATTGGCTCACATAGGTGCTACACATAGGACTACTCTTTGATCTGCTGAAAGAAAGTGGTGTAAGTATGGTCTGTCTTTAGATTTAGAAAAATACCACTCTTCTCGCACCACCTTCTCAAGAAACATAACTGCTGCTAAATCCTTGTTCTTCCATTCCAAGGTAAGATGCATTTCAGACACACTTTATTAAGTACATTTAACACTTTACTCAGTCTGCCTTCTCCCCCTCCCAACACCTCTCTATCAGCTGATGACTTGCATAATTTCAGTCACCAAAGCTTCCCATTCCTGCAAATTTATTTTGTACAACATCTGGAAGATCAGACCTTTCATATCGGAACAGGTTACACTGCTCTACTACAAGCCTTCATCCTATCCTGACGTGTTTATTGTAATACTTTGCTTGCCAGTCTCTCAGCTTGCCTCTACAGCTGATTCAAATCTCTGCAGCCCGACTTGAGTTCAACCAGCCCAAGTGAAATCACGTCACGCCACTAATCATTTCTTTTGATTGATTCCCTGGAGCTGCTCGCATTTAGTACAAGGCACTGACTCTGGCCTACAGGATGTATCTCTGGATGTGCCCACGCTTGCCTTCATTCTATCTTCCCAAAGTACACCTCCACCCATTCATCACTAAAGCATAGTGAACGTCACCTGGTGCTTCAACCTCACCGAGGTGCTAACTCTCACCCCATATCGTTTGCCACTGCTAAATGGTGGAACGATTCTTCCAAGTCTATCAGCAAGGCTGAGTCACTGAGCACTTTTAAGAAACATCTCAAAACACATCTCTTCCACAAGCACTTGCTATGAAAAAATAATTTTATTTTTTTAAATTAGATGCCAGATTGTATAATGATTAGTTTTCATTACACTACATTATATCTGGTTTTCCTTAATTACTGACTTGTCTTATTATTTCATTTGTAAGTCGCTTTGGATAAGTGTCTGCTAAATGACTAAATGTAAGGCCCTTGTCTGGAAACAAACAGGATCCTCTTGCTAAAGGTGAGAATACTAAGCTTTGTGTAACTGTGCAAAGGTTATGCTTCTTGCTCTAAATGGTGTGCTGTAAAATTTTCTATTCCTATATGTCAAATATTTAAAATATATAACATATTAGATTGAGGCGGCATGGTGGCTTAGTGGTTAGCACGTTCGCCTCTCAGCACTAGGGATTCCCGGTTTGAATCCCCATCTGGGTGGAGTTTCCATGTTCTCCCCGTGTCCGCGTGGGTGTTCTCCGGTTTCCTCCCACAGTCCAAAAACATGGAGCAAGTCAATTGAATTCTCCAAAATTGCCCCATATAGAGTGTGTATGTGTGAGTGAGTGTGTGCCCAGCGATGGATTGGCGCCCTGTCCTGGGTGTATCTGCCCAGCGCCCGAAACGTTCTCCCCTGGATGGGCATGGGGAACCCCACCGTGACTAGATTGATTAATTTTTTTGCATTTCACATCACTTTAAATTAAATGTAAAATTTACTCCTTCAACTGAGATATGTAAGAATTAAACCATAAATTACATCAGCTCAATTTAATGGCTACATTGTATTGAATTGTATATTAAATTTCAGCATGTACATGGTCATAAATCACCATTTAAACTGTAATAATCATTTTATTTTCTACTGATAATCCAAAAAGAGATACAAATCTGCTGGTCTGAGTGTCTAAAATCCCCCTTAGTGAAGAGCCTCTACAACGAGCTATAACTAATATTCCTGCCAAATATGCAAATGTGTAACAGCCAGGTTCAACTTGGTGCTCTCATACTTTGTTTCATCACCTTCCTTTTTCAGTTGGACTTTATTCTCCTGGTTTTGTTTTGTTGGTTGTGTCATTATCACCTGTTGTGTCGTTAATTCAACTGAGCTTAACTTTATTTATGGAGAACTTTTATAGAGCACTTTTAAAACAATAAAAGCTGAAACAATGTGCTGTTCATAGGTAACCATAAAAACAGACACTACAAACAGAACCTAGAAACAATGAGGCAATATATGCAATACCTGTAAAATGCTAAGCAAAGTCTCATGTTGTTATGAAAGCCCGAGAATAAAAATGGGTTTTAAGACTAGTTTTAAACTTGGACTTCTCTAATCTAATCTAATCTAATCTAATCGTGCGTTTATGTATGTTTTTATCAATGCATGATATACAATTACATTATCTTAAATCATTAACCATAAATGGAAATACACATTAAAATGAACAGCAAGCAGATTCCCAATAAGCACTAAGCATGTTGCGACTGTTGTTTATAAATTGTGTTCTGTAATATGGCCACTAGATGGCATTTTTTATTTTTTTTAACTAAGCAGTCAATGTTCACTTTAAAAACCAGACAAGATTATATCATGGAGGACCAGTTTATTAACAATTTTAGGATTTGTTTGTTTGTTTTTTGTTTTTAATAAATTATTTTATGAATCAAACCTTGTTTTTAAAGTTTGGAACCAATAAGGCACTTGGAGTTGAATATTATTATGATTAAATCTGATATGATTAAATCTCATTTGCGTTGTGCCTAAAAACACTTCTTTCCTGTGATTTATTAAAAACACTGCATGCCCTCTTGCACCTTATTGCTTTATTAATACCTTTTAACTGAATTTCTTTTTATTTACCCTCTCTACTTTAAACAAGTTGATATTCCACAGTAATATTATTTTAGTCTTAAATTATATGTAGAAAGCATTCTTCTGTTTTCACTATACTCTCATTGTAGCCACCTAAAAGTCCTGCTGTATTTCCTACTGTATTTATTACTGTATTTCCTAAAACGTCATGACCCCAATGGAATATATTATTGTTCAAATGTTAATTTTTGATGTCTCAAGAGACTTACTTTTGAGACATCACTTATGACCAATTTGGAGTTCAAATGTGCCACAGATGTTTCTCCTGAAATTGCATTAGGAGTAAAAGCATTACACAAAAATGAGATGATGCTGTGAAATCGCTGGTTTATACGAATAATATGTGAATTCATACATGTTAGATGTTCAGCTATTAATGTGAATTAAGTTAAATGAGTATTTCACAGTATCAGGATTGAAACAGCTCTTAGTCTTTGGATAAGAAATGGATGTGTTAATATTAAGAGTCCTGTCTTTTGTAAACTTTGTAAACAGGTTGATTAATTAACTGCTTTTGAGAATAGGAAAAAACAAAACACTCACACATTCAGAATGATATGAGATTAATTTTTCAATGCAATTAAAAATCAGATGTTGCTTTAATTTGCTAGATATCTGTAAAAATATACATTTTACATATAAGTTCATACAGCAGCGCAGGGATGCTGAGGAAGAAATGCAGTAATAGAAATTCTCTCTGAGCATGGCTGTGCTGTATGAAGGATCAAAGTAGAAATGTTTTATTCTTATTTTTTAAATATTTTTTGAAGTGCCAGTTTAAGTTGCCAGTAAATTCTTGGTAAAATTCTGTCGGAATACAGCTTTATATGTTTTCAGTCAGATTGTATGATATATATTTGCTTATGAATGATGTGATTACAGGAGTCCTTTGTCAGTCTCCACACACTGAATACCTGTAGAACATCTAACAAACATAACTAACAAACCCTCAACATGGTTCAAAATCACACTATGTAGTTGTTTATGGCTTAGTACAAGTATGAATTCTCAGTCATGCAACGTGATCTTGAGGTAATAATATTTTTCTCTTGTTTTGAATGTGTGGTTCGTTGTTCCATGATTTTCATCTTACCACCAAATTTGCCTTGTGTTGCCTTATGTCCTGCTGGCATGCTTTCTATTGAGTTTAAATCAAGAAACCATAAAATGACCATTTTGATTTTGTTTTCAATTAACTATTTTCTTTTGATCTGAACTTGTGTTCTATATTATTGTCCTGCTGGATCCAATGACAACTCATTTAGTTTCCTGTACCCTAATGATCCATGCAGTCTTTGGGATATGCTGTATTTTTAAAATTGTTTTTGTAATCAATATAGGATTTTGGCAAAAATACTAAAAGACATTTCTTGATAAAAAATAATTATGAAATTGCATATGTTTCTTGAAACAATGGAATTTTAATTGAATGCCCCAAATCAAGCAAGGTAGTAAAATGTGTGACATTTATTATGTAATCACATGTGATTAAATTAGTTATGCTGAAGGGGCACTATCTGCATCAAAACATGTGTCAGTAAAGTGTAAATTTATGTGATCATCTTACTTTTTTATTAGATTCAATATCAGATTTTCATATGGTTTATTATATCAGGTTTTATTTTAATTAAAGCTTACCTTAAATCATAAAGTGTGTTATAATTCCTATATTTCAGTAAGAAAGCATGCACAAACACACACACACACACACACACACACACACACACACACACACACACACACACAAAAGGTATACATACACCTGCCTCGATGTTAGTCCCATGGGCTAAGCAGCCAGGATCTACCACGAGACTGTAACAGCTGTCATATCAGAGGCACCTGCCTGCGGCCAAAGTAGTCCTTCTTTCCTTCCCAGCTCTTCAATTCCTATCTCTCTTTCACCCTTCCCCCTCTTTTGTTCTGTTTCTTTCTATGTGCTAAACAGCCCTGGGGTCACCCCTTTTCCTTTCTCAACCCAAATTCCTAATAGTGATCTAACTAATTCTCTCTCTCTCTCTCTATCTATCTTTCTCTCACACATGCACACAGACTGTATAAATAGCCTGCACCTGATGTCTTATCCTACTGATGTTGGTGATGATCATGACCAGTTGTCCAAATACTATAATGGGCCAAACACATACTGCCCACACTGTAAACCATGTAGATGTTTCTCTGACATCTGTGACATTTAATTTGAAACATGACACTCAGTAAAGTTGTTTGTGGTTTATGTTCCTTTGCCATGGCTGTTTGGTCTCCCAGGATTACAGCAAGAACAATATGGATGGAATTTGTTTTGCTGCCTCTGATTGAATTAGAATTGATTTTGCTGCCATCAGGCCATAAGACCATCGAGTCCCTGGACTTCTTTAAGTGATTCTTATCCGATAAGTGTTTATGTGCAAGTCAGTGTACACTGGTTGTTTGTTAGCCTGCCATTTACTATGAAATAAAAATCGATGGTGCTGAAATGTAATTTTGCACATATTTGTTATTGAGAGAAATGATGATCCTGACAGCAGGCTGATTTTAAAATGTTATCTGGTCTGGGACAAGAAGCAGAAATAGACAGACATATACAGAGAAAAGACAGAAAACACAGGAGAAGGTTTTGGTACTTGCTATGTTGCTAGTATGTTAACTACCCTAATTTATTTGCCAGTAGGATTTTTTTTATTGTAATAATATATTTACAATTGTGAATTAATGAATATTTATCTGCATTTGTATAAAAAAATGTTTGCAATTCTGTCTCAGTTTTTTTTTTCAGGCTATCCAAGGTCAGCCATACATGCCTATTTAGAGGGTCATCATGGGAATATGTAAAATATGACAACTTTTAGATCACTCTTGACGACGATAAATACTTAAATTTAGCATAAAGCGGCTTCTTGTCAATGCTTTTCATGCCTTGGCAGAGCCCAATTGCAATAGATTTAATGATTTATAATAACTTTTTAATCAAACTTCAAAATGCTATTGACTTGCCTTGACTTATGTTTATTTTTATGCGACCACATTCTGACATCACGAACAAGATTACTTAACTGTACAACTCTTTGATCCAGCATATGGTTGGGCAAATCTTTCTCACAGGAATCGTACCTCACAGAAAAAATAGAGACCTTATTTATCTGTGCTCAAGAAGTCCATTGCTACAATCACTAAAGAAACAGGTGTGAAACCATTTTAAACAGGTCTGAGGCATTGATTAGTATAAAAAGGTGTAAAAACATTTGTTAAAGGTCCTGGGGAGTTTAAATACATTGGTTAGACACTGTGTGTTAGATAATATGTTTTTCAAATGTTTTTTTCACCAATGACTAAAAGGAATTGACATATAGATTACAACTATGTAAAAAAGCTATAAAATAAAACATGATGTCAAAGCAGCATGAATAAATGGAAAGGAAATATGTGGAATCTATAAAGAACTACTAGTGAGAAGCTAATAGAAAAAGACAAAATAGATATATGTCCTTTTTCATTGGAACCTATTTTATCATATTTATAAGCCACATTAAGAATCAAGGTCTATTTTATGTAGATTTTTGTGAAAAAAATATTATTTTTACACTAACGGGTGTATTAAAGGTAAAATATTAGACAAAAGCATTAGAAAATGTGTAAAGTCTATATTGGGATTTAAAGTTGTGTTGTCTGGAGAAAAAAAACGAAAAAGAGAAAAGGAACAGGAACATAATATTATCATAATCATTAGCAAACAAATTTAAGTGACTTTTGAGGATAAGCATAGACGATGAAATGTATGCTACTTTTATTATAAATGTACTGAATTATACTGTTATACTTTGAACAGGTCATGGCTTGGGAGTTATGAAAATACTCTTAAAGACCACAAACTAATAGAGGCTGGATTTGAAAAAGAAAAATATCTTAATGAAAAGGAGGACATACTAATCAAAGATGGGTAAAGGAATCTGGCCTTAGGACTGCCCTAATCATGGGAGCATGTTGATGCTGGGGAGTCATGAGATTTTGCACTCTCAAGGCCAAGTGAACTGTCTGGGTCACTAGTCCATTCAATCTTTGAGCAGCTGTTTTAATGCCAAACCTTACTAAACCTGGATTGCAGCCAGCAGCAGTGTTACATAAGATACCAATATTCTAGTATTTTTAAAATAATTAGTACAGGAAATGTTAAATAAAGATAAATTTATATATTTAAAGTAAAGGTTTAAGGGTCATTTTTATTGAATAAGAGGCACTTTTGGAATCAACAACAAAAGGAAACTTTGTAATAACACACAGTTTTTGTTTAATTTGTGTATATGTGTGTGTGTGTGTGTGTGTGTGTGTGTGTGTGTGTGTGTGTGTGTGTGTGTGTGTGTGTTGTTTTATGAGTTTTTGCATGGATTTTTGCAAATTCTTCTGGCTATATGAAGGAATAGCAGAGATAAGAAAGTGAATTGCTTTGGATAAACAAGCTAGTATTTCAGTTACAAAATTGTTAAGGTTGTAAATAGGAGTTTGATAATCTTTGGGCCTTTGAGATTAATGCTTTAATGCTTAAGGCTACCTCAAACATTTTTTGGAGCTCATCTAAATTTTTTCAAAATCATAAAATCATGAAATCATAAAGCATTGGATAAATATAGCAAAATGACTAATTTGCACTTTATACTTAATGCAGGGTACTCTTTGCAGCAGGACTGATGTCTGACTGACTAATATTTGGACTGACTAATATTTTTACAAATATGGGGCTGGTGTAATAGTTCTCACATTTTACAAGAAATAACAAGTGTATATAACCCAAATTAAGAAAAAAGGATCACTAATGTATAATCGTGAGAATAACCAATGCAAATAGTAATATATTGTGCAAACCTAGCCACTGTTGCAATTACAACCATAAGCAGGTAACCAGGAGAGAAAAATGTATTCAGGGTGACTGAAAACCCACACTACAAGTGATGGGGAGAACCACTTGGATTCACGTCAGCCATTGTATGAGAAGGCATGCGAATACAATCTAGCCAGCTTCCACTGTGGAGCCCATTACTCATAAGCACCCCCATAACAGAGCTGATTGAATTGAGGACAGCAATCAATCAGTTCTTTTGCAGCTCAATTCACTCAGAAGCAACCAGCAAAAGAACCAGTTTGTTTCTTTACTGTCAACTTTCAGGTTGATGGGCAGTGATTGACACATGCAATCTGCATTAGAACAATTAGCTCTCTAAATAACACTTGAATTTTATTATTCATGACCCTTTGGCATTATTATCCATTGTAAAAATCTATGTACAATGCCTTAAGACATTTAGGGCATTTTACTAGGTATGACAGGCCCATGCAATTGAAAGTCCTTCACTAATGAATTTGGCATTAACTTGCTTACATTGTTGAACAATTTTAAAATCACAAAAGCAGTAAAAGTAAAAATGTTACAATTTTAAGAAGTTGGACCTGGTTACACTAATTTGTCAAAAAATGTTCTGAAAAAAAAAACATAAAAAAGACTTTAGGGTACCTCCTTCCTATATAAAATAACAAAAAAATGTATCTGGAGGAAAACATTGTTGTCATAACTAGTCACTCCACTATTTATTTCTCTCTATTGGCTCCCTGTAGCTGCTCGCATTCAGTACAAGACACTAACTCTGGCCTACAGGACCATTTCTACATATCCCCCTCTTACCTTCAAGTTACATTTTTAAAATATACTCCAACTTCTTCACTTCGCTCTAGAGATGATCTCAATGGGGTGCTAATTCTCACTCTGTAGCGTTCACAACTACAAAATGGTGAAACGATCTTCCCAACTCAGTAACAACAGAAACACATCTTTTTCACAAACACATGATTAAAAAAAGGGAGGGGGTAGTATAATGATCAGATTTGAAAATGTCTAGTGTAGCTTGTTTTTTCCATTACTACTGACTTGTGTTGTTCTCATTTGTAAGTCTCTTTGGATAAAAGTGTCTGCTAAATGACTTAATGTAAATGTAATATAAATGTAGAACGATTTCAGTTTTCTTCTTTAATAGGTGATTGCAAAAAGAGTGTTGAGTGTTGCATAAAAAATCATAGTTAACCATGATTTATTTATCATAAGTTGTTTTACTGGGTAGGTCAGGGTGGTGATAATTTACCTTTTGATGTGGTTATGTGTATGTTATCCTGTGGGATGCGATTAAGCAGAATCTTGAAAGGTGAGAAAAGCAGATCAGATAAATGGTAACACTTTGCTCCATGTTTGTGTGATTAATTGGCTTTTCCTACTGTGTGTAGTTGGAGGGCATAAAAGAGAGCATAAGTCCCGAAGTTGGGGAGAGAGAACTGCGTTATATTTATTTGAATTGCTACATATTGCTGGAGCACATACCATACTCCTTTACTTATCCGAATAGTTTTTATCATTAATATTGCTTTAATTAGTCATCAGTCATTCTGCACTGCAAAAAATCTATGTCAAAAAATAAGAGAAAATAAACATAATTTTACTTGATTTATGTACATATTCTCTTGATTTATCTACTAATATAGTAAGTACATTTATCTCATAAGGTTTCTAAAAGGCGGCACGGTGGCTTAGTGGTTAGCACGTTCACCTCTCAGCACTAGGGATTCCCGGTTCGAATCCCCATCTGGGTGGAGTTTCCATGGGTGGAGTTTCCATGTTCTCCACTTATTAAGTGGTGCGCATGAGATATTAAGTGCCAATGTGTACATGTGACTGTGTACCACATTGTGAATGTTTTAAATTCGAACCAAATCGGAAATGTGAATCAATTGATTCCCTGAAGATTCTTAGAAAGCATCCGTTTTTCCATATGTGTAGCTGCAGAAGAACACTGGTTACGTTCATCTCATCCTAGACATGTACACTTCATCTCATCAAATACAGCGGACTGTCGTTCAAAATAAGACCTTATTTTCGTGTTAGATAGCTAAAGTTGGCACAATAAAGTGCATGATTAAAGGCTAAAAAAATTCAAATACGGTTATTCAATTAAATCAAACTGAAATCGCCACGTTTAACTCCAATGCTTAACTGTTTTGGGGGTAAAATGAAATTCCCAAGCAAAAAGCAACGGGGAGAACATGCAAACAAGTTTCGGTCGAACTCAGCACTATACGGTGTTCCGGAGTTACATTCCTAGAAAGATTCCTAGAAAGAAACGTTTATTTATATTCATGTCCTTTATTTATCTGTGGATCTGTCAAACAGCCATAGTGTCATGTCCCAGTGTAAACGCTATCGTTGTAACAGCGCGTCATGTCTGTTTATTGTCAGATTATGATTCACATAATATCTCGTGCGCACCACTTAATAACTCGTGCGCACCACTTAATAACGCGTGGGCACGACGTACTAAGTTGTGCGCACGACTTACTAAGTCGTGCGCACGACTTAATATCTCGTGTGCACGACTTACTAAGTGGTGCGCACGAGTTATTAAGTGGTGCGCATGAGTTAGTTATAGTTGTAATATGGAACCTATGCCCCTGTATATTGTGTGTCAGCTCTAGCCTGGTACTGAGCTGGTTTGTTCACACATATACAGTATGTTGCTATAATAACTGAGTGAAGCTAGGCTCTTTCATGGAACATAAGAAATAAGCCAGATTCACCTTCAAAGTCCGGCTTACTGAGTTAGCCAAGTTACATACATTTACATTTACATTTAGTCATTTAGCAGACGCTTTTATCCAATGCGACTTACAAATGAGAACACGACAAGTCAGAAGCCATGGAGAAAACCAACTATACTGTAAGTTCATCAAACCTGATTGTTATTTGAAGCTGCGCCCCCCCCCCCTTTTTTTTAAATTAATTAATTAATTTATTTATTTTTTATAACAGGTATTTGTTAAATAGATGCGTCTTAAGTAGTTTCTTAAAACTGTTTAGAGATTCTGCCTTACGGACAGAGTTGGGAAGATCGTTCCACCATTTTGCAGTGGTGAACGCCACAGAATGAGAATTAGCTCCTCGGTGAGGTGGAATCGCCAGGCGGCAATCATCACTGGAGCGAAGTGAACGAGTCGGAGTGTATTTTGAAAAGATAGAGTGAAGGTAAGAGGGGGAAGATCCAGAAATGGTTCTGTATGCCAGAGTCAGCGACTTGTACTGAATGCGAGCAGCTACAGGAAGCCAATGGAGGGAAGTGAGTAATGGAGTGACATGAGTTCGCTTGGGCTGGTTAAACACGAGTCGGGCTGCAGAGTTTTGAATTAGTTGAAGAGGTCTGATGGTGGAAGTTGGGATACCGGCAAGTAGTGCATTACAATAATCAAGCCGGGATAAGACTAGGGCTTGAACAAGCAGTTGGGTCGCATGTTCAGTCAAAAAGGGTCTGATCTTCCTTATGTTATAAAGAAGGAGCAGAAAAAGTTAGCAAAAATAAAAGAAGAAGTTAGCAAACATAAAAATTAAATCAAGCACAAAGAACAGCTAACAGCAAATAACAAGTGCAAATGAACATAATAATTAATTAAAAGAAGTGGGAGAAATGAGCCCCAAAACAAAATGAAACAAGCAAATCTATAGAACAGACCTAGTAGATGTTTGTAGAGGCTTTGCACCTGACACTGCCATGTTGCCAGATATAAAAATAGAAACTAATAATGTATCACACAAATTCAAATGTAATTTAACATTCATCAACTTTTTATCAAAATTTTACTTAGGAAATTGTCTGGAAGGTTTTTGAATAGATGATCATGGAGCTGCTCATTTGTTTGATCACTTATTGGTTAATTGACCTTTTAATATATCTGAGTGAAGACTGAGAACAGGCAAAGTTTAAACCTTAAAAAAGGATTTATTGCCCAAATTATCAACCTTAACTTGTAGTGTTTTTAAACACACAGAGCACAGCAATCTCTCCCAGTTGTGCTCATTTTCTCCTCTGCTCACTGCATAATAGGCTATTAATCAACAAACAGGTTGAAGGTGTTTCCACATCACCTCATCTAATTCACTGACTTTGCCTCCCATTCATGAACTCCGCTCACCTTTCTCGAATATAGGAGCTGGGTATGCCGGGTATGCAGATTTGAGTCACCAGATAGTACAGCTTTAATTTGGACAAAAGCCAGTTGGCACTGCTCCATCCACTAAACCTGATCTGACATTCCCTTTTTTATGAGATCAGTTAAAGTGACTCTGACAACTAAATAGTATAGGTACAAACCAACAATAATAATCAGTCAGACCAAACAACTGTCAAATCCTTCTTGGTCTTGGGTGCTGGGCCGTTTGGAATTGTTGCAAACTTGCCAGTTTGGGAAAGCACTTGCCTTCGTCGAAATTCCACCAACCAGACTGCAAACTTATTAAGGATGATTGTAAGCTCTGCACAATCTTTTCAGAATAATCCATAAGTTTTTTGTGGAACAATTGCAAATTGATGTAATTCCTCTTAATTTGTACAATGTTGAAAATTACATGAAAGATGATCCCTTTATGTTGAGATATTGCAGAGGATCACAGCATTTGGAGCTATCATAAAGTGGTATCCCCATACTGACCTATCTAATAGCTTGATGATGTCCATCACATTTCTTTCAAGTAAGACCTTGAATAATGAAATAGGCCACAAATGTGCTTTTGTAGTTGTAGGTGGGTATAAATGAGAAATTGATCCAAAGGAATGTAGTGGTATTTAATTCAAGTTTTCACTAGTGTGATAGTTAAAACTAAGTGAGGACCAAGGATAATCAGTGTTTATATTCAAAAAAGGTTTGACTGCCACAATTATCAATTTAAACTAATAATCCACCCACATGGACACACAAAGCACAGCAGCCTTTTTTCCACTTAGCTACTTTAATTTTCTCTTCCCTTTGTGAACAATTAGTCAGAGGTCAAATAAATCAGATAAACATGATGCAGGTGTTTCCACTCATCTCATCTGATTTTTTGACTTGTTAGAGATCAGAGCGCAGCGACGCGTTCCCCCAGCCCCGCCTTCTAGGCAGCACGCGCTCTCCGTGCACCAGGTGAGGTTCATTATTTCCGGGTTCTTTCTATGCTATATAAGGCTTCCTGTTCCGCTGTTCGAATGCGAAGTATTGATCGTCCCACGACATACCAAGCGCTATCCAAGTGATATTCCTTGCCTTCTATCTCCTTAACTATCCTTAACACACTTAACTATCACACTAGTAAAAACTTGAATTAAATACCACTACATTCCTTTGGATCAATTTCTCATTTATACCCACCTACAACTACAAAAGCACATTTGTGGCCTATTTCATTATTCAAGGTCTTACTTGAAATAAATGTGATGGACATCATCAAGCTATTAGATAGGTCAGTATGGGGATACCACTTTATGATAGCTCCAAACGCTGTGATCCTGTGCAATATCTCAACACAAAGGGATCATCTTTCATGTAATTTTCAACATTGTACAAATTAAGAGGAATTACATCAATTTGCAATTGTTCCACACCATACTTATGGATTATTCTGAAAAGATTGTGCAGAGCTTACAATCATCCTTAAAGTTTGCAGTCTGGTTGGTGGAATTTCGACGAAGGCAAGTGCTTTCCCAAACTGGCAAGTTTGCAACAATTCCAAACGGCCCAGCACCCAAGACCAAGAAGGATTTGACAGTTGTTTGGTCTGACTGATTATTATTGTTGGTTTGTACCTATACTATTTAGTTGTCAGAGTCACTTTAACTGATCTCATAAAAAAGGGAATGTCAGATCAGGTTTAGTGGATGGAGCAGTGCCAACTGGCTTTTGTCCAAATTAAAGCTGTACTATCTGGTGACTCAAATCTGCATACCCGGCATACTCAGCTCCTATATTCGAGAAAGGTGAGCGGAGTTCATGAATGGGAGGAAAAGTCAGTGAATTAGATGAGGGGATGTGGAAACACCTTCAACCTGTTTGTGTGATTAATAGTCTATTATGCAGTGAGCAGAGGAGAAAATGAGCACAACTGGGAGAGATTGCTGTGCTCTGTGTGTTTAAAAACACTACAAGTTAAGGTTGATAATTTGGGCAATAAATCCTTTTTTAAGGTTTAAACTTTGCCTGTTCTCAGTCTTCACTCGGATATATGAAAAGGTCAATTAACCAGTAAGTGATCAAACAAATGAACAGCTCAATGATCATCTATTCAAAAACCTTCCAGACAATTTCCTAAGTAAAATTTTGATAAAAAGTTGATGAATGTTAAATTACATTTGAATTTGTATGATACATTATTAGTTTCTATTTTTATATCTGGCAACATGGCAGTGTCAGGTGCAAAGCCTCTACAAACATCTACTAGGTCTGTTCTATAGATTTGCTTGTTTCATTTTGTTTTGGGGCTCATTTCTCCCACTTCTTTTAATTAATTATATGTTCATTTGCACTTGTTATTTGCTGTTAGCTGTTCTTTGTGCTTGATTTAATTTTTATGTTTGCTAACTTGGCTAACTCAGTAAGCCGGACTTTGAAGGCGAGTCTGGCTTATTTCTAATGTTCCATGAAAGAGCCTAGAACATAGATTCACTCAGTTATTACAGCAACATACTGTATATGTGTGAACAAACCAGCTCAGTACCAGGCTAGAGCTGACACACAATATACAGGGGCAATTTAGTTCACTTTGGATCCATGTCTTTGGACAGTGAAAGGAAACTGAGAAAAAACACATGGAGACACAGGGAGAGCATGGAAACTGCATCCAAAACCCTAGACACCAATCAATGAGGGGCAGATGAATTAACTGCCTGAGGTACTATTCCTATTAATATTGTTAATAGAATAATTAACTTTGTTCTTGAAAGGCAAAATAATAAAGACAATAAAAACATAAAAACTAACTACTCTGAGGCCAGATTTATTACTGACTACAAAGACCAAATGCACTGTATTTTATAGAGATAACAGTTTCATTCAAAAAGAAAGTTGATGCAGCATGGTTATGGCAGGGAACGGGAACGGAATAAAATGCAGAATCTATGTTTCCCACTTGGTCTGGCATGGAAGCAGTGGCACAGCAGTTTTTGCACACAAAGGACTCAAAAGTGAGGTGAAATAGTATAGCTGGGAAGAGTTTACCAGTTTGTTAAAGCAGTTTGTTAAAGAGTTGTTATTACCCTCCTGCATAGACTGTTTGTGGATGTTGCCATACTGGTTTGGTTAATTAAATACATGCCTTTTTTAATTACTTCCAATTTAATTAAATTCCTGCCTCCTAATTAATTAATTTCATGCCTATACAATCTTTTGGTCAAATGTTGGTCAAACTGGTTTGTGATTGAGGTGAAGCTGCAGCACAAGAAATAGAGATTGACACCTGAAAAGTTGTATTTATGATATATGTCTATGTGGGATTCGACCTGCAAGCTAAATTTTCCTTTTAAAAAAAATCATGATTTTTTTAGGATTATATAAGATTTGAGTTGATCTAATATTTTGTCCATGTGTGTTGATGTCCTGTCATTGTATATGCTGTATTTCTTTCAAAATATATTTGCTCTAAGGCGGCATGGTGGCTTAGTGGTTAGCAAGTTCACCTCTCAGCACTAGGGATTCCCGGTTCGAATCCCCATCTGGGTGGAGTTTCCATGTTCTCCCCGTGTCTGCGTGGGTTTCCTCCGGGTTCTCCAAATTGCCCCATATAGAGTGTGTTTGTGTGCGTGTCTGTGTGAGTGAGTGTGTGCCCAGCGATAGATTGGTGCCCTGTCCTGGGTGTATCTGCCCTGCGCCCGAAACATTCTCCCATGGATGGGCATGGGGAACCTATGACCCTGCGACCCTAATATAGGATAAAGCGGAAGATAATGGATGGATGGATATTTGCTTGATTGATAATTTAGCAACATTTTGAATGCTGCTATAATACTTTGGCCACATGTGGGTTGGCGTCATAATATTTTTGGCCTACGAGGGATGGTGGCCACCTATTTTGGCTTCATAAGTGTTGATGTTCGAATATTCTGGCCATATGTAAAACAGTGTGTGTATGGGCTTCTGTTAATATTTATATCCTGTGAACAAGTGTCTGTACCCTAAGGGGTTTTATAATATGATCTCATAGGGAATTTTTTTTTTGACTGTCCACTGCTAAGGTCCACTGCTAAGTCCACCTGATCGCTTGAAAGAGCACAAGATACTTGATTGACAATAGTTCAAGTCTGGTGGTGCTAGCTCAAAAATGAATTGTTTCACAATACAAAATATTGTGCTTACATTAAGAGGTAGAATAAGAAGCACAGCTCACCATTGGGCTGCAAAATAAACTTTGCTCCTCAGATTAGTCGATGAGTAAAAACGCTTTTTTTTTCAGAGAGGACAGACTATACATAGTAGCCCATTTAAAGAGATTTTTAGTTCTGATCTTTCCGGACATTTGTGGAACTGGTTTGAATGTGAGTGTTTTGGGTTTGTGTGTTGGAAGAGTGGCAGATATTTATATATATTATTATTACAATGGTAAACTTTCAGGCCTAAAATTGCATGCTGTCAAAAGCATGCCATTTATTCAAAGTTAAGCTAAAACCTAGCTTGTGTTCTCTAACGGTAACAACATAAAGGGAGCATACTGTATCCCTCATTTCAATCTGATAAGATACAAAGGAATGGAAGTATAATATGATAAATCACCAGCAATTAGCTTTGTGTAGGAAGAGAAGAGATAAGACAGAATTAAATGTGTTCCCCCAAAAGCATCGTGTTTGTGTGTGTGTGTGTGTGTGTGTTTGTGTGTGAGAGAGAGAGAGAGAGAGAGAGAGAGGAGAAAGGAGGGTAGATGAGCAGCAGTGTCAGTACAAGATAAGTTCACTACGTCATCCGTCTCTTCTGCACTTTTTCCTTTTATCCTCTTTTTAGCCCTCATCAAACCCACGCCATGTCTCCAAACAATATCTGTCTGTCTCACTCTTTTTCTGTCTCGCACACATGCACACTCATATACACACAAGCGGAGGTGCTTATCTAATGTTCAGGATTAAATTCAGTTACCCCCCAGGGGATTGGGTTAGGAGATGTCAAAAAGATAGATGGGCATCATGCTGGAATACCAACGTCCCAAATCATTTTGCATGTGTATGCGTGTGTGTAAGTGTGTGTGTAACCTTATAGCTTTATAGACAAACATGCAATTTATGTGTCCTCATTCTTCTAGAAGCATTAGATAAACATGAAAATGGAAATTTTATATTGGTGTCACTCTCCAAAGTGTATACACTTACTTTTCTGTGTTTGGATGTAAATATAAATTTCATCAAATTAAATTACTCAAGTGAAAAGCAAAAGCATTAAAAACAAATCCTCAAACATGAAATGAATTCAAGTTGTTTGATTGCAAAGTTATTTTTAATTTAATGGGCATTTGTGGACTTCTGATATTAATAACCCTTGAATAGAATTAATAGAATGAGAATTTATTGGTATTATAAACAATCAATATAATATGATTATTAAGACAATATTAGGTGGCTTAGTAGTTAGCACGTTCACCTCTCAGCACTAGGGATTCCCGGATCGAATCCCCATCTGGGTGGAGTTTCCATGTTCTCCCCGTGTCCGCGTGGGTTTCCTCCGGGTTCTCCGGTTTCCTCCCTGTCATGTTTGCGAAGGATGGAGGCGAGGCTGGTCGAGTTCAGAGTAGGTACCAGTTTATTTAACTCCAGGAAAAGCCTCCTATGCACCACAGGAGCTTAAGAAAAAACCAACGAGGAACACCTTGACGAAGATGCGGAGTACGTGCAGCAGTCCTGATTGGCGTGCAGCGCTCCTGTCAGAACACAAAGCGCGGCAGCGACTCAAACAAAGGGACGGGGCGGAGTCCGCGTGTCCGGGACCCGTCAGCTCTGGTGCAGGTGCCCTGGTGTACCTAGACTCTGGGCGCTGGGGGACGAGAGCCTGGCTCCGAACAACGATCCGGTCTCAA
Source organism: Corydoras sp. C115 (assembly GCA_019802505.1). NCBI lineage: Eukaryota > Metazoa > Chordata > Actinopteri > Siluriformes > Callichthyidae > Corydoras > Corydoras sp. C115. Next base: position 275,342 of record JAFMOC010000157.1, on the reverse strand, counting down.
CCTCGACCAACAACGTTCCGACACGCCCATCCCGCGGTATCCCGCGTCTTAAATAATCCCCAAGGGAGGTGGAGCCCCGGGACGGGGCAATGAGCGTGCCCCTTCAATAATCTGGTGACGCCCCACACACCACGGTCCGGGAAGCGCGCATGGAACTCTGTGATGAGCGAGGGGTCCAAAATGTCCTTAGCGGCCACCCAACTTTGCTCCTCAGGACCAAACCCCTCCCAGTCCACCAGATACTGCAGTTGCGTCCCTCGTCTACGAGAGTCCAAAAGCGAGGCGACCCTATATTTCAGAGGCAGTTCCTTGCATGCAGGCGCCGAGTTGCTAACCTCTGCCCACCCCGACTCCAATGGCCCTGCCACGTACGGTTTAAGTAGGGATGAGTGGAAAACGGGGTGAATCCTCCATCCGCGGGGCAGTGCTAATTTAAAGGTTACCTCGTTAATGCGCTTCACTATACGGTACGGACCGGTGTACCGAGGGAGAAGTTTACGTGAGCCTGCGCAGCGCAGATTGCGGGTGCTGAGCCATACTCGATCGCCTACCCGATACTCGGGCGCATGTGCGCGGCAACGGTCGGCCCAATTCTTGTCTCGGCGTATTTACCGCTGGATCCTCTGATGCACCTGCTCCCAGACCGTCTCGCTCCTGCGAAACCAGTCATCCACCGCGGGTGCCTCAGAGGGTTCCGGGTCCCACAACGCGAACGGAGGCTGGTAGCCCAGCACGCACTGAAAGGGCGTAAGCCCCATCGCTGAGTGACGCAGCGAATTCTGGGCGATGCTCGCCCAGGGCAGGAACCGAGGCCAATCGGTTGGGTTCTGACACGCGAACAGGCGTAAGAACTTGTTAAGTTCCTGATGCAATCGCTCGCATAACCCGTTGGTCTCCGGGTGATACCCGGAGGACAGGCTGGCCGAGGTTCCCAACTTCTAACAAAATGCCCGCCATACGGCCGAGGTGAACTGAGAGCCGCGATCCGACAGGATGTCCTCCGGGATTCCGAACTGCGCGAACACATGTTGGAAGAGAGTTCGGCGGTTTGGAAAGCGGACGAGAGACCCTTCAGGGGTAGGCACTTTAACGCACGCGAGAACCGATCACAGATGGTGAAAATGGTGTTAAAGCTCGAGGACACCGGAAGATCCGTCACAAAATCTATGGCGATGTGAGACCAAGGCCGTGTCGGCACCGGCAGGGGTACCAATTTGCCTGCCGGCAGCGTACGGGGTGTTTTGCACACGGCGCACAAATAACAGGAGCTCACGAACTCGTGCACGTCCTTAGCCAGTGATTCCCACCAGTACTTCCTACGGATGATCTCCGCCGTGCGTGTCTCACCCGGGTGACCACTACATGGAGATGTGTGGGCCCACGTAATGAGCCGACTGTGAAACCGATCTGGGACGTACAGGCGATCGCTAGGACATTGGGGTGGCGACGGCGAGTTCCCCAGGCTCTGACGCACCTCGTCATCGAAGTCCCAATGAAGGGCCCGCACGAAGCAGCGCGTGGGCAGGATGGGAGTGTTACGCTCCGGATCCCGGTCTCGCGGGTCGTGAATGTGGGACAGTGCATCAGCTACGCCATTGGCCTTACCTGGACGATACGAGAAGGTGAAATCGAAACTATTAAAAAACAGTGACCAGCGCGCGTTGAGCCTCTGTGCATTTTTCAGGTACAGAAGGTTCTTGTGGTCAGTGATCACCACGAATGGCACATTAGCACCCATTAGCCAGTAGCGCCAATTCTCAAACGCAAGCTTGACCGCCAGGAGTTTGCGGTCTCCGATGGAGTAATTGCGTTCCGCCGGGGAGAAAAATGCGTTACGGGAGAAAAATGCTATAGGGCGGACTCTGGCCGGACTCCCGGACCGCTGTGATAGGATGGCCCCTGCCCCGACTGACGAAGCGTCCACCTCCACCATGAACTGTTTGTCTGGGTCGGGGAGTGCCAACAGGGGAGCCGAGGAGAAACGCTGCTTCACTTCCTTGAAAGCCCTCTCTGCCTCCTCGGTCCAGACCAACCGCCTAGGTTTGCCCTTTAACAGCGCCGTAATGGGCGCGACCACGGAACTGAAAGCACGGATGAATTTTCTATAAAAGTTTGCGAAGCCCAGAAATCGTTGTACTTCGCGTATGGTGGAGGGCACAGGCCATTCCTGGATGGCACGTACCTTACTACCCTCCATCTGCAACCCTGCGCGCGAGATGGTGTACCCCAGGAACTCCACCCGCAAATTTGCATTTCTCCGCCCTAACATGGTGTGGTGTGGTATGGTGTTCGTGTATATTAGTGGAATACACCAGGATGTTGTCAATATAAACAATCACGCACTGGTCCAGAAACTCGCGCAGAACGTCATTCACGAACGCCTGGAACACAGCAGGTGCATTAGAAAGCCCAAAGGGCATAACCAAGTATTCATAGTGCCCCGTGGTGGTGACGAACGCCGTTTTCCACTTGTCCGCCTTCTTGATGCGAACTAAATTGTACGCGTTGTGGAGATCTAATTTTGAAAAGACGGCGGCTCGGCCCAAATGTTCCAGCGCGGACGGGATGAGCGGGATGGGGTACACATACTTCCGTGTAACCTGGTTTAGGCCCCGATAATCAATGCACGGGCGGAGCTCGGAATTCTTCTTAGGGACAAAGAAGAACACCGAGGCAGCGGGCGAGGTAGAGGGCCAAATGAAGCCCCGTGCGAGGGAGTCGGCGATATACTCCCGCATGGGCCTGGTCTCCGCTGCGGTGAGCGGATACGGGCTGACCCGAGGTAATTTGGCGTCTTCCACCAACTCGATGGCGCTGTCATAATCGCGATGCGAGGCCTGCCCAATGCTGAACACCTCCCCCAGATCGGCATAACACGCAGGAACCCCCGCCGGAAGAACCTCCCGTGCCACCGCGGTGAACACCGCGCGAACCCTGTCCCCCGAGGGACTTATGCACGTAGTGTAGCACAACGAGGACCACTGCTGAATCTGCTTGCCGGACCAGGAGATTACGGGGCGTGCCTCTGCAGCCAGGGTAACCCTAAAATAATCACCGCCGTGGGGGAGACGTAATTAAACAAAATGACAGTTCCTCTGAGTGCGATTCATTCATCCTCAGAGTGACCATCTCAGTACTCCCCGTAACGTTACCAGGATGGGCCGGAGACCCGTCCACCCCACAGACGCGTTGCGTGTCTAAAGTTCCCCTCCGCGCCCGAGTCCACGAGTGCCCGCGTCCGAAACCGCCTGCCCCGGACCACGAGCGAGACCGACAGAGTAAATAAACCTCCCGCGGGTGATCGAGGGCTTACCGAGTCCTTACAGGTTCTGGGCGTTGCGGGACCCTGGACGTGACGCACCGGACAGGTGGAGAGATGATGATTCGGTTCCCCGCAGTACCAGCACAAGCCTTCTCTGCGGATGACAGCCGCACAGCGTCCACCTGCATGGGGATCTCCGTAGGCGGCTCCGCGCGCGCTCCGGACTTGATCCCGAGGCGAACTGCGGAAGCCGAGGGCAGGCGACACGCGACGAGCTGGATTGCCAGCTCAATTAAGGCGGTCGCGTGTGAGCAGAATCTGTGAGCAGAATCTGTACCTCGGGTCAGAGTCCCTCCCAGAAGTGCGAGATCAGGGCGGCGTCATTCCATCCATTGCGCGCAGCGAGCGCGCGGAATTCCAACGCGTACTCCGCTGTGGAGCGTGAGCCCTGGCGCAGCCTTATCAACAGCGACCCCCACGGAGCGTCCCTGGTTGTGGTGGTGGAACGTGGAGCGGAAGATCTCCAGGAATGCGTGGTAGTCCATCGTCTCTCGTGAGCCTGCATTCCACAGTGTTGCATTCCGCTGTTGATCCGTGAAGTTCCGCTGACTCGCGAAGAACAGATCGCACTGGAGCAGGAAAGTCCCGCAGGAATCGGGATGCCCATCGTACCGCTCCGGTGGTGACATGGGCCAGGATGTCCGCGGGGCAGGGGAGGAGTCGGGAGCCGGAATAACCACCTCCGGGGAGGGCGCGCTGACCGTCGCAGCCCACAGATGTGCGAACTCCCCCTCCAGATTCCCTTGGCACTCTGCCAGGTTCCTAAGCGCCGTGGTAATCTCTCCGAGGTTGTGGCGTAGCTCCCCCAAGAACCTGCCCTGCTCCCGAATGGCCAGTCGCGGATCCTCTAGATAACTGGCCCCTGCAGTATTGGTGTCGGAATCTGTCATGTTTGCGAAGGATGGAGGCGAGGCGGGTCGAGTTCAGAGTAGGTATCAGTTTTTTTAACTCCAGGAAAAGCCTCCTATGCACCACAGGAGCTTAAGAAAAAGACCAACGAAAAACACCTTGACGAAGATGCGGAGTACGTGCAGCAGTCCTGATTGGCGTGCAGTGCTCCCGTCAGAACACAGAGCGCGGCAGCGACTCAAACAAAGGGACGGGGCGGAGTCCGCGTGTTCGGGACCCGTCAGCTCTGGTGCAGGTGCCCTGGTGTACCTAGACTCCGGGCGCTGGGGGACGAGAGCCCGGTCACTGGGATGGAGAACACAGATGAAAGTTAACGGGGGGGCAATTGGCTCCGAACAACGATCTGGTCTCAACCTCGACCAACAACGTTCCGACACGCCCATCCCGCGGTATCCCACGTCTTAAATAATCCCTAAGGGAGGTTGAGTGCCCCTTCAATAATCCGGTGACGCCCCAAGTCAGTTGAGTTCTCCAAAATTGCCCCATGTAGAGTGTGTTTGTGTGCGTGTCTGTGTGTGTGTGCCCAGCGATAGATTGTCGCCCTGTCCTGGGTGTATCTGCCCAGCGCCCGAAACGTTGAATGAATGAATGAAAGACAATATTATTATTATTACTTTATTATATCTAGCTTAATAAAAAAGTGAGTTCTGAACTTTTATTTAATTGGTTGGGAAGTGCTGTCCCCTAGATGATATTACGTGATAACATTACTGCGTTTTCAAACCAAAACTTTACCTCTTCAGTAAAGCCTTATCTTTCATTAATCATATTCATGTCAAAGAAGTTTAAACCTGAAGTGAGCATAGGGCAACTTTTGCTATACATTACAAAATTAATAACGATCACTAATGTAAATAAAAAATTATTCTAACATTGATTTTACTAAAAATCTGATTATTATAAATATATGTTGTATTGTAATATCAATATTGTATGGTAATGCAGTAGTGATCACACTGCAGGTGTGCCAGAATCTAGCTCTCTGTGATTTTCTGTTTTATTGCTCTGTTTATGATATTTCAATACTTCATAACTAATGTGACTAAAGATAATTATGTGCATTATGGCACACTGTTATGCACTTATGTGCACAAGTTAACTCCCCAGCCACACATATTAATTCATCTGTGGTTGTGACAGGGCACAGCATGCATGGTAAAAATGTGGGCATGCTGGATCCAAATACATGAGACAGAAACAACAAGAGAAGCATACTTCAGATGCACAAGTGACCCTACAAACAAACCATACCTCAGGTGGCATTTTACTTTTACTATTGAATCTGTGCAAAAACAATTGCACACCCTAAGCAAAATAAATAAAAGGGGAAAACAAAGGTAAGAATCTGAAGACCACCAGGAGTTGCAAAATGCTAAGCTAGGCATTAACGCACAGGTTGGTGGTGTAACCCAAACCCCCAAATGAAGCTGGAAATGCAGTGGTGGTGGCTGAGGGTAGAGTTATTGCAGAGAGCTCAGGCAGTCAATGGGAAACCTTGCCAGTTGGATGAGCTTAAAATGAAATTTCGAGCAGTAAAGGATCAAACCTTGACACTTGAGCATGACGAGGAAGTCAGTTAATTCGGGCTGGTGTCAACAGATGCCAAATGGCCATTTGTTTATACCATTTTCACTGCTGTCTTAAAGAGCACTTTTAATTAAACTGTAACCAAAATGAAGTAACCCATCTTCCTCACTACATTATGTTCTCTTGATGTTAGTAAATAAAACTTTAAAATCCACCACTGCTATAGGAGTGCATGATACAATTTATAGTGTGCTACTACTGTATGTTTAATTTACTGCATTCAAATTTTAATTTTTTTATTTTATTTTGGAATATGTCATTTGTTTTTATCTGTGAAGAATGTGCTTTGTGGGCCAATAGGGTAATAAAATTAAGTACAGGAGTCAGGATTTAATCTGAAATTTATTTAATCAAATTTTTACCTCTAAAAATGTAGCACACCTTAATGCATGCTCTGTAACATGTGCTATTATCATGAAACATTTAAACATGATTAGAACTAATGTAAATTTTAATTAAAGGGATTTAAACTCACTTTAGTGCCTAATTATCCAAGTACAAATGAGAATATTTTTACCAAGGCAAAACATAAAGTGAAAATTCTTTATGGCTGTTGATAATATTTTGGCTGCTGATATAAATTCCCTCAAACCAACAACCCACAGAAGCGCACACAGAATCATACACCTGCGTTGGTCTACTGGGGTAAATTCTCGTGAGAGTCTGGTACCCTGTGGTGATGACTGGCCGTTACCTGGGCCTTAGTGCTTCTGCGTACCCTCAGGCTACTGCTTAGCTATTCTGCTCTGAATATAATAGCACTGTGTCAGCCTCTGACCTTTTATTCTGTGCTTGTTCAAAAGCCAAAGCGGCATAATGAATTTAAGGACCTTGGGATGCTCTGTCTGATATACTTCAGACAAAAAGATCAACTCTTTCTTTCTTTCTTAGTTCTCTGATTTTCATCTCTTTTCGTCTTTATTTTAGTGATGGACATCAAACTGCCTGTATATATATATATATATGAAAGTCCTTCATAAGATTCTGTAAGTTTGACTTAATACAGTAGCATCTGTTTTGATGGACTACCTTCTCCTATCTTCCTCTCACTCTACATTTCTATTCATTTATTTATATTCAGTGACAGGAAGTGGTTGTACAAAGAGAATCAGGCTGAAGAAGAACACAATCCTCATATGAAGACATGCCAATCATGGGGGGAGGGCTGAGACAAGACGAGAGAAACGACTGGGCCAAGGCCAGCTCCCACAAACGGCCATTTGAAAAGGGAATGCATTTATGTCAGAAATGTTTTCTGTCTTCAAACCATAGCTTACATCTATCTCCTGAAGGGCACAAAAGAGTCAAGAAAGTATCACTTTAAATATTACAAAATGTAACTTTATTGCTGTCACCTTTGTAGAAGATATTTTATGACAATTAATATATTTAAATGAAGTTTTTTAATTGATAGTTTCGATCAAATTCCTCAATTTGGTGTTGTGTAAGTACACTAGCCTGGTTATCTTCTGGCAACTCCTTAATCAACTACAGATGTTAGTTCTACAATAATACGAAATTACAAGGAATATTAATAATTGTAGAAAATTTCAAATTTTTTCAAAATTTATGTGGTAAGATTGATAAAAGGCAGAGCCATTGATAATGGTTGATTATGTTAATGAATGCACCTGACATGGCTTTGCCGAATCAGTGTGTACGTCCTTCCAAACTGATAATATAGCATGCCACGGGGAGAAAGACCGACCATGAGCTGACATCACCTGCGAGCTGTGCGGGCATGATCTCAAGTTCAAGTTCAAGTAATTTATTTATATAGTGCTTTTTACAACAGTACATTGTCACAAAGCAGCTTTACAGAGTTAAAAGCCTTTAAACTCTCAAAGAGCAAGCTGATGCAACAGTGGCAAGAAAAAAACTCCCTGTAATGTTGTTATTTTAAGGAAGAAACCTTGGGAGGACCAAGACCCAGTGGAGGACAGTGCTTCGGCAGAGCCATGGATGAAGATCTGACTACACCTCCAGGAAACCGCACCTCAAAAGAAACAGACGAGAAAAGCAGTTAGAGCTAATAATAAAGCACAACATTTAAGTAATAAGTAATTGATTGACACAGTGCAGCAGGTGACTCCGGAATCACTGACTAGAGCAGGGGTGCCCAATACGTCGATCGCAATCGACCGGACGTGTGTCAGGTAGATCGCGATGGAGGTTTATCACGTATCAGCGATTTTTTTACAGCACAGTATCTGAAGCACTTACACATGAGCGCACACATTCACACACATACAAGGTGAGTAATTCTGAATCTCTATCCCTGTGCAAGCGAGCAGTCTGCCCCTCCGTCTCTTTCGCTGTTCCAAAACCCGCACGTGGCCACGCCTCCGTGCCTAAATCTGAAGCACTGCCTCACGAATAGCCTACATTAGATAGTTTCTGTTTGTGTTTTTGCACTTTATTTGACTGACAACATGTGTGAAGGACTTTGGTCCAAAAGAACTAAAATGTTCCACTTCATTTAGAGTGAGAGGATGAATATTTTTTTTTACAATGTCAAACTCAAAATGCATTTGCTTTTTATTAATGTTCATGTTCTGTTTATGGAAATGCAGGTTACAGTGATTGTTTTACATTTGAGCTGTATTCTGTGTGTTTGGTAGTTTGGGTGTTCTACAATCAAGTTTTCTCCATGCTATTTGCTGGAATGTGTTTAATAAAAGAGCAATTTCTGTGAAATTCTCTGAAGCCGTCGTTTCTATGCTGATTCAACAATACAAACGTGTGTAAACAGGTTTCAATATAAAAGCCTAATAAAAAGATCTCGATGACCTGTCCAATGGAAAAGTAGATCTCGGGCCAGAAAAGTGTGGGCACCCCTGGACTAGATCAACGTAACTAAAGGAGGCAGATACTGCAGACCCTGCATAGTTGAGAGGGCTCCCTGGAAGAGCATCATTTTAGCGCCCCCCCCCCCCCCAATGATGAGGTGGGTGAAGAGGTGAAACACCAGCACACACAGATTACCAACCCAACACAAACAAGCCTGTGATCTGCACCTTTATCTACATGGAATTAATTAAATGCAAGATTAAATAAATGTTTTTAATCTACTTTCTAAGATTTATAATGATTCAGAATCACAAACAGTAACTGGAAGGCTTTTCCAAAGTTGAGGAGCCTTGTGGGAGAACGTTCTTCCACCAGCAGTAATTTTATTTATTCTAGGAGCTAAGAGTAAACCAGCACCTTGAGATCTGAGCTCACATGTTGGCTTATACAATCGAATCAGCTCACTCAGATACTGTGGAGACTGATTATGTAGAATTTTATATGTTATCAATAAATTTTTTTACTCAATACCAAACTTAACTGGTAGCCGGTGCAAGATAACACAGGACTGATATGATCAAACTTTCTGGTTTTAGTTAAAACTCTAGCTGCAGCATTTTGCACAAGTTGTAATTTATGTAATGATTTATTGGAACATCCTGTCAGAAGTGAATTACAATAATCTAACCTTGAGGTAATAAAGCATGAATTCGTTTTTCTGCATCTTGAAGGGAGTGGATATTTTGTAGCTTAGAAATGTTACGAGGGTGAAAAAAAGCAATTCTATTAATATTGCTAAAAATATTGTGCTTTGTAAAGGAGATATCTGAATCAATAATGACACCGAGATTATTTACAGATGAACAGGATCTAATTTAAAGAGTTATCGGTTATAAGAGGTTTAACATAGTGTTAGAAACTTTGTTAATTTTGTCCTTGGATACAACTATTAGAAATTTGGAAGTAGGAAGTTTTTTGACATCCACATTTTAATATCTTGGATGCAGTTCTCGAGCTTACTGACTGAACAAACATCATTAGGGTTAGCTGAAATGTATAACTGTGCATCATCTGCGAATAATTTACGAATTTTTACGAATTTTTTTTACGTGTTTGTGTGCATGTCTGTGTGTGTGTGCCCAGCGATAGATTGGCACCCTGTCCAGGGTGTATCTGCCCAGCGCCCGAGACGTTCTCCCCTGGATGGGCATGGGGGAACCCCCCCCCACAACCCTAACATAGGATAAAGCGGAAGATAATGAATGAATTAATGAATGAATGAATATGGTCTATAGTGTCAAAGGCTGCACTAAGATCTAATAAGACAAGAAAAGAGATTTGACATTAATAAGTCATTAACAACTTTAATTAAGGCTGTCTCAGTGCTATGGTGAGGCCTCAAACCTGACTGATAAACTTCATGAATGTTATTAGCTAGAAGTTGGCTATTCAGCTGGTTGAACAAAAATGTTTTATAGGATTTTAGAGACAAAAGGAAGTTGTGATATTGGTCTATAGTTGGACAGTATTAGAGGATCCAAATTAGGTTTTTTAAATAATGGTTTAATGACGGCACACTTCAGAATTTTAGGGACATAGCCTATTTTAAGTGATGAATTTATATTGTTTATTAAAGGCTCTGTAACATTTGGTAGAAGGTCTTTAAGCAGGTTTGTAGGTATTGGGTCTAACAGACAGGATGTTGACTTTGAGTGTGTAATTAATGAGACAAGCTTTTTTAGATATGGGGTTAAAGGTATTTAACTCTTGTACAGTACTATATAATTTTCTCTACCAGTGTTTATTATTGATTATGCTACACAATGCATTACATGATTTATGTCCTATCTACATTATCTCCAGTGGAGGTGCAAGCCCTGGCCCAGGTTTTCGGCTTTTATGGAGTTTCCAGTAGCTGTGGATGGAGTGGAAGTTACCGGGGTGCGTTGCTCATTGCATGTGAGTTTTTAAGAGCCTAAGTGGACAAGAATGGCCCACATGTGGCCCCACGCTGGAGGGATGGCATCAGGAATTTATTGGCAGACAAAGTTGGAGCGATGTGCAAGGAGGCAGAAGGACAATGGACTCTCTCTCCCTGTCTCCTCACTGCGGATCATGCATATTGGATATCAGATACCCCCGCTAAACAAGTATGGATACGGGGATCCAGAATTTTCTGGTTGGGCAGTGAGGTAGGATCGCCGTGGTGTGGGGGAGAAGGTGGAGCAGTTAATAATGGACTTTGATTATGGTTAATTAATGCACCTGATACAGCTCTGCCTAATCAACATATGCACCCTTTAAAACCGGTAACATCACATGCCATGGGAAGAGAGACTGACCACATGATGAAGTGATGGGTGATTCAGCATGGCTCCAGTAATAATGACTATAAAAGCCCAGTATTATTTGATGATTTTATACCCTTGCTAAATTGGCTGCTCTAATTTGCCGTATCTAAATTGCTCATACATAGTAAGTGCCTGTGTGTGTGAGTGACTGTGGGCCCAGCGATGCATTGGCGTCCTGTCTGGATGCTGTCCCCTGGATCGGCATGGGGAACCCCATGACCCTTGTCCCTAATATGGTATTAAGAGCAAGAAAATGATATGAGAAATACATTTCACTTACTTAAACTTTATTTTGATTAATCTCACAGTCGTACATGATGAGAGGCAGAAAATAGGATGAAGAAAGCACCAATTTAGACAATAAAATGTCAGTAGACGCAACCTGCAGTTCAATTTAAAGAGTGGTTTATAGAGCACTACAGTGGAATGTATTAGTAATACCTTTAAGAAGGGTAACATGAGATATACAATCCAATGCAATTAGCGGAGACAGAGGGAGAGTTAATAAGTTGAAGTCATTAGAGCTAGTACTCACGTGGAACATTTCTGTCACTGTTATTCAAACTTACTAACACTAGAAGATTTAAAACACATTTATTGTATGTTCTTATTTTATTCCTGTAGATAAAAATGTAGAACTCCGGTTTAACTGTGTTGTGTTTGTGATCAGTGCTTGCATTTCACCTGTTTACCAAGCTCACCAATAGTATTATGTGTACCATTAAAATGCTGACATTCTATATAGCCCTTTTGAACAGGTACTCTGCAATCTCTGCCCATTTTAGTTATGCACATCTTTTTTTATGGTGCTAAACTCTTAATGTGCCATTCTATCACTGGGAATATGTGTCATGGTTTGTTTTGATCATGTGGTGTGGGTTGGTTTCTGTGTTCACGCCCCCGTAATCACGCGCACCTGGGATTAATCATGGTTTTGTTATTTATACCCTGCACGCCCTACCCTCACCGCCAGTTTGTCTTGTGCCACGCCGTTTTGCTAAGCCTAGACACTACCAGCCCTGTCCGTGAGAATACTGTGATTCTGTTACCTCGTCCGTTGTGCTGTCCTTTGCTTTATGTGTGTGCAGTTTGTTTCCCACTGTCTACACTACGTCAAGTCCCCTTCACTGCAGTCTCCCTGGTCGTTTGTACTCCTCCCTGCTGACGTTATCACCCTCCGCCTCGTGTCTGCTACGTCCCTTCGTTGTGTGTTCACTGTTGCACGTTGCCTCGAATTTGAAATAAACCCTGTTTTGACTGTACCTCCGGTCCAGTTCGTCTCTCCCGGTAGCGGATCCGCCTCGCCTGGTCTTTAGACCGTAACATTACAAACTGGCCACATGGATTCCTCGGAGCGACGCACTGCTGGAGCGGAGCCGGCACACCCACCACCAGCCGGACAACAGCCCGATCCACACCTCGAGGTGCTGTACAGTCATCAGGAGGGATTGGCGGATCTGGTGAGCCAGTTGTTGCGACAACTACAGACCACGCTTATGTCACTGCCCGCAGCTTCCGCACGGACGGCTTCACCTAATCAGAATCCAGAATCAGAATCAGAATCAGGTTTATTGGTCACATACGTAGTTATACATAGTACAGCCAGCAGTGAAATTTCTTTTTTGACCTCTCCACAGAAAAAATAAATTTTTTTTAAAAAGGATAAGAGTAAGAAAAAAAGGTAGAGTAAGATAAAAATAAGATAAAGATAAAATTTAACTATGTATTTACAATGTGCAATGGAATTATAAAGTGTGTTAAAGTTAAAGTGTGTTGTGCTTTTCGTGCAAATGTTGCAGTGCAGTGTTAAAGGTTCAAGTTAATGTCCTTTTAGTTCTGGTTCAGGGTCCGAATCGCCGTTGGGAAGAAGCTCCTCCTCACCCTCTCTGTGTTTGCCTTCAGGAGACGAAAACGCCGTCCTGATGGCAACAGAGTGAAGAGCTTGTTGTCAGGATGACTGAGGTCTTCCACAATCTTTTTGGCTTTGGACCAGCACCGCTTCCTGTAGATGGTCTGGAGGTCTGGAAGTGCTACTCAGATGGTGCGTTCGGCCGAACGTACCCCCCTTTGTAGTGACCGTCTGTACAGATGGGTGCTGTTCCCGAACCAGGTTATGATGTTCCCTGTGAGGATGCTTTCGACGGTGCAGGAGTAGAAGTTCTGCAGGACCTTGGCAGCCTGAAGTCTCGTAGACGTCGAAGGTGGTAGAGACGCTGACGAGCCTTCTTTGCCAGTTTGTTAATGTGGCAGGACCAAGATAGGTCCTGCGCGATGTGAACTCCAAGGTACTTGAAGTTGTCTACTCTTTCTACTGCAGCGCCGTTGATCCTCACAGGGTGGAAGCTCCTCGTCCGTTTCCTGCTGTAGTCCACTATCAGCTCCTTAGTTTTGCTGACGTTGAGTTGGAGATTATTATCCTGGCACCAGGTCTCCAGGTGAATAATCTCCTCCATGTAGGCCCGCTCATCGTTGTTGGAGATCAGGCCTACTACAACGGTGTTGTCAGCAAACTTGATGATAGTTATGGAGCTGAAGGTGGCCACGCAGTCATAGGTGTATAATGAGTACAGCAAAGGACTCAAAACACACCCCTGAGGAGCCCCAATGCTGAGAGTGAGGGGGGTGGAAAGATGCTTGCTAACCCGCACTGCCTGCCGTCTGTCCGTCAGAAAACTGGAGATCCAGTGACACAGGGATGGGTGAAGTCCCAGATTCTCCAGCTTGGTGTTGAGTGTGGAAGGGATAATAGTGTTGAATGCTGAACTATAGTCCACGAACAGCATTCTAACATAATTATTCCTCCCAGTGTCCAGGTGAGACAGGGCAGAGTGAATCAGGTGTGAGATGGCATCATCCGTGGAGCGGTTATGGCGGTAGGCGAACTGTAGGGGGTCTAAGGAGTCCGGAAGTGAGGAAGTGATAAAGCCTCTGATCAGTTTTTCAAAGCACTTCATCACTCCTGGTATTCACTCCTCTGAACACTTTCCTGACGTCACTCTCCGAGATGACGAGTGGCGGCTGTTCGTCGCGAAGGTCTGCGCATGCGCGGCCAGCTGCGCAGCGAGCCGTGTTGGTTGGAGCGCCGAAGCGAGCATAAAAGTTATTTAGCTCGCTCGCCAGCGTCCCATCTGCACTCGTTAAACCGGAGGGTGTGCTTTTATAGTCCGTCACTGTCCGCAGTCCCTGCCATAAAGATCTAGAGTCACGCTGCTGGAACTGTGACTCTAGTTTCTCGGCATAGCGCTGTTTTGCCTGTCGTACCGCCCTGCGTACTCCGTATGACGCGGCTTTATATTCCTCCATACTGTTGCCGATAAGTCCTGAGTTATACTGCAGCTGTACGAGCTTTCAAAGCATCACGGACAGATGTATCCATCCATGGCTTCTGGTTGGGAAACGTCCTGACGGTGATTCTAGGAACCGTGTCATTAACCAGCTTCCCAACGAAGCTCACTACAGAGTCCGCAAACAGACTGACGTCATCAGCACAGCTGGTTTGGAACATGTCCCAATACGCGTCATCCAGAGCGTCTTGCAGGGTGTCCACCGATTGGTCGGTCCAACGCGGCACCTCCCTCTGAGCCACGACTTCCTGTTTCAGTCTTTGTTTATATTTTGGCATCAGAAAGATGGCGGCATGGTCGGACTTCCCAAACGGTGGATGAGCCTGAGCCCTGTAACTATTCCTAATCATGGTGTAACAATGGTCCAGTGTCCGGTTGCCTCTGGTTGGGCAGCTGATGTGCTGATGAAACTCCGGTGCTGCACGTCTGAGGTTAGCGCTGTTGAAATCGCCAACGACGATGAGCGCGGCGTCCCGGTGTTGAGTTTGGAACTGTGTGAGCGCGTCATGAAGCTCACACAGCGTGGTGTCCGTGTTGGCCTGGGGTGGAATGTAGACTGTAGTAACGATGACCGAAGTAAATTCCCGAGGAAGATAGAAGGGACGAAACTTGAGTGCGAGCAGTTCCATGTTCGGTGTACAGGAGCGTGTCAGTGTAACAACACCAGTGTTGTTGCACCAGCGATTGTTTACAAAAACACAAACTCCACCACCTTTAGACTTCCCCGAGTCCACAGTTCTGTCCATACGGTGCACTGTGAAGTTCCCGGACGGCAAGATGGCGTGGTCCGGTACCGCTGGGTTCAGCCATGTTTCGGTGAAGCAGAGAAGGTTGCAGTCTCTACTGTCCCTCTGGAACTTAACTCTCGCCCGAAGGTCGTCCAGTTTATTCTCCAGAGACTGGACGTTGGCTAGCAGGATACTAGGTAAGGGGGCACGGTGTGCCCTGGCCCTCAGCCTGTTCCTGATGCCCGCTCTTTTCCCTCGGGGTCGTCTCTTTTTGTCGCGTCCATTGTTCTCCCTCAGAATTTCCCTCGGCCAGTTCGGATTTGGAGTTAAAAAAGTCGTGAGGTGAGTGGATTGTAAATTAATAGAAACAAGAGTGTCTCTATCGTATGTAATGCGTGCCGTGGTGAAAAGAAAAAGAGTCTAAAAGTATTATAAATAAGAAAAATAAACAAAATAAGGTAGAAGGATTGTGGAGAAGTCGTGACGGCAGCCGCCCACGGTTACCTCACGTTCCGACGGAGCTGCCGTTCTCCCGGAACCTTACAATGGGGATCTACAGCATTGTCGAGGATTCTTATTTCAATGCGCACTGTACTTTAACATCCGCCCCACGTGCTTCCCCACCGACACGCAGAAGATTGCTACGCGGCCGTGCGCTCGACTGGGCTGAAGCAGCACTGGGATTGACCTCACCATTGGGCACGTCGTATGCTTCATTTTTGGAAAGGTTCCGTTCCGTGTTCGACCATCCGGGCTACACTGATGTTGATTCTCGTCTGCTCTCGGTACGTCAGGGGACCCGTCCAGTAGCAGAGTTCGTGGTAGAGTTCCAGACCCTCGCCGCGGATTCGGGATGGTGTGAGCACTCGCTCCGCGGCGTGTTCCGCCACGCCTTGAACGAACAATTGCGGGACGAACTAGCGACCCGCGACCAACCCAAGACGCTTCAGGATCTGATAGACGTGGGTTTTGCTAACCGAAACAGTCTCATTATCTCTCCCCTAGCAAACCCCCTCCACACGTTGGCGCTGGATGGTAGGCGGCTGTCTCCAATCACGCACCGCACCTCACCTACTCGGCTGACGTTGGAGGGCAACCACCAGGAGAGGATCTGTTTCTCGGTGTTCCAGTCTCCCGAGGCCCCCGTCATCTTGGGGTACCCCTGGCTCCGGAAAAACAACCCACACATAGACTGGGTCAACGCCCGCATCCTGACCTGGGGGACGGATTGTCACTCATCCTGCCTGCTCGCCGCTGCTTCCCCCAGCAACCCACCGGCTCTGAACAGCTCCAACCCCGTGGACCTCTCCTCAGTCCCAAAGGAGTACCATGACCTAGGGGAGGTCTTCAGCAAAGATAAGGCTTGCCAGCTTCCGCCGCACAGGGCGTACGACTGTGCCATTGACCTCCTGCCAGGGGCTCCCCTACCGTCCAGCCGGATCTACCCTCTGTCGCGTCCGGAGAGAGAGGCTATGGAAAGGTACGTGTCGGAGTGTTTCGCCACCGGACTGATCCAGCCCTCGACCTCCCCCGTAGGGGCCAGATTCTTCTTCGTGGCCAAGCAGGACAGCTCCCTACGTCCCTGCATCGACTATAGGGGACTAAACTCCATCACTGTCCCCTACAAATACATTCTGTCATTAACATCTTCCGTATTTGAGTCTTTGCAGGGAGCAACCATCTTCACCAAGCTGGACTTGCGGAACGCCTACCACCTGGTCCGGATAAGGGAGGGGGACGAATGGAAGACGGCATTCAACACCTCCAGCGGCCACTACGAATACCACGTGGTCCCCTTCGGCCTCAAGAACGCCCCGGCCGTGTTCCAGTCCTTGGTGAACGATGTGTTGCGGGACTTCCTGGACAGATTCGTGTTCGTTTACTTGGATGACATCCAAGTAGACGTCTCCTGCAGAAACGTCTCTTCGCCAAAGCAGAAAAGTGCTGCTTCCATCAGAGGTCAGTCTCCTTCCTGGGGTTCATACTGTCCCCCGGGGTGGTGCGACCTGATCCTGAGAAGGTCAGGGCCATTGTCGACTGGCCGGCCCCCACAACCAGAACCGAACTACAGAGATTCCTGGGGTTTGCCAACTTTTACCGGTGCTTTGTCAAGGACTATAGTAGCATCACTGCACCACTCACCGCCCTCACCTCCATGAAGCAGAGGTTTTGCTGGACTCAGGAGGCTCAGGACGCCATGGAGGTTCTCAAGTCCCGGTTTACTTCTGCTCCCATCCTGGTTCAGCCGGATCCAGCCAAACAGCTCATCGTTGAGGTCGACGCATCGGGTGCTGTAGTGGGAGCCGTCCTCTCTGGGCTACCAACCCCCCTTGTTCCCCGAGGACCAAATAGAGATCTGCGTGTCAATCAGCACATCCGCCACTGCCGCCGTACCCGGAAGAATACCCTGATTGCGCTCCGCCAAGCCCAGTCCACGTACGTCGCCTCGGCCAACCGAAGACGCCGCCTGGCCCCCAGTTACAAGGTGGGGCAAGTCGTTTGGCTCTCGACTAAGGACATACCCCTCAAGACGGAGTCCCGCAAGCTGAGCCCCCGTTTCATCGGCCCCTTCCCCATCTCCCGCATCATCAGCCCTGCAGCCGTCCGCCTTCAGTTACCCTGGTCCATGCGCATTCACCCCACCTTCCACGTTTCACACATCAAGCCCGTCGTGCACTTCCCGCCTAACCCCCGCCCCGCCAAGCCCCAGCCCCCCGCCTGATTGATGGTCAGCCCGCCTACACTGTCCACCGCTTGCTGGACTCCCGACGCCGCGGCCGTAATTCCTGGTAGACTGGAAGGAGAGAGGCCCAGAGGAGCGCTCCTGGGTCCCTTGGGCGGCGAATTTGGATCCCTCCCTCACCGTTGAAGTCCTTTGCTTTATGTGTGTGCAGTTCGTATCCCGCTGTCTACACTACGTCAAGTCCCCTTCACTGCAGTCTCCCTGGTCGTTTGTACTCCGCCCCGCTGACGTCATCACCCTCCGCCTCGTGTCTGCTACGTTGTGTGTTCGTTGTGTGTTCACTGTTGCACATTGCCTCAGATTTGAAATAAACCCTGTTTTGACTGTACCTCCGTTCCAGTTCGTCTCTCCGAGTAGCGGATCCACCTCGCCCGGTCTTTAGACCGTAACAATATTCACATACACTATTTGGGGCAATTCAGAGCATTTCATTTACCTTGAATCTATGTTTTTGGCCTGTGGAAGGGGAAGTTACTTTTAGGTATATTTTTATATTTTTTGTAATAATTTTCATGTTAAACCAAATCCTAATATTGGATTTCAATGAGAGAAAAAAAGGATTAATTGAAAATTATTACAGTAGTAGAGGCTAAAGAGACTAATAAATAAGTAAAGATTGGTCTTTCTAGCTTACTGTTTTAATACATTAAGCCATGTTAAGCTGTTTTCACGTTAAGCATTTCAGACTGTCCCAAATATTGTGTTTAATATTTTCTGCACATTTCCTGAAACTACACTTAGCATTTTAAATTTTACATTTGACCTGCTACAACATTTAGAAGCAACAACATCTTGTTGCTTCTAAATATAGATATGATTAACTTTTTTTTTATTTTTATTTAACAATTTTAAAATGCTAAAGAGTGGATTAAATTATATGTTCATGCATTTAATCTGTCTTTAATATTCAGCCAGGCAGTTTTTCTGGCTTTATTAATTCAGTGCCTGTTTTTAAGGTTCTTTTGACATAATTTTTTTTAACAGTTTTTCAAATATCAATTACTAGGGCTGGAGTTTCCATGTTTTCCGTGTCCAAATTGCCTCATATAGAGTGTTTTTGTGAGTGTGTGTGTGTGTGTGTGTGTGTGTGTGTGTCTGTGTGAGTGAGTGTATGCCCAGCGCCCTGTCCTGGGTGTATCTGCCCAGTGCCCAAAACGTTCTTCCCTGGATGGGGATGGGGAACCCCCCTGTGACCCTAGTAGAGGATAAAGCGGAGGAAAATGGATGGATGAATTACTGGGGCTGTTTGAATTCTGAGTGCACACACAGGTTCTTTGATTAGACAAGCCTTACTTGACTTGGTGAGAATAGTTTGCAGCTGGATTTCATTAGTGGAACAGAACTAGTTGGAAGTGAACTGTTTGGCTAACTCAAGCAAGGATTACTCAAACAAGTGCCATTTTTATAAGCTAACTTCATGGAACAGGCCCTAGGTCTGTAGAAAGAATCTTTCAATTGTATCCAGCTTTTACAACTATAGGAGATGGCTACTTTGAATTACAAAGTATGAAGTACATACAGTTTTGTCAAACATTTTTTTTATTTCATTAACAGCCACCCTCTGAAATGGGGGAGGGGGGAAATCAATTGCTAATTTGTTTAAAATAAATTAATGAAAAAAACTGCAGGTAATCAGTTGGCCTTGTTTTGATAACAGCCTTTTTAAAAATGATCTTTTTGACTTCTTTCTCTTGCTCTTCTTTTTATTATTTTCTAATCCATGTGTGTACACACACAGGTCTAAGAACTGAAAATGATGCAAATTTGTGTAAATATAAAACCCTTGTATTTTGCCAGGTTGTTGTTGCTATTTGGTCTGTACTGGGAAAACTAGTAGGTCTCAGAGAGCTTGCTACATTATAATTTAGCAATAAATTTAGGATAGATTAAAATAATTTCCTATAGAATTTACACAATAGTTTCATAAAAGACCTATAAGTGTGGTTGCATATGTATGTTTATTTTGCTGTTTTGAAAATATATATAGTCATTTATTTTCCTATATATATTAAAATAAAATAAGTCTGTGGGTCTGTTCCTAGACGTTATATGCATTCCCTGATTTAGCTTTGACCTTGTGTGAGCAAGAGTATTTTCCAGTCAGCAAAATGCTTTATCTCAGAAAGCAACAATCAATAAAGATAATTAATGATGCCTGCTGTAATAATAGGCTTAGCAGTCACAGTGCAGCTTTGATCTGTGTAGTTACTGCAGGGCCAAAGCCAGAATCTGCCACTCACCTCTGGGCAAGGAGCAAATTAAAATCTTATTCACGTCACTTTATCATGTTATTTTTTAAAGCATTTGCCCAAGTTGCACTTTTAATTAAGCACCACTCAACATTTAATATACAGCAATAGCAGCAGAGAAGGGGACTCTTAAATTCTGAGATGACTAGCCATCTAATATCTTCAGTGCCATTTATTTTATTATTATTGTATAAATCACCTGTGACATTCTCATACAGAGCACCCATGAAAATTGCAATTCAGCAGCTTACCAATGACATTGTTAGAGGATGTAAATGCTGTTCACCTGGTAAATATCTTATATTGGTTAATGAGTGAGTAGTAATAACAAATGCTACATGATCCATAAGTGATAATCAACAATCTAAGACCAGCTCAATATTAAACACACTGTTCTGTTAAGGGTTTACGGTTTTAAGTGTAACTGTTTTAACCATTTTCTGTGAGTCATTTTAGACAATTTCATCTTTAGAAGAGTCTTCCTTCTGGGACAACAGCATGCAAATTAACTAATACAATGTGCAGCGTATGATATGAGCACTGATACAGATATATGTATTTTTCAAAGCCATCCTCTATATAGAGCATGTGCACTCAACTTCTTTGGACAAACATGCCAAAGCCTGGTCTGAGTCAAACCTGTCCTGTTAAACTCCTGTATAATCTTGGCCACTTTGCTGCCACTCAGTTTCAGGATATTGGTAATCTTCTTTTATAAAACGAATAGTTCTGGTCGTTAAATGTGATTGTCTAAACCATTTGTCTAGCCATGACATTATTGACCATGCAAACCTCTCACCATATTTGTATTTCTTTGTATCATTGCATGATATAAATAATTTTAAATTATGTTCCCTAAATATATTATTAGCGAGATGATTGACAATGAGCAATGACAAAGATGGTATCCCACTACTCAGTGATCAACGTTCACTTTAACATGGACTACATTATGCTGCGGAAGACCAGTTTATTAAATATTTTGTTTTCAAAAAAAGTATTTATAAATCAAACTTTTTTTTTTATTTTTGTAAACACATTGTGTCATGCCTAACGACACCTCTTTCACATAATTTATTCATAATAATGCATGCTCTCTCGTGCCATATTGCTTTAATAGCCTAGTTGAACTTCCAGTAACCAATATGAGAGAGTGTGAGAGCAATAATACCAAATTTAACACACCTGCTCCTCCCCAACACCTGAGACCCAGTAACACTGATGAGTCACATGGCATGGATGAAAAAAAACAACTAATTACATGTACATTACATTTACATTTAGTCATTTAACAGATGCTTTTATCCAAAAGCAACTTTTGGGCACAATAAGTCCATTTTCACTTAGAGGTGTACTCACTTTTATTTTCAGGGGTTTAGACATTAATGGCTGTGTGTTGAGTTTTGAATTCACAGCAAATTCACATAAGCTGTACACTGATGATTTTATATTGTATCAAATGATACAATGAATTACATTGTATCAAAGTATCATAGTTTCAGCATTGTCCCATGGATTTATACACTTTTATTTAAGAATTAAGAATAGTATATTTACAAAAATGTGAGGGGTGTTCTTACTTTTGTGAGATACTGTATTTTTTATGCTCTGTCCTGGGACTATCTACCCAGCGCCCGAAACGTTCTCCCCTGGATCTACCCCGTTCCCCGTTCTCCCCCCCGCCCGAAACGTTCTCCCCCCCCGCGACCCTAATATAGGATAAAGCGGAAGATAATGAATGAATGTATTTTTTATCATTTATATAATTTATAATAAATTGTAAATGCATTGCTTCCTATGTAATATATCTGAAATCTATATTGACTGTGACTGGGCTGTGTTCTATATTTTTCGGTTTTGCACAATGATCCTACAAAAAACACTTTTCATACTAATCAATACAGAGCTATATAGAGTAATAACCAAAAAAGTTCTTGACTCAACCTAAATATGATTACAGCAAGCTGGCAACAGAGGCACTAAAACAGGCAATGTGCTAATTGAAGATAATTTAAGGCCAGCAATAAGAAGAATTCTGCAAAGAAAGACAGGGTCTGCAAAAGCTTAAAAAAAAGCCTAGGCCTTAAAGTTGTTTATTCCAATAGTATAAGTTTTTAAAAACATAACTCTAAAATTTATGATTGATATTTTTATTGTTCTCAAACTGTAAGCCAAATTTGAAATTCCAATATTTAATTTCTTTCAATGTTGCGGTCATTTTTGGCCTGAACTTGCTGTCGTGACAGAGTATCGATTACAATGAAATATGCATTTCTACAGTACTTCCAGTGACACCCTCCATTTTAGCTTGAATTTCTAAGCAACACATCTGTAACTGGAGTCATGAAATCTGTGATCAGCTGGAATGCTTCAAAACTCAAAACTAAACAAAGAGTTGAAATATTTTTTGGTTTGTGTGAGGCTTAAACCAGCATGCACTGGCATTCCTCAAAGTCAGGCACAGCCACAGTACTGATGTAGGATCAGTTTTTGTGTAATGAAGAAACTTACGTATACACAAATGACTGGATGGTAGAACTGTTTTCATAACTCTGACACACACACACACAAATACACATGCTAATACATGCCCCCCCCCCCCCACACACACACACACACACACACAAACACGCACACTTATACAGAGGGCCATATATCCAAATGAGATTGAACTGGTCTTCATCACATATACTTGTAAATTCACAAGTTGTCAGTATAATTACGTCTACTTCAAACAATATGTTGAAGTGTATATTTTCCATTTTAGAGCTCTCTGGACTTGACAAGATTGATACAGAGACAAACAAACATGGTTGGATGTTTTCAAAAATAAAATTTACTTTAGTAGAAAATGTGATCTAACTGGAAACATTTAGCAAAGAAATTGCATGGGTCAAGACTTCATGGAACCCTCAGGAGACCTCTTTGCTAGATTAATTTTGCTTTATGTTAGGTCAAGCAATTAAATGTTTTATTGTTAGCCATAAAATAAACATAGGGATGTGAGTGGTGCTAAAGTATAGTCATGTAATCATTACAAAATAGTCTAGTATGCGAGCTATGACCTCACCTTCAACTGGTTTACTTTTGCATGACTTTTACCTGACATTACATGTGATTTAAAGCATCAAATTAAATAGTGAGGAATAAATCTGAAATATAGAAGTCAGAGCAACACCCCCTGCTTGCCCTACACACGGACATGTTCATTTACGTCCAATCACACAATTTAACAAATATTCAGTTCATTACATGATGATGAATTGCCATGGTGCGTGCAGACACTGGATACCTTTGTCTTGTACAAACCCACATGTTTCTATATGGTTTGGCCCACAAACCAGATTTAAATCTTCCACTGCTATGGTTAAACATACACATACATAAACATGTACAAACACACTATGAATGTACACGCCATTTCTCTGCAAATCCTACAAATAAACACAAATGAGCAAATCAGATGTTTACTAATGGATGGATCACACCTGATTTCTGATAGGTAACAGGAGGCAGACAGCTGGAAGATGCTCTCATTTCAGACCTTCCTGTCAACACACTGCATCAGATCGGTCAGACTGCAGCATGTTGCACATAAAAATCCTGAAAAAAGTTTATTGTCTTTGCAACTTTATGCATATATACAGACTACAACTGTTATTTGTTGAATAATTCTGGATACAGGGTGGTTATAAAGACAATTATAATCACAGAATAAAGTTTTTAAAAAATTATATCAGAGAAAATTTAGCAGGTTTCAATAAATGATAAAAAAAATAATTTATTGAGGAACATAACAAAACTTGGAAGCAATTAAGCCAGACCAGTCTAGTGAAATTCGCAGAGCGGTCGTGATTCACCCTATTACCTGGCCATGCCTTCTTTTTTTATCTCGTACTGTATTGCTTTAATATACACTGTGTCTCTTTGGTCACACTTGCATTTTCATCATGAAAGGCACTTCTCTACTTGTTTTTTATGTATGTGTGTGTTTACATTTACATTTAGTCATTTAGCATAAGCTTTTTATCTGTCTTCAGTAGTTTCTTAAAAATGCCTAAGGTGGGAGTCTATTATGCAACCAAGGTTACAGACCGAATCGGTTGGAGAGATTGTGGAGCCGTCAATATGGAAGCTCAGGTCATAAGATTGAGATCGTGGTGTCATCAGGGGCAAAAGACAGGGGCTGAGTGTCATCAGCATAGCAGTGGTAAGAGAAACCATGCGCCTGAATGACTGTACTCAGTGATGTCACGTATAGTGAAAAGAGGAGAGGACCAAGTACAGAGCCCTGAGGAACACCAGTGACCCAAACACGCTCTATATGGGGCAATTTGGAGAACTCAATTGACTTGATCCATGTTTTTTTTGACTGTGGGAGGAAACCAGAGGAAACCCATGAGGAACATGGAAATTCCACCCAGATGGGGATATATGCATTAGGGGGATTTAGGTTTTCACCAGAACGCAGCAGTGCTATAATTGTTGTACGTGCTATGCTACACAACATTGCAGTTGGTGCTGGTTTAAATCTTCCTGATAAAGAATGTGAGAATGAAGAGAGTGAAGACGGCATTCATGTTCCTGCCAAATACATTTTATGCCTGATCTATTAGTTGAATTGCAAACACCGTTAGTTTGTGATACATTCTCCACTTTCTTCTTTGTTGGTGGAACGTGCTTTGGAAAATAATGTAATAATGTAAATAATTTGTGTTTTTGTTCTACTTAATCAAGCATCTTATTTAGTTTGCTTTCAGAAAAGTGTATATTACACTGTTGGTTTGCCATGCCACTGAATAATGCATTCAGGTTAAAAGTACACCCATTGATAATCTTGCTTGGTACGCAAATGGTCAAAAATTGGTTGTTTCGCTTTTTATAACAGTAGCCTAATTTAAATATGATTATTTATTGTTTATATAGGCCTTTTTTAAAAAAAATATTTTCTAAATTAATTGTTTATTTTTTTGTGCATTATGATGAGAGATTGTGTGGTAATCTGTGATTCAGTTTTCGACTGATGGTGCCTTTTCAGGGGCGGAGTCTACAAAGAACGACTTAAAAGTCTCTCTTAGTCTAGGAGACTTAAGAAGGCTTTTGGGAAAGCACCATAAAATTTGCGTTCTTAAAGTTACGTCGTTCTTAAAGTTGTTCGTAAATCGCTGAGAAGCTTTCGGGAAATCTACCCCTGTTCTTTATGCTTTGACACAACAGTGGTTTGGTTGGTTTCCTCTCCCTTTTAACAAGTGCACCTCAAAACTTTTTCCAAGGATGTCTCATTTGATTGGTCTGCTTAATTGATTACTTGAGCACTCACATGTGTTTCACCTGAGTCTTTTGCCTAATTAACTTTGCCAGTGCAGCTGTGGTTCATTTACATTACATTACATTTACATTTAGTCATTTAGCAGACGCTTTTATCCAAAACGACTTACAAATGAAAACATTACAAGTCAGAAATTATGCAGAAAACCAACTACACTGTAAAATCATCAAACCTGATTGTTATTTTATGCTGCGCCCCCCCCCCCCCCCCTTCTTTTTACAACTGGTATTTGTTAAAAAGATGTGTCTTCAGTAGTTTCTTAAAACTGCTTAGTGATTCTGCCTTATGAGACAGAGTTGGGAAGATCGTTCCACCATGTTGCAGTGGTGAACCCCACGGACTGAGAATTAGCTCCTCAGTGAGGTGGAATCACCAGGCAGCAATCATCACTGGAGCGAAGTGAACGAGTCGGAATATATTTTGAAAACATAGAGTGAAGATAGGAGGGGAAGATACAGAAATGGTTCTGTAGGCCAGAGTCAGTGACTTGTACTGAATGCGAGCAGCTACAGGGAGCTAATGGAGGGAAATGAGTAATGGAATGACATGAGTTCGCTTGGGCTGGTTAAACACAAGTCGGGCTGCAGAGTTTTGTATTAGTTGAAGAGGTCTGATTGTGGAAGATTGGACCGGCAAGTAGCGCATTACAATAATCAAGATGGGATAGGACTAGGGCTTGAACTAGCAGTTGGGTAGCATGTCCAGTCAAGAAGGATCTGATCTTCCTTATGTTATTAAGAAGGAATCTGCAGGAACGGGTGGTTTTGATAACATGATCAGAGAGTTTAAGGTGGGAGTCTATTGTGAAACAAGGTTCCGGACCGAATCAGTTGGGGAGATTGTGGAGCCGTCAATTTGGAAGGTCAGGTCGTGATGGATTGCATTTACTTTTGCAGATGTTCTGATTCAATGTCTCATGTAGTCTGCTTGTAACGCACACATTTCCCTCCAAATAAGTAAATGGAATCGATGAACAGAAATCTGACATTTCATATCCAAAAACTGGTGATGATAAGAGAATCAGGGTAAAACAAAAGAAAAATCTAAACTACTCAACTAGATCACAAACTTTCAAGCAGCACTGTACATATACACTTATAAGCGTACCACTTTTTTTAGCCTCACTGTATTGAAATCTTTTAATTAAAACTTTTATTTGCAGTATTGCATTAATAGAGTTTGGACACTTTAAGTTAACTCCAGTTTTAATAGACCAACCGTATGAGACCAAGCCTTTGCTCTGCATATTGAAAATAAAACCAAGTGTGGGAAATACACTAAGCCAAGAGTGAGTCTGTTTGCAAAGTTCTCTTTTGCTGGTTTAAAAGTGTTTTATAGCATATGAAGTGTTTACAGTATATGAGTGTGGGAAGGGTTTGTGAAACCTTAAACAAAGTTATATAAATAATAAAATAACGCCGCTACATTGCGGTGTCTCTGAATCACGTTGATAGATATTACTGTACATGCTTACTGCTTTAGTAATGGATTAGTTCTACCTGATTTCACATCTTGGGAGTGACATTCTAAATGTTTCCAAAAACATGCCTCACAACCGCCGCACAATGCTGACAAACTTCTTAGATTTTTTGTGTCATACGCAATGATTTTGTATTTGTATGTCTCTGTACTACTGTATCTGAGAGGCCTTGGATCAACCAGATTGTGGTTGGGATATACCGCCCTCCAGGCCCATATATAGAGTTTATTAAAGAATTTGGTGAATTTCTTTCTCACATAGTAATCTCATCAGACAAGGCCTTAATAGTTGGTGACTTCATAGTTCACTTTGAAAACCCACTAGACTCATTTAAGTTAGCCTTTGACTCTATCCTCGATTCCATGGGCGTTACTCAAAGTGTGGTTGATGAAACACATCGCTGTAAACATACATTAGACTTAGTTTTATCACATGGAATTAACATTAATAATTTAATTATTGCTCCACTAAGTGTCACAGTGGGGCGCGCTGCCCGAACAATGGCGGTGCAGCGCGGTGCGGCGATGAAACACAGAGCCAGGCGACCAAGTAAGCGAATACAAAAGCTTTATTAGCTTAGCACAGCGGGAACGCCGCTGGAGGAAACGTTATCCGAAAAAGGTCGAAATAAAATAAAACAGCGGGAACGCCGCTGACCACACGACGAAGGGTGTCTGAAATAGGAAACAAAACGAAATGAAAAAACACAAGCAGCGGAATAGCCGCTGAGTGCTCGGCGTAGACAGCCGGGAGCGAAACACAGAACTAAAACACACCACACTGAAACCCCGACGTGGCGCATGAGCAGAAGCTCAATCTAGAATGCTGGCCTGCTGGCTGCTAGGGCGGGATTCCAGAAATACAGTCAGCAGGCCACATGTGATCAGGTAGGACCCAATCCCTGCTCAAGGGGATGGGCCCTACCTACGGGAACCCCAAACGGCCAAACCCCGAAACACGGAAGGCAGGGGGGAGGGGCCCAACCCTCCCAACCTGACACTAAGTGAGGTCACCTCTGATCAATATTTGATAACCTACGATTTAGAAATTGATATTGATCCAGTCATTAAACCACAATATAATATGAAAAATATAATCATTTCCTCTACTGCTGCATCATTCCTACAACATTTACCTGAATTAAACATTACAACAGCATCAGGACCCGATGAACTTGAAAGCACAGCTGAATACCTTAAACACGTGTTTTCTACAACCTTAGACAGTGTAGCTCCACTTAAACTAAAAAGGATTCAAAATAAAAGAATCGTTCCATGGTTTAATGATCAAACACATGCCCTAAAACAAACCACTAGAACCATGGAGCGTAAATGGAGACAAACTAAATTAGAGGAATTTAGGGTTGCATGGAAGGACAGTATGACTGAGTACAAACAGGCACTCAATGCAGCGAAGACTAAATATTATTCTGAACTAATAGAGAACAACAAAAACAACCAAAGATTCCTCTTTAGTACCATTGTCAAACTATCTCGAAGTGCTACTGAATCAGAAAACATAAGACTTAAATCATCTAATGCATCGTGTAGCGTAATCAATAATCAACCCTCACTGATTTCTGAAAAATCTAGTGGTAGAAAATAATATAATATAATATAATATAACAAGAGTTAAATACCTTTAACCCCATATCTAAAAAAATCTGAAGTGAAGCTTCCTTTTGTCTCTAAAATCCAACCAGCTGAATCGCCATCTTCTAGCAAATAACTTTCATGTTCAAGTTTTTCAGTCAGGTTTTAGGTCTCCATAGCACTGAGACAGCCTTAATTAAAGTCATTAATTTACTTTAATCATTACTTTAGTCATTAAGTCACTTATTAATGTCCTCTGACAATAACCAAATATCTTTACTTGTATTATTAGATCTTAGTGCAGCCTTTGACACTATAGACAATAACATCTTAGTTGACTTTTTAGTTCTGGGTCCACTCCTATTTGCGCTATATATGCTTCCTCTGGGATCAATTATTCGCAAACATGGAATCAGTTTCCACTCTTATGCAGATGATACACAGTTATACATTTCAGCTAACCCTAATGATGTTCGTTCAGTCAGTAGCTCGAGGACTGCATCCAAGATATTAAAATATGGAAAAAAAAACTTCCTACTGCTAAATTCTGATAAAACTGAGTTTCTAATAGTTGGAACCAAGGATAAAATTAACTAACTCTATGTTAAACCTTGATAACTCCTTAATTAGACCCAATTTATCTGTAAATAATCTCGGTGTCATTATTGATTCAGATATCTCCTTTCCAAAGCATATTAACAATATTACTAGAATTGCATTTTTTAACCTTCGTAACAATTCAAAGCTACGAAATATCCTCTCCCTCCAAGATGCAGAAAAACTAATTCATGCTTTTATTACCTCAAGTTTAGATTATTGTAATTCACTTCTGACAGGATGTTCTAATAAATCATTACATAAATTACAACTTGTGCAAAATGCTGCAGCTAGAGATTTAGCTAAAACCAAAAAGTTTGATCATATCAGTCCTGTGTTATCAAACTTGCACTGGCTAGCAGTTAAGTTTCGTATTGAGTACAAAATTTTATTGATAACATAAAATTCTACAAAATCAGGCTCCACAGTATCTGAGTGAGCTGATTCAATTGTATAAGCCAACACGTGAGCTCAGATCTCAAGGTGCTGGTTTACTCTTATCTCCTAGAATAAATAAAATTACTGCAGGTGGAAGAGCATTCTCCCACAAGGCTCCTCAACTTTGAAAAAGCCTGCCAGTTACTGTTCGTGATTCTGAATCATTATTCATCTTTAAAAGTAAATTAAAAACACATTTATTTAATCTTGTGTTTAGTTTATTCCCTGTAGATAAAGATGTAGATCTTAGGCTTGGCTGTGTTGGGGTGGTAATCTACGATCAGTTTGTGCTGGCGTTTCACCTCTTCACCCACCTCATTATTAATGGGGGGTGTGGCGCTGCAATAATGCTGTTCCAGGGAGCCATCTCAATTACGTAGAGTCTGCAGTATCTGCCTCTTTTAGTTATGGGGCTCTAGTCAGTGATGACAGTCACATGCTGCACTGTGTCAATCAATTACTTATTACTTAAATGCTGTGCTTTATTATTAGCTCTAACTGCCTTTCTTATCTGTTTCTTTTGTGGTGTGACCGGTTTCCTTGAGGTGTAATCAGATCTTCTTCCATGGCTCTGCCGAAGCACTGCGGCTACGACGAATACTGTACATGGCTGTCCTACACTGTTGTTGCTGCCTGGCTGCTCAAGGAGGATGAGTCCCCCACTGAGTCTTGGTCCTCCCAAGGTTTCTTCCTTAAAATAACATAACAGGGAGATTTTTCTCGCCAATGTCACTTTGCTTGCTCTATGGGGGTTTAAAGGCTTTTCATTCTGTAAAGCTGCTTTGTGACAATATACTTTTGTAAAAAGCTCTATATAAATAAATAACTTGAACTTGAACTTGATCTTATGATTACAGAAGCCTAAAAAGGACGTGATATTATTTTTTAAATTATTTTCATGAGATAACAAATTTTATCTTTATTTTTCCTGATCGCACCTTGATCATGACTTATTGTTGCCAGTGAAGTGGCAGGATGGTCTTGTCAATATACATGACGTTCTATAGGGGTCAGGTGTTATGAAAGTGTAATGGTAAATTGTGGCTCCGCTGTTTCCTAAGTCAGATAACATGACGTTTTTGGAACAGTGTCTCACATGCTATTAGATCTGATTTGGATACTGGAGACTGTATTACAGTACAGTTTAAGTTTATCTAATGTGGAACTGAATGTCTATCAAAGCATCATAAATGTCTTCAAAACAATATATTAATTACATATTAACATTATTAAATTAATATGAAGTAAACTGTAAACTAATATACCAAGTATAATGATTTTGAATAGTTGATCGACATTGGATACAGTACTGCTTAAAAGTTTGCAAATCCTTTTGATTTTTTTTTTCTGCTTTAATTTTACCTAAATCTAAAAATTATTTTTTTTCAGTTATTTTCAAATAAGTCATGACATAGATACTTAAAACTAAATCAAAAAATATATATATATTAACTTAGTTATTCAGGAACATAATCTATTCTAACATAACTGAGGTGCAAAAAAACACATTTGGGTTCAATACATGCAGTGTGACGTGCTTGTGCAACAATAACTGCAACTTAAAATTTTTGCCCTTTGCCCAGGCAGGAAAGGGTCATGATAAGCACTAAATAGACTGTTGTTGTGCACACTTTTTAAAGAGGAAGACTAAACATGCTTCCCTGTGTAGTTTTGGCATGTGTGTAGAAGTGGTTTATTATTTATAAATGAACTAACAATGTTAATACATTTATATATATATATATTGTTTCAAAATAATTACCTACATTTAGTAATTTTTAAAAATCTGATTAGGTTTAAGTCAAATTTATGCAGAATCTAAAAATTTTAAGGGTTCACAAACTTTCAAATGTTTTTTTTCTTAAAGAAGCAAACTAACTGTAAGCCTAACTGTAAGGCAGCATTTAAATTACTTAATTACCAAAAACATTTCCCAAGCCAAAAATTTTAGGCACCCCCTGCACTAGCACATTATCATTTTGTCAGTGCACGAGTCAAGAAAAATTACTTTTAGCAGTGAAAATTAATTTAGCAGTGTCTAATGCAGGGGTCTCAAAGTGCCGGAGCAGTCCTATACAGCCCCTCAAGGGTTCAAACCCCAGTAAACGTATTGATGGTGTAACGCCGCGATGAAGATGATCACTGACACTCAGGGAAACCGAACTCTCCAGAGAGGTAATCCATAGAACAGAAGAGAGGAGAGCGCAAACAGCGCATTGCCGAAGATCAGACGCAAAGAGCCAACCCAACCGAACAGCGAGATAGAAAGATAAACAGAAAGTAGTAATCAGAACTCTGGAGAAGGACTCCGAGCGCCATCAGTGGCAGAAAGGGGAATAGCAGGTACAGAAGTGGATGTGACACTACACTACGCATGCGCTCACCATTCCCAGCAAAAACATTTTGTTAGCAAAAATGTCACTTTCGAAACTCAAAAAATAAAAGAAAAGTTGAAAAAAAGTACATATGTGTGTGAAAAAACTCTTCTCAACTGTAAAATTTAATAAATCCAAGCACAGATCCAGACTGACCGATGCCCATATCCAGTCCATCATCAGAGTGTCCGCTGCAAACTCACTTAAAGCAAATGTGGCTCATTTGTGTCAGAAGAAGCACTGTCAATTTTCTGGTAGCAAGCACTGAGCAAACACTGAATGTATTTGAATGTACAATGTACAAAATGTATTGGCCCCTCATCGAAAACACAGCCTGGTTAGTGGCCCCCAGGTAATTTGAGTTTGAGACCCCGGGTCTAATGGGTGGAAGGTAGGATCAATTTCCCCACTAACACAAAAACTCCACTGTATATTTTAAGTAATGGCACTTGGAATACATGGAAATAAATTATTTTCAAATGTCCTTTACAAATATTACAAATGTTTATATTCTTGTGTGGCTCGGTGGCTTAGTGGTTAGCACGTTTGCCTCTCAGCGCTAGGGATTCCCGGTTCGAATCCCCATCTGGGTGGAGTTTCCATGTTCTCCCTGTGTCTGCGTGGGTTTCCTCCCACAGTCCAAAAACATGGATCAAGTTAATTAAATTCCCAAAAATTGCCCCATATAGAGTGTGTCTGTGTGAGTGAGTGTGTGCCCAGCGATGGATTGGCGCCCTGTCCTGGGTCTATCTGCCCAGCGCCCGAGACATTCTCCCCTGGATGGGCATGGGGAACCCCACCGCGACCCTAATAGAGGATAAAGCGGGATATAATGAATGAATGAATATTCTTGTGTGGAATAGTAGTTAAAATGTAATGAAATGTCACTTATTTAAAATTCATTTCATTATGGTTACTGTTCTGGGGTGCGTTTCCAATACAATGACCGATGTTAGTATTGAAATAGCATTGCATGATGCATTGTTAAACTAACCAACATCCGAAATGCGACTCTTTCCCAAAACCATTATAAGTTGTTAGTACCACAATAGTGTGAGCCAGCGTAGTCGGAAATGCATAGTTCATAGATGTGTTCGGTCTGATTTTTGCATTTATTTTGTCAGAAAATTTGTTTGGAAAATGTTAATTGTGATTAAATATGATTACAAAGTATGACAATTATGATTAAAATCGTGTAATTAAGGTAAACTAAAGAACTGATAAAAAAAGAAAGTGTTGTTTTACAGATTAGTCGAAAATATGTTTGGTCCATAATCCATCCCGTCCACACTCACACTTTTTCATTGGCTCCCAGTATTTTCCTACAGTATGTATATTATATATTGTACCGTCTCTATGTGAATTGTGTCTGTGCAATATAAATAGAAACAAATATGCTGGTGTGTAACTTTCCTGGTGTTGTTAACTCCTCCTAAAAACCAAAATCAAAGCTAACACTCTAACAATGTTTTGAACATTTTCATACTCTGATAGTTGACTAATATGATACAGTTAATTTCCCTTTCCTTTATTAAACAATCAACATTACTTTTACTTGTAGGTTAATCCCTTTCACATTTAATTTGTCAGTGTTAATTCAGCATGTAAATACACACTAGCACAGTCACATGTAGTGAACAGCATCCTTACCCATTATTCCAAAAAAAAAACAACACATACTAATGACCTACAATGAAAAAAGTTGCACATATTTTCCAGATTGAACTTACAGCAAGTTGCTTGCTTAAATGATTCTACCATTAAATTAGTGCCGGTGATGTAAAACATGCTACAGTTTGTAACCAAAAGCCTGACAAAAGTCTATCAACCATCTATTGCTCCATCTTTTACAGTAGGGCAGCACATTAAAGGCAAAATCTTTAAAAAGCCCAGTTTGACGTATGGGGCATAGCTTGCAGTACTGTTATATTTATATTATTTTCTGAATACAAACATGCTAAGGAATATTTAAAAACGATTAAAAATATACCACTGACTACACATTAAAAGCATTCGAGATGTAAATGTTCGTACATTAAAATTTTAATTAATATTAACTTATTAATATTAAAATTAATATTAACTCGTTCCAACTATTTAAGTTGCTAACGTAGTTATACACCTCGGATTGGAAGCACTAAACACCAAAAATGGCCATGAATGTGCACTGGCTCTAATGAGTGCCACCGCAGGAATGAGGTGATTAAAATGCACCACTTTACTGTCATCCTTTCATTTCTTCCTTCCTCTCTTTTGTACAGTCAGGAAAGGGTCATGATTAGCACTAAATAGACTGTTGTTGAGCACACTTTTTAAAGAGGAAGACTAAACATGCTTTCCTATGTAGTTTTGGCATGTGTGTGGGGGTGGTGATGGCATGCACATATGTTTGGCTACATTTTTGCTAGTCACTTAGAGGTTTCTGTATCCGTTACCCATAATTTCGTTCTTGTCTCATGTACCACATGTGATATTCATTCATTCATTCATTCATTATCTCCCGCTTTATCCTCTATTAGGGTCGCGGTGGGGTTCCCCATGCCCATCCAGGGGAGAACGTCTCAGGAGCTGGGCAGATAGACCCAGGACATGGCGCCAATCAATCGCTGGGCACACACTCACTCACACAGACACACTCTATATGGGGCATTTTTCAGAATTCAATTGACTTGATCCATGTTTTTGGACTGTGGGAGGAAACCGGAGAACCCACACAGACACAGGGAGAACATGGAAACTCCACCCAGATGGGGATTCGAACCGGGAATCCCTAGTGCTGAGAGGCGAACGTGCTAACCACTAAGCCACCGTGCCGCCCCAGATGTGATATTAATGCTAATAAAATTTTCTTGATTCTTGATTAATGCTGTGTGAAGTGTTATTTTTTTCAATGCCCAAAGATTTGGGAATCACTACACTTAGACAATGTTCATCTAACATTTTAGGTCTTAACTAAAAATCAACTATTAAAGTATTACTAATACGTTTTTGTTTTTGCTTAGATAATAGCATACTGGTTAAATAAAACACCTCAAATGAATTATTTTAATGATTTTTTTAGACCGCATATGGAATCATACAGAAATTTGCATTTCTAAAAAAAATACCAGCACAGGTCTAAAAATGCTAATTAGTCTGCAGTTAAACAGCCATGCTTACAGACCTTAATGAGATGTTAAACTTCAAAAAGAAAAAATCATTGAAAGGAAATATGGGTCCAAACAAAAGAGCTGTCAGATGGACAATACGGTGAGGGCAAAAGGGGAGAGTAGGAAAAAGAACAACTAAGCCACCTGGGAAATTACATCCAAGGAAATGACTGTCTCAAGAACATTGATTATTGTTTTGATAAGGGAAATGTAAAATAAACAAGATATTTTATTTAAATAATTATACTAATTAATAGGGGTGAGCTGCAATATTCGCTGATTCGACGATTCGATTCGGAGAACCGTAGTCGACTATGAACCTCATAGTCGAATGTAGCATTTTGACCACATGGGGGAGCCCATGGCTGCTGCTAAGCATTAGTTTTTACATGAAATGTCTTTGTTTTCGTTATATATATAGCCTTTTGTCAAATAAAATCATCCTAATCATCCTAAAACTCATTGATCTGAGTGTTTTAGGTTTTTCCTTTGAAGTGGAAAAAAGTCCAGAACGGGGATCCCATTTACGGTGCTCTAGAAAAACAAGAAAAATATATTAAAATTTTTTTTTAAAAACCACGCTTATAGCGCCATCTTGTGGTGAAATTTTAACTGATTCGACTATCAGTCGACTATAGGGAAAATCTGACGAATCGGATTCGACTATGAAAATCCTTAGTTGAAGACACCCCTACTAATTAAACTGGCAGTGACAAAAGTATTTGAATATAAGTATACGATCTACACCTTTACTGAGCCTTGACAAAAAGTGAGTAGAAACATAATTTAGTTACAAAATTAGCCCTATTTAATATTGATAACCCACATAGTCAAATAATAAAATATATAAAATAAGCTGTGGGCATCTGTAGGAGAGTAAACTATATTGAAGGCCTGATTATAATTTTGAACACACTTGTTTAGTGTACTGTAAAAATTGTGGCATTAATTAGATGCTGGTTTGTGAATAAGAGGAGGAGCTGAAGAAACAAGAAGGGTAATTGACTCACTTGCTGTGTGTTCTGTTAATTGTGTCTGTGTGTCTGCGCAAGAAATAAAGAGAAAGGTGAAGGTCTTTAATTGGCGAGAAAGCCAGGGAGTGAGAGAAAATAGGAAGAATAATGCTGGCAAGTTGTATGTGTGAAAGGGCTTTTAAATCATGCAATTCAGTATTAAATTGAAAAAGTGAGAGAGTGAGATGGAATTAATGCTATTAAGTTCATCACACGCCTGTTTGAAGCATCCTTAATGACCGTACCAGCAAGTCCATTACAGTGGTGATGAATCCCAGGTAGGAGGATACGTGTGGCCTTGGTTACCTCACTAATTTAGAGCCTCATTGAAGCCCTGGTCGGCATCCAGCAGGGCCAGACACAAGCTTTCCTGGCACTACATGAGGAGCAAAAGTACTTCAGTGCATTCATCAAAACCCAGGAGAAAGAGAAGGTGATGAAAAAGAATTTACAGGACAGGATGTGAAGGTGCTTCTGGGATATATTGAGTAAGCAATAGTTGTATTATCTGAGCAGAGCATGGACTTCTACTCATCTGAAAGAAAAGCATCCCTGTTCCAGACATTTGGTGTTGTCCTGTTCTTGTTTGGGTGCCCTGCCAAATAAGCCGTGTGTGTGTGTGTGTGTGTGATCCATTGCTCTGAGCACATCACCAGGTCTTCTCTGCCTAATCTACAGGACATTTATTCCAGACATAGAGGTTTGCAGTCTTGAATTGAATTTACATACGAAAAAATCAGTGGGAGGCATGTGAACTGGTAAACTTTGTCTTTGGGAGGAAACTATTAAGAAACAACTTGAAACACATCTCTTCTAGAAGCACAATAGCAAATTTATTTTGAATCCATGTTTTTGGATTGTGAGAGAAAAACAGAGAACCCTGAGAAATCCCATGTGGACGTGGAGAGGGTGTGGAAACTCCACCTAAATCGGGAATCGAACCTGAATACCCAGTGCTAAGAGCAGAACATGCTAATCACTAGGGCACACACACACCAGAGTAGCACACTACAAATTCTTTAACAGGTAACAAGCAGGAATAGAAGGGTTACATAGGGCTATTTTTCAATACAGTTCTGTTTACATGAAAATATGTATCAAATTTACACTTTACACGATTGATTGATTGATTGATATACCTTTATTAGTCCCATAATGGGGAAATTGGGATTATTATTAAAAGTAATTAAATTTCATAATATTTGTATTTATTTTAGGTAACAATAAAACAAATCTAATCTATTCTTAAATTACAAACTATATAAACATTTATTATTCATCTTAATTAAGTTGACAGTTAAAAGTATGCAAAAACATGAATAATCTGATGGAGCTGTTTAATGTTTAAAAGCATCAGTGCTTCACTCAGTACAATAAAAGAAAAAGCTCATATGCATATGCCTTAGAGGCACAGTCAGTTGTTCTTCTATGGCTCTCAGTTTGGCAATAATAACGTTCGTGTCAGCGCATAACAAGCAAAAATATTCTGCAACATGCTTAATTAAAGCATCACACTGATCAAGTGCAAATGTAGGGTAGCCATTACAACTCATTCACCTCATTTGCTACTTAGTGAAGTGCTTTAATGAGCTATTCAGCAAATAAAAATACATTTATGCAAATAAAAAAGCATTTGGTTCAGTCTGTATTATCATTAGAATTCCTCAGTAGGAATAAAAATAAAAAGCAGAGAACTTCTGTTTCTCCTTTAAATTCATCCTAGTTTTAATGGGGCTGTATAAAACTTCATTTAAAAATACTGTCATTCATTCATTTTTCATAAATGCTTATTATACTTAAATCCCATAAATCATTAATTATTTGTGTAAATAAAATATTGCTAGTATTCAATGAAAGTCTTCCATTGTGTAAAGGTAAATATTGAATTGTAATTTTTACATTTTATTTTTCATTTAATTTTAGATACTGATATGCTTCCATAAATAATTTTTTCCTAGAATATTGTGGCAGACAGTTTAGGTGAAAAAAGGTCAACAACCTTTTTAAAACCCTTAATTAGGTGCTAGTAAAATATTTCCATGGATCTCTTCATGAGGGCGGCACATTGGCTTAGTGGTTAGCACGTTTCCAGTCCAAAAACATTGAACAAGGTCAATTGAATTCTCCAAATTGCCCCAGAGTATGTCATAGAGTATGTTTGTGTGAGAGAGTGAGTGTGCCCTGTCCTGGGTGTATCTGCCCAGCGTCCGAAACATTCTTCCTGGATGGGTATGGGGAACCCCACCGCAACCCCAGTAGATAGATAAAGTGGAAGATAATGGATGGATGGATGGATCTCTTCATGAATTTGTTACATGCATATAGAACCCAAATCGCATGTTTTTAAACATAAGCAGATTAAAAGGAATGTAAAATTCAGTTTTGACTATATTATGTCCTTTCAGTATCATTTACTTGACTGTGTCAAGATAAGGTTAACCACCAAATGTATGATAATGCTTTTAAAGACACACTATTGTGGCATCAGGACCATACAGTATGGCCAAAATTCCTGCCACACCTGCAATTTTTCCATAAAATAGTTGAAATTGAAATTGTTTGAGGTACAGCACTTGGCAGCATAGTGCAAAAACCTGGCCCTCTACACCAAAAAAAAATAGGAGATTATAGTGGATTTAGAATGTACAATGGGCATACTGGAGAGAAAGGCAGGAGTCGGGCACACTCACCAATCTACATCAGAGTTAAGGTGGAGTATTTGTCCGACTTCATGTTCCTGGATGTAATATCCACTGTACCATTGAGAGATTGTGAGTATATCCACATGCAACATCTCAGTATGTTACTGCTCTGTATCTTACTGCACAATGCTAAAACTTGCATCACAGGCACACAGTTATTTACATTTACATTTACATTTACATTTGGTCATTTAGCAGACGCTTTTATCCAAAGCGACTTACAAAGTGAACACAGGGTTAATCACAACATCCCTGGAGCAATGAGGGTTAAGGGCCTTGCTCAAGGACCCACATTGGTAATTGCAGTGGAACTGAGATTTGAACTGCCAACCTTCAGATTGATAGCCCAATGCCCTAACCAATGCCCTAACCAATTTACCATATTGAGCATCTAACACAAGCTGTATCTTGGTAAAAAGACATCCTAAAAGACATTTCTCAGTTCAGTCAAACTGTTACCACTGCCACGTCTCTGTATTTGCACCTATGTACAACTACTGTATTAATTCTTAGTACTCATCGTGTGCATGTCTTCGCAGTCCGCTGTACATGTTTACTACTTAAATTTATAGAAAACATAAATATATTCCCTTCTTATGCTTACTTAAAATTGTTTATTTACCCTTCTTTCCAGCCTATTAATAACATAATGACCTGTAAAACAACTTTATTGATAATTCTCCATTATTCTTACAGAGGGGTTTGTCAGGAGTGGCAATTACAATTAAACAATTAGACATGGATTTGACACAAAAACTATAACTTACTAACTATGACTAAACATAACTAACAATAATTTAAAGATTAAAACAATTAGACATAAACTTGTTCTTTTTAAGCTCAATACAAAGCAAATAGTTTGAGGTGGTTGTCATCTTGTAAGGCATTTAATATATTTAAAATGAATCCCAATATTTGTTCATATTTACTGGACAGCATTTAATTAAAGAAAATCTGATATCCACTAACATTCAGAAGGGCACTTAGTTTGTAATTTCCTGTCCTTCTCAGTCTTGATATAGAGATACCATTATTATCTCTCAGCAGCAATCATCAAAAGTCAGTCATTATCTCAGACATAAATAATGCCAGACCTTCCAAAATTAGTGAAACCTAACAAATATCGGCTCAGTCATG
Organism: Corydoras sp. C115; assembly: GCA_019802505.1. Classification (NCBI taxonomy): domain Eukaryota; kingdom Metazoa; phylum Chordata; class Actinopteri; order Siluriformes; family Callichthyidae; genus Corydoras; species Corydoras sp. C115. The sequence continues at coordinate 235,507 of JAFMOC010000157.1, read as the reverse complement.
CTCCAACCATAGATCTAAATTTTATTAGTGTGTGTGCATGTGAATATAAACATGCAGGAAACTTACAGTTTTGGTTGGTTGTATTTGTTTCATTTTTCTCTTCTTGAACATCTGATGTTAGAGCAAGGATCTTTTTTATAGCTTTTTTGTAATTGCAAACATGACAGGCCGCCCCAACTACTGATGAATATAAAGGTACAATTTAAAAAGCCATTAGCGCTGGCAGCATCACAGCCTGTCAAAAAGTCAATACTCACTTCTTTATGTGTCTGTGAGCAAACATGGAGTAATTATCTGCTTTATTAGGGAGCAGAGCTGCTCAGCAATAACGATCAGCTCAAATAAGTCATTCATTACTGTCAACTACACCTGACTTTGGGCTTATTAAAAACATTAATAATGGAAAATAAAACCTAATTAGTAAACAAATGCAATCACTCAAAGCCTCAATGAAGTAAATACGCACTTTGACTTCTATGCCCAGGCGAGCACACACCACCAGCACTCATGTGCACACACAAAGCAGACAGGAAATGAATTAAGAAGGTTTTTTTTTTCTCCGGCTTTAATGAAAATCAAAAGAGCAGAAGTGGGAAATTAAGTAAGGGTTGTTTACCACGACAAGACACAGCTGAAAACAGGGACAGGAAGGGCAAAATGAAAACAATCTTTCTAAATTTCCTTTCTCTTGTTATTGGTCTCCATCGCCACTTGCCCCTCAGCGACTTAACATTCAATTAGTGCCCAATGAGACCTAATACATGGTAAATACATGCCATTACTAAAGCCAAACAAAAGTGGCTAAATAACTAAGTACCAATGAATCAGAAAGGGATTCTAAGAATGTATTAAAAATTAAGAAGTTAATTGTAATTAATAAAATAGGTTTTTGGCTTGTATTTTGTTAGAACAATAAAACCATTGAGCAATTCTGTTAGAGGGTGTAATGTGTATGTGTGTGCGACAACAAGAAACAGACAGGTAGTTCAACAAAAATTGACTTTACTGTAGCAAGTACCAAAATGATACAAAAACAGAAAATACTGGACATTAATGTTAATAAATTTAACACACATATGTTAAAAGTGGGTGGCACGGTGGTTAGCACATTTGCCTCTCAGTGCTGAAGATCCAGGTTCAAATCCCAGTCTGGGTGGAGTTTTCATGTTCTCCCTGTGTCTGTGTTGTTTTCCTTCGGGTTCTCATCCGTTTCCTCCCACAGTCTAAAAACATGGATTCAAGGTAAATTGAATGTGTGTTTATGTGTGTCTGTGTGAGTTAGTCTGTCCAGCGATGAATTGGTGCCCTGTCATGGGTGTTTTTACCCAGCGTCCTAAATGTTCTTCCCTGGAAGGGCATGGAATCCCCGCCCCCTCTGTTACCCTAGTAGAGAAATAAGCGGAAGATAATGAAAAAATGAATGTTAAAAGTGTAGCATGATTTTCATTCTCTTTCTTTCTCTGCCTTTATCCACTCTTATTGTGACACATAAGGACAGATAATTAGTCAAAATTAATCTCATTTACCTGATATGCATCATAAGCCTGCCTCCTCGTCTACAGGCTTCACCCATCATGCCCTTGCACCACAGTAGGTTGATCAGATTATTCGGTTGAGTGCTCTTAAGGCAGTTAGTTAAAGACAGGGTCATGGCATAAAACACTGAAGAGTAACTGGGCACAACAAGGCCCCTTTAGTTGTATAATTAATAGCACATAAAGAACATGGCAAACAGGACAAAAAAATTGCACACCAGAACACAATGCCCATTAAATCTGCATTGATCTTAAATATAGGATTAAACACAATAACTGGACCTTGGGGTCTTGGTCATGCCACCCTGGTGCACCAAGAAGAAGCAGGCAGGAAATTACTTAATGCTTATGATGAGGAAAGTGCAACCGGATAAAGCATTAGAAAGAAGGCAGGAGAAAGAGAGAACCTTCTTGTTGATATAACCTCATCAAGAGTCTCCCCGTCCCCCATCCCCACACCGCGATGGTGTATGAAATGCAGAGCACTTTACATAAGATTTATTACATCCAAGCAGAAATATTATCTTCTGAAGATGCCATTCATCAACCTCACTCTGAAATGCACTGAATGATATGATGAAATTATGCAGATCAGAAATGTCTGAGGGAGGATTCCATTTGGTAACCTTGGCAACCTCAGGTGCTCACAAAACCATCCTGAAATCAGTTCGCCACATCAATTAATCACCCCTGTTCAGACAGACAGGCAGGGAAAAGCACATATCAAGGTGTGGGCTACAGAAATTGCAGCTAATTGATATGTACCTTCTAATGAAGTGAGCAAATGCTGGTTTAGTTGTGTGACACATTTCATTTTTCCTCTTTTCTTTCTATATGTCTTTCTTACAAAACTTGCAAGAACTGCAATGTGAAATTTGTCACATGACTACACTTAAAATGTATATATGTATATTGTATACATATATAATTTATATTAATAAAGTTTAGTTCTATTGATGGACACTTGTTTTAGTATTAAAAACATTATGTATCTATTTGGTGACCCATGTGCTTCAACAGACAAAGCCAAAACATTAGAGAGTCTGCCTGTGGTCCAGCACCAAACCAATTATCATGCAGCATCAGGCCCTTACATGAAAATTCATAACTGATCAAGTCAATCACTTAAGGGGACCAAGGATAGCTCAAACTACTTATTAGAACATAATTACTTAACATCACTATATACATTCTAAACAGGTTTTTTGTCCAGCTGCATTTGCTTTATATCTGTGAGCTGCCAGTAACTTAATTAGAATGCCAACGAGAGTTCTTGAAAAGCGTGGCCCATCACAATTATGTCTCACTCAAACCTATTAGTAGCTGGTGTCCTGATAGCATGTAAATGAGATGCAAATGCCTTCAAATTATCATATTAGCTTGTGTAGGTTTGCAAAGACCGATGGTTTCTGTAAGCCTGGACATTTCTGTCTGTTTTGACCATTATCTAATATTAACTACACTCTAGAACGGGGTGCTCAATATGTCGATCGCGAAGGGGTGTCAGGTAGATCACGATGGAGGTTTGAAAAAAAAGCATTTATTACGTATCAGCCCGTATTTATTACGTATCATTTTTTACAGCACAGTATCAGAAGCACTTATACACACATGCACACATTCACACACAATGTGATTCATTCTGAATCTGAATCTCTATCGTTCTGCAAGCGAGCGGTCTGCCCCCCCCCATCTATCTCGCCGTTCCCAAAACCGGTATGTGGCCACGCCCTGTGCCTAAATCCGAAGAACTGCCTCGAGAATCATCTACATTAGAACCTCAACTACATTAGATTTACATTACATTACATTAGATAGTTTCTGTTTGTGTTTTTACACTTTACTTGTCTGACAAGACGAGTGAAGGACTAGTGAAGCTCAAAAAGAACTAAAATGTTCCACTTTCATTTAGAGTGGGGAGGTGAATATTTTTTTTACAATGTCAAACTCAAAATGCATTTGCTTTTATTAATGTTCATGTTCTGTTTGGGGGCAGCACAGTGGCTTAGTGGTTAGCATGTTCTCCTCTCAGCACTAGGGATTCCCAGTTCAAATCCCAATCTGGGTGGAGTTTTCATGTTCTCCGGTTTCTTCCCACAGTCCAAAAACATGGATCAAGGTCAATTGCATTCTCCAAATTGCCCCATATAGAGTGTTTTTGTGTGAGTGAGTGTGTGCCCAGCGATAGATTGCCCCCCTGTCCTGGGTGTATCTGCGCCAGAAACGTTCTCCCCTGGATGGGCATGGGGAAACCCCCCAGCGACCCTAATAGAGGATAAAGCGGAAGATAATGGATGGATGAAAATTGTAACTCTTCTCATTAATTTATGATAAATCCTGTACTGTACTGTTCTGTTTGGGGAAATGTGGGTTACAGTGATTGTTTTACATTTGTGCTATATACTGTGTGTTTGGTTGAACTAAAATCAGGTTTTCTCCGTGCTATTTGCTGGAATGTGTTTAATAAAAGAGAAATTATAACAGATTCGACAATACTAACATGATGTGTGCCAACAGGTTTCAATATAAAAGCCTAAAAAATTGAGATTGATCTTGAGATCTTGATGACCTGTCCAATGGAAGAGTAGATCTCAGGCCAGAAAAGGTCGGCACCCCTGCTCTAGAATAAACACATAGAAACAATGGTTTCATGAGCAGTCCTTCTATATGCTAAACTCCTGTGAGCAATGCTTTAATTAATATTTTATGAACATTTCAGCATGGTCTAGAAATTGTCCCTTAATGGTGTCGGTACCTTTAACAGGCAGTAGAGGTCACTGAAAAAAAGATAAATTTTACAAACCAACCTTCCACACATCAGATAAAAAATTGTAACTGGCAATTATGTATTAGTATAATATTAAAAATAGAGTAAATAATCATACAAATATAATTACAAAGATTACTATGGGAAAACTCATTTACCACTGTCACAAACAAGTTGCATTTAGAATATTTAAAACAAACTGCTTTATAATGTTTAAGATCTGCCTGCGTCGCCGAGAACGCCAAGCCCGGGACCAGGTCTGTACCACCGCTTTGCCCCGTACCTCACCAGCGTCTCCAAGGGGCACCCCCCAGTCCGAACAGTTCGAAGGGGCCGAGCCGATGCAGCTGGGACGCACCACGCTGGCTCCTGAAGTCCGTAGCCGCCGTAAAGACCAGGGGCTGTGTTTCTACTGTGGTGGAGGGAACCACCAGCTACGAGACTGCCCGGTACGCCCTAAAAGTCCAGACTCGGCAGTAGAACTTGGGGTCCTGTCAAGTCCCACACTAAAACCCCAAGCACAGCGACGTGCTAACCATCCGGGAGAAACAGGTGAACGTAAACGTTCTGTTAGATTCTGGGGCAGAGGAGAATCTGATAGACGTGGAGTTTGCTAACCGTAATGGTTTAATTGTTTCTCCCCTAGCGCATCCTCTCCACACCTTGGCGCTGGATGGAAGACGGCTGTCTCCCATCACTCACCGTACCTCACCCACGCGGCTGACGCTAGAGGGCAATCACCAGGAGAAGATTTGCTTCTCGGTATTCCAGTCTCCCGAGGCCCCCGTCATCCTGGGATACCCCTGGCTCCGGAAGCACAACCCCCATATAGACTGGGCCCGCGCCTGCATCCTCACCTGGGGAACGGATTGTCACTCTTCCTGCCTGCTCGCCGCTGCCCCTCCCAGTAACCCTCCGCCCCAGAACTACCCCGACCCTGTGGACCTCTCCTTGGTGCCCAAAGAGTACCATGACCTGGGGGAGGTCTTCAGCAAGGATAAGGCCTGCCAGCTCCCGCCTCACAGGACGTACGATTGTGCCATCGACCTCCTGCCCGGGGCCCCCCTTCCTTCTAGCCGGATTTACCCACTGTCACGTCCGGAGAGAGAGGCTATGGAGAGGTACGTGTCGGAGTGTCTCGCCACCGGACTCATCCAGCCCTCGACATACCCCCGTAGGGGCCGGGTTCTTCTTTGTCTCCAAGAAGGACGGCACCCTACGTCCCTGCATCGACTACAGGGGACTAAATGCCATCACAGTCCCCTACAAATACCCTCTGCCGTTAACATCATCCGTATTTGAGTCTTTGCAGGGAGCGACCGTCTTCACCAAGCTGGACCTGCGGAACGCCTACCATCTGGTCCGGATAAGGGAGGGGGACGAATGGAAGACGGCATTCAACACCCCCAGCGGCCACTACCAATACCGCGTGGTCCCATTCGGCCTCAAGAACGCCCCGGCCGTGTTCCAGTCCTTGGTGAACGATGTGTTGCGGGATTTCCTGGATAGATTTGTATCCGTCTACCTGGATGACATCCTCATCTTCTCCAAGACACCCAGCGAGCACACCCGACACATACGTATGGTACTAAGTCGTCTCCTGCAGAACCGCCTCTTTGTCAAAGCGGAAAAGTGCTGTTTTCACCAGAGGTCGGTCTCCTTCTTGGGGTTCATCCTGTCCCCTGGGGCGTTGCGACCGGATCCGGAGAAGATCAGGGCCATCGTCGACTGGCCGGCCCCCACAACCAGAACCGAACTTCAACGATTCCTGGGGTTTGCCAATTTTTACCGGCGCTTCATCAAAGACTATAGCAGCATCACCGCACCTCTCTCCGCCCTCACTTCCACGAAGGAGAGGTTTTGTTGGACCCAGAAGGCTCAGGACGCCATGGACGTTCTCAAGACCCGCTTCACTTCCGCCCCCATCCTGATTCAACCCGATCCCACTAAACAGTTCGTCGTAGAGGTCCACGCATCGGGCGCTGGAGTGGGAGCCGTACTCTCACAAAAATCAGAGGGCCGTCTTCACCCATGTGCTTTCTTTTCCAGGAAGTTGTCGGCGGCGGAGAAAAACTACGACGTCGGGAACCGCGAGCTGTTGGCGGTCAAGCTCGCGTTGGAGGAGTGGCGCCACTGGCTGGAGGGGGCAGCTCAGCCATTTGTGGTTTGGACCGACCATAAGAACTTGGCCTACATCCAGTCGGCCAAACGACTGAACTCTCGTCAGGCTCGGTGGGCCCTGTTCTTTGGTCGGTTCAATTTCACCTTGTCCTATCGTCCCGGCACACGAAACGCGAAGCCCGACGCCCTGTCACGCCTCTTCATAGATGAGGAAGAGAGGTGCAATACTGACACGATTCTCCCTCCCAGCCGTGTCATTGCAGGTGTCTCCTGGGAGGTACGCCAAATCGTGGAGCGTGAGCTGGCTAAAGATCCGGATCCTGGGCTGGGACCACCTAATCGGACCTTCGTGCTCGCTGCTGCCCGCTCCGCAGTGCTCAAGTGGGGGCACGAGTCCCGCTGGGCATGTCACCCTGGAGGAGCGCGCACCGAGGATCTCATTAGGCGTCGGTTCTGGTGGCCCTCTTTGGCAGCTGATGTCAGGCAGTTTGTCGCCGCATGCACCACCTGCGCCCGCAACAAGGCGTCACATCAGCCCCCCGCTGGTCTACTTCAACCGCTCTCCATACCTGGGCGTCCCTGGTCCCATATAGCACTGGACTTTGTCACAGGACTACCGAACTCCAAGGGTAATACTGTCAAATTAACAATAATAGACCGCTTTTCGAAGTCTGTACGATTGATCACTCTGTCCAAGCTTCCCTCTGCCTTAGAAACCGCCAAGTTATGCTTCGAACAAGTCTTCCGGTTATTCGGCATACCCACGGACATCGTCTCGGACCGGGGACCCCAATTCATCTCCCAGATATGGAGAGCCTTCCACAGTTTCTTCGGCACGGAGCTCTCATTATCATCAGGTGGCCACCCCCAGTCCAACGGGCAAGCAGAGAAGGCTAACCAAGTGGTGGAGACCACCCTGCGCTGCATTTCTGCCCAGCACCCTGAGCGTTGGAGCGAGAACCTGGCTTGGGCAGAATACGCTATCAACACCGCACGCAGCTCCGCCACCGGGAAGGCCCCGTTCGAGGTCGCGCTGGGGTACCAACCCCCCCTGTTTCCGGAGGACCACGCCGAAATCTGCGTCCCATCCGTCAGCCAGCACATCCGCCGTTGCCGCCGGACCTGGAAGAACACCCTGCTGGCGCTCCGCCAAGCCCAGGCCACGTCTGTCGCCACCGCCAACCGTAGACGCCGCCTGGCCCCCAGTTACAGAGTGGGGCAACTCGTCTGGCTCTCCACCAAGAACATACCCCTGAAGACGGAGTCACGCAAACTGAGCCCGCGTTTCATCGGCCCCTTCCCCATCACCCGCATCATCGGCCCTGCAGCAGTCCGCCTCCACCTCCCCCGGTCCATGTGTGTCCACCCCACCTTCCATGTCTTCCTGATCAAGCCCGTTGTACACTCCCCGCTCAACACCCCACCCCGCCAAGCCCCAGCCCCCTGCCTGGTTGATGGACAACCCGCCTATACCGTCCACCGCCTGCTGGACTCCCGACGCCGTGGCCGGGGAATCCAGTTCCTGGTGGACTGGAAGGGGTACGGCCCGGAGGAGCGATCCTGGGTTCCCCGGGCGGCCATCCTGGACCCGTCCCTCATCGCCGCATTCCACCGCCGCTTCCTGGACAAGCCATTTAGGGCGCCGGGAGGCACCCGTTGAGGGGGGGTAAAGTCATGGTTGTTTTGTTCACGTGGTGTGGATCGGTTTGTTTTGGTCACGTGGTGTGGGTCGGTTCTGTGTTCACGCCCCCCTTAATCACGCACACCTGGGATTTATCACGGTTTGTTATATATACCCTGCACGCCCTACCTTCACCGCCAGTTTGTCTTGTGCCACGCCCTTGCCAAGCCTAGACACTACCAGCCCGTCCTTTGTACTTCTCTGTTGCCTCGCCCATTTGCTGTTTCTGTTTTGTGTGTGCAGTTCGCCCCCCCGCTGTCTTCACTTCGTCAAGTCAACTCCACTACAGTCTCCCAGATCGTTTGCACGCGTTCCCGCCAACGTCATCACCGCTCGCCCTGTGTTTTCCTATCCTGTGTTGTACGTTGTCTGTGCCACGTTTACTGCTGGGAGAAATAAACCCATTGGTGACTGTACCTACGTCTGAGCTCGTCACTCCGAGTAGCGAATCCGCCTCGTTGGGTCTACGGACCGTAACAGGTGCCAATCTATCGCTGGGCACACACTCTCACACCCACAAATACACTCACTATGGGGTAATTTGGAGAATTCAATTGACCTTGATCCATGTTTTTGGACTGTTGGAGGAAACCGGACAACCCGGAGGAAACCCACACGGACACGGGGAGAAACTCCACTCAGATTGGGATTCGAACCAGGAATCCCTAGCGCTGAGAGGTGAACATGCTTACCAAACAAGGACATGTATCAAATCAAGTAGTCATTAAGAGTATGTATTGGAAACTTTCTGTTTCACTGACAGGAATTTAAAAAAAAAATCCAATCCCAAAATGAGATTGCAAGGGTGTTGCTGCATCTGTGTCTATAGGAATGAAACCTATTACAAATATCTGGATATAGATAGATCAGCTTGTTTTTCATTTTTGAAACTGGCATAAGTTATAAATCCATAAGTTATAAAAGTTTGGATTTTTATTAAAACTGTGTGCTTTTGCTGATTGTTTCTTTTCTTTTGTGTATAGTCAAAAAAAGTTATTTTGGGACATTGCTTTTCACCTAGAGTTGTATTGTGTAATTTATGTCCTTTATACTGCCTTTTTTGTGAAGTTTAGAAAATCAGATTATTAGACAGAATTGTCATTTGTGTATAGTAAAAATCAGGATAACTAACGTGTCACAATGGGAGGCGCAGTCCGTTCAAAGGCGGCACTGCGTGGTGCGATGTAGTGGGAAGGAGCGAGCCAGGCGAGCAGGTAAGCAGTAGAGAAATCTTTAAGAAATGAAAAGAAATAACCCGAACCCAGACGAGGGTGCGCGATGCTGAACACAAACAAAGCACACTACAACCCCAAAGTAACATAAGCATAAATATATTCATAATTCTGGCCTGCTGACTCAAGGCACATGCGCACTTAAGTGTAGTCAGCACATGTGATTAGGTAGGACCCAATCCCAGCTCTAGGGGATGGGCCCTACCTACGGGAACCCTGAACGTCCAAAACCTGAAATGAAAACAGGGGGGAGTAGCCTAGCACTCCCATCCCTGACATAATGGCCCCCCAAAACAACCGGGGGGCAAAGCCACCCGGGGAAAAAAACAAAACAAAGGGGACCCGGTGAGGACGCGACAGCGGCGAGACCTGTCGAGGGCGCGAAGTTGGCGAGGCCTCTTTGAGGGCACGAGGGTGATTTGGCCTTCTGAGGGCAGTGAGGCATCATCTCAACCGGCGAGGCTCATCTACCTTGCGGAGGCGATGCGACCCCTTGAGAACGCGAGGGAGGCGTGACCCCTTGAGAGCACGGAGGTAACGTGACCCTTTGAGAGCACGAGGGCGACGTGATCCTTTGAGGATGCGGGGGCGCCGTGACCCTTTGAGAGCGCGAGGGCGACGTGACCCTTTGAGGATGCGGGGACGCCGTGACCTTTTGAGAGCGCGAGGGCGACGTGACCCTTTGAGGATGTGGTGACGCCGTGCCCCTTTGAGAGCGCGAGGGCGACGTGACCCTTTGAGGATGTGGGGACGCTGTGACCCTTTGAAAGCGCGAGGGCAACGTGACCCTTTGAGGATGCGGGAACGGCGTGACCCTTTGAGAGCACGACTTGCAGGCTCAGACGCCGGAGAGACTCCCGCGGACAAAGCCACCCGGGGAAAAAAAAAAACAAAGGGGACCCGGTGAGGACGCGACAGCGGCGAGACCTGTCGAGGGCGCGAAGTTGGCGAGGCCCCCGGTTGTTTTGGGGGGCCAATATGTCAGGGTTGGGAGTGCTAGGCTACTCCCCCCTGTTTTCATTTCAGACGCCGGAGAGACTCCCGCGGACTCAGGTGCTGGAGAGAACAACGCGGACTCAGGTACAGGAGAAGCTAATGTGGACTCAGGTTCTGGAGAGGCTAACGTGGACTCAGGTGCTGGAGAGGCTAACGCGGACTCAGGTGCTGGAGAGGATTATGCGGACTCAGGTGCTGGAGGGACCGCGACCGCAGGGGCAACCGGGGTACACGCGACCACAGAGGTGACCTGAGTAGACGTGAGCATAGCACAGTCTTTGTCCATACGCTGGGTATCCGGCATAGAGACCCGTGTCTCCTGAGCAGCCTTCAAACTGTCCAGTGCGGGGAGCACATTGTCCTGAGAGGAGAGCAGACTGTTTTGAGCGTGAGGAAGACTGTTCAGAGCGGGAAGTGGATGGTCCCGAACAAGGAGCAGTGCAGGCGAATTACGGTCCAGAGCGGGTGAGAAATGGTCCAGAGCAGTGGTTAACTGGTCTTGAGCGGGGACCATAGACGGCCACTGCTTCCTCATTGGACCACTGGACTGCAACCCAGGTGATGCACTGGACACCTCGCCTAGTCTCCCAGCCTCTTTCCTCTCCGCTTCCTGGACACAAAAAGAGAGAGCCAGTACCACAGCAACCCCACATAGAAATAGGTCCTGGTCTACCGAGGCGGTAACCGAGCACCGGACGCAACCCAAACAGATCACGGACGGCTCGGGACGGGATGCGACAGACACCGACCGGAACCCGTAGCCCAAATCGATGCCCCGAACCATGCACGGCATGCAGATGGCGCAGCACGGATCGCTGACGGAAAGTGGGGGAACGCTGACTACGAGCGGCTGATCGCTGACAGCACGGGACGGCTCGCAGGGCGGCACGCTGACGGCTAGCGGCGGAATGCTGACTGCGCGTGGCGGATCGCTGAGGACGAGCGGCGGAACGCTTGAGACGAGCAGCGGATCACTGACGACTAGCGGCAGAACGCTGGCGGTGAGCGGTGGAACACTCGTGGCGAGCGGCAGATCGCTGATGACACGCGGCGGCTTACGGGGCGGATTACCGGCGGCATAGAACGGTAATCCGGAGCGGATGGCCAGCGGAGCGAGGCGGCTCACGCAGAGGCACGCTACTAGAGCCGGATCGCGATCAATGCGCAGCGGCTCGCAGGACAGAATCCCAATCCGCAAGCTGCAAAGCTGCCTGTTAACAGCGCCCTTGTGCTCGCTAACTGCGCGGCTCGCAGGGCGGATCACTGGTCCGGAGGCTGCGAGGCGGGCTGCTCAATGCGCGGAGCGGCACATTAACCGGGCATAACGGCTCGCTGGCGGCTAGAGGTGGAACGCTGACGGTGAGCGGCGGAACGCTCGTGGCAAGCGGCGGATCGCTGACGGCACGTGGCGGCTTATGGGGCGGATTACCGGCGGCGTAGAACCACTCGCGGAGCGACTGGAGGGACGCAGCGGCAGCTCGCGCAGCGGTGGCTCGCAGGACGGATTCCCGACCCGCACACTGCAAAGCTGTCTATGTACAACGCCCAGGTGCTCGCTGACGGCACGGGCATCCGAAACCGGGGCGAACTGGCCTAGGAAGGCCGCCTCGAACCGGCCGGCTGAAGTGAGGCAGTCATCCGACAGCTCCCGACTGGTCACCAATTCAAACACCCTGCGACAGCCGATAATGTATGGAAGTGGCTTCAAGGCCACTCCATCGCAGGGTGCTGGGAGCTTGATCGGAGCCGAGAGAGGGAGCACGATCTCCCCATACTCCGGAACGCGGTCAATTCCCTCAATCGCCCCAACCTCCGAAGAGGGGGAAACAAAAGCAAAAATAATGTGGGGCTAGAGCCGAGCTAAAGTAGCCGGTGTTGCAGCCGGAGAATAAGCTATTGGCGGGGCTAGCGCCGAGCTAAAGTAGCCGATGTTGCAGCCGGAGAATAAGCTATTGGCGGGGTGGCATTGCGCGGTGCGATGTAGTGGGAAGGAGCGAGCCAGGCAAGCAGGTAAGCAGTAGAGAAATCTTTAATAAATGAAAGGAAAAAACCCAAACCGAGATGAGACACAAACCAAGCACACTACAACCCCAAAGTAACATAAGCATAAATATATTCATAATGCTTGCCTGCTGACTCAGGGCGCATGCGCACTTAAGTGTAGTCATCAGGCTAAATGTGATTAGGTAGGACCCAATCCCCCAGCTCTAGGGGATGGGCCCTACCTACGGGAACCCTGAACGGCCAAAACCTGAAATGAAAACTGGGGGGAGTGGCCTAGCACTCCCAACCCTGACATAACGCTGTGTTTGTTAAAAGTATCCTGCTTATTTCTTTGTTTATATATTTTATTTTTATGATATTCTGCTAACACTACCATGACAAGCTTTTCATTCCAGTGTAATGTAGTTCTTAAAAACAAAGCAGGGTTTCAGGAGAAAAAAGTAACAAAACTCAAAACATAAAGTTTTAATTAATGCTACTTTTTAAAAAGATGCTGCATTTGCTTCTTTTTGAATTTTCTCTGGATTTTCCCCTTGCGTTCCTCCAATGTAGTAATATCCAATTTTAATCTGTTACATTTAAAACTACTGCAACTCTCATAGTTGCCTAGGCTGTGCTCATATTCATTCATTCATTCATTCATTCATTATCTCCCGCTTTATCCTCTATTAGGGTCGCGGTGGGGTTCCCCATGCCCATCCAGGGGAGAACGTCTCGGGCGCTGGGCAGATAGACCCAGGACATGCCGCCAATCCATCGCTGGGTACACACTCACACACTCAAACACACTCTATATGGGGCAATTTAGAGAACTCAATTAACTTGATCCATGTTTTTGGACTGTGGGAGGAAACCGGAGAACCCGGAGGAAACCCACGCAGACACGGGGAGAACATGGAAACTCCACCCAGATGGGGATTCGAACCGGGAATCCCTAGCGCTGAGAGGCGAACGTGCTAACCACTAAGCCACCGTGCCGCCTGTGCTCATATTCATATCGAAAATCGAGTAAACATTTTGCTTGGTGCAAATCAATGACAAGTGAATAGTAAAACAATGTGGTGAATCTGCAAGCAATGAGAAATGTTTAGCTTGAGCAAAATTTTGCCCTGTGAAAACTACTCCTCAGGTCCAGCGAGACTTTAATTAAGGTGAATGTGTAGATGCAGCCCAGTTTTTCTGACACTGATGTGTGATAACATAAAAAAAATGTATGAAGTGTTTACATAAGCTCATTAGCAAGCATGCTTTGCCACACAGTCTCCTTCAGGCACAGAAAAAAGCAAAGCAAAGCAAAGCAAAAATTGCACATTTGGTTTGTTTTATCATTATTATAATACTTTAGCCATCAATTCTGAAATCACTAATCCACTCACTCTACTGTCTGAATATCCAATGCATCAGTATTGCCTAAACATGGACACACATTTTAAATAAGAACAAAAAGGCTTTTAATTTGGTGGTTCCTTTTTGCTATGGCTGGCACCTTTAATTTTGTAAGCTCTGAACCTGTTGAGTGCCATCAAAAGCATTGTCTCGTGGCTGCACTCAACAAATGAAAAGGCGCAGGCTTACCAGTAACCCTCTCTCCCCCCCGCTTCCTTTTTGGCTCCTCAATTATCAGAATCATTCTCTTTCAACTGAAATGAATGTTATTGAAACCAATTAGCATACACTGGAAAATCTCCCATTAATGAGAGGAGTGAGGGTAAGTAAACAGAAATGAAAAGATGAAATTAGAGGAGAGCTTCTTCTTGTTGGCCCAGAATAATTACACGCTTAGTCGCCTAATTGTGTGGTGAAAAGCACTGCCGCGATCGTAACAGATTGCCGCGTTCATTAGGCTGCAATGGGCCACCTGCTGCTGGGGCCTATGCACGTGCTCTCCCAAGGGGATGGACTTTTTTTGGTAAACCATACAAGCTTTGAAACACAAACAAAGCTGCCAAAGGTAATAACATTGGATTCTGACTGGCAGAATATGGTGAGATTTCACATGATGTGATTCTTACGTGTCATGAAGTAATGAAATATTACACTGAAAAACGTCTATTGTCTGTGTTTGATTCTTATTACTTAACTAAGCTGGAATCAGCAAAAACTACATTTTTCAACAATGAATGCAGAACAATTCAGGTGAAATACACCATCTACATGCCAGCAAAATATATATTTTTTCCTTCGTATTCTATTAAGTAATAAACTCTTTCACTTACACTTTTAGTTAACTCGGGTTATTTGTTAGCTGATCCACATGAAATAATGTTGCACATGGTAGGGAAGCAAACATTGCCAGTAGTCTATCTGTTATTAACCACAATTTGTTATCCCTTTATCTTCTTTCCTTTTTTCTAATGGAATGGTGCCACTTTAGTATCAACACAGTATCTAGGATTGAGTAGTCCAGCCTGAGGGTGGCAATATAGTCTAGGTTAGAGGGTTAAATGTAAGAAATCTCTTACACTATCTATTTCTGAATTAACCATGCATTGGCCTCTGACAGCAGTCACTAAGTCAATACTTAAAATAAGTGCCATTGCACAATTATGGAAATTAGGGGTTATGTTTACAAGGTGCCAGATAATACAAGTTTGGAATGATAATAACAAAGGAGATTAAATGAAATGTCATTAAATAACAAAAATTATTAGTGTCTGCTTGTCCCATGCAACCTTCTTACCATGTTTAACTAAAACTTCCATTCTAGGTCACAGCCATTTTTGGATTGCTTTAATAGAATAGAATGTAGAACTGGTCAGCAGAATCTTTTTGATATTTTTTATTTGTACACTTTGCTATTTTTATAACAGAAAATACTACAAAACTGTTGTAGACCAAAAACAAGGATCGGCTTAAGTTTGCACCGGCAGAAAGAGTTTTAATATTAAATGTTAATAATAGAGATCCGATATCTATTATAAATTTTGTAATGTACATTGCTTAAAATCAGTTTATGCATATTGATCTTAAGCAGGCCCTTCTATGTAAAATGACATTCAAAACAAAGCAAATTTAAGTTGACAGGGTTACTTTCTTTATTGTTATTGTAGTAATTTAGATTTTAGTCTCAGCTTTAATTATTTACATACATACTTAAAATACCTTTTCACTGTAGATATACAGTGGTAATGAATTTCTTTGTATTTTGTTTTCTGATATAACTGTCCTTTTAAGTAAGTTTAATGACAGGCCGCACAACTGTAACTGTCACGGTAGTCTACCTCGGAATAAAGCGGCTGCACATAGGAAGCGCAGAGCCGCCGCGTTTTAACGCGCTGAAGGGAGCCAGGCACGCAGGTAGCAGAAGAACGAGTTTATTTAAAGGTGCATTAGCACCAAAAAACATGAGATACGAACAGACTAGTGACATATAACAACGACCAGCACCGAGGACGAGAAACTACGGAAATAAATACAAAACGACACCAGACCATGTGCACAAAACAAACCAATGATAAGACAGGGTTAATTAACTAACTGATGACAAATGAATGTTAATTAACTCCCTCTAACAAAAGGAAACACAGAACAGGTGACAGGTGCCCTAGGCACCTGTTACAGTAACGTTAAATTTTTTTTTACCAAGATTGGAAAATAAATGGAATAGGGAATTTATAGCAATTAGATTTGAGTTTTCTTCATCCATACCAGTTTGAGGTCCTTGTACAAAAAACTATTATATAATTTTGAACTTTTGAAAAAATTTTGAAAAAAGTAATTATCTGTATTTTCTGGTAAAGCACCCAAATAAATCTTTTAATTTTTGCATTGACTGGCCACATGTCCTTCCTCCAAATGATGGGTGTGTAAGTGAGAGTTCAAGACAGGTGGGTGTGATGTGGCTGGTTAAATCGGCACGTGCTATTGAGTGGACATGAGCGTCTGATTTGAGGGCCAGAAGGGGGGTTCTATATACACAGAGATTGGCTTGATAAGAAGGGGGCAGAGGGGTGGGGAGAGGTCTTAGTTTAATTTCCTGCCAGCAATTGAGATGACTGCTCCATTGAGCGCCAAGACGCATCTCTTATTGGTCCTACATTCATTTTGTCAGGCAGGTGAATATTTAGTGGCATTAATATGCTTTATCTTTGGTGTTATGGTAATCACTGCCATGCAGTGTGGGTGTCTTTAATAGAAGTATATCCACATGACAGCAAATTTTCATCATCATCATGAAGCTGAAGTGATTTTCCACAGTACAATACAAAATGTAGATGTATCATGAAGTCTGAGTTGAAATTGTGCTTAAGGGTAAGATTAGTGATTAACAAAAACACCTGTTATCAGAAGATTGGATTAGGTCTGATATATTCTTGATCATATATATTTTTTCATGCTAATAACATTGTGCTTATCATTTATGATTGTTTTGTTACCAGAGTAACAAAGTACAAGGCAAGGAAAGGAAAACGACATGCCAGAGGGTGCAAATGAAAAATTAAATTAGGCAATGGAACACTGAAATATCACACTTATATATCACAGTATACTGAAATCTCTTCTCCTCCCACTCTTAAGAGCCTCACCATCCTCTTTAGACACACAGTTCCCTGGGAGTGACAGGGCTCCTTAATTGATTTACTTTGTGTGAAATTACATGTCCATCAAGCCATTCTACACAACCTGCCACATGTGTCACAAGCCTATAAATATATAGATAGTATTCTGGGGAAACTGCAGAAGCAAGTGATAGACCTCTGTTGCTGGATGGATAGTTAAATGGTGAATGTTTTAAGGAAAATATCCTGGGAGTTCCTTCTTGTAGTACCTACTGGTAATTGCCAACATAAATACTATAAAAACAAAAGTATTGTGATGTACCACTTGTTCATTGGATTTAGGTGCTTAATTTAGTCAAATTGCCATAGTTGTATGCTTCTAAGTTTGTAAGAAAAACTTGCCTGGCTTGCACAAACCCCTTACCTCATTATACCACAAGAAATACTTTTGGGATTCGTCAGTATGTAAACTCCCAGATGCTCATCTGGATAAATGGGCAAAAATTTCCTCAAACACACTGCAAAATCATACAGAACGCCTTTCCAAAATAGAGTAAGCTCACATAGCCGTTAGAAAAGCTCCTTGGTATAATTTATAGATGTTCCAATGCTTGGGTTTGGTAATTCACTGGTTAGGGTGTTGTGCTATCAATTTGATAATTGTGGGTTCAAGTCCACAAACGTTATTAGGGTTGCCACCTTTCCCATAAAATACAGAATCTTCCCATAGTTGGTAAATGTTGCATCCCATATCAAACCAATACAAGACGTGATTTGTTCCTTATTTTCATAAAATGTGTAATACACATGTCTGTCAGACACATCAACACTAAATAAACACAAAATATAACAATTATGATCAAAAGATCCCCCGCTCCACACCTACACAAACCAAAGCTGGCAAAAAAAAAAAAAAAAAAAAAAAAAAAAGTCTTGTAACAATGTCTGCTTGACACTCCACCACATCCTTAAAGTGAAAACTGTACTGCAAAATGTAAAATATGTTGGTGAATGTTTAAGTGCACAGTGGACTATCAGATATCAGACAGCATGTATCAGGTGAACAACACTGCAGACACAACAGAACACCTAAAATTAAAACATTAGTGTTATAATTCATATACTGATCATTGTATGGAACATTATGTTATAATAGATTTCATATCTGATTGTGCTTTTGTCAGAACATGTCAGTACATGTGCAACTTAAATAGAATGTTGTTTGTTTTTGAAAGTCAGATGAATGATTATTTATTTGATATACATTAGGATTCGACAAAATAAGTATTATATTTGGATATTTAGGGGTGGCATGGTGGCTTAGTGGTTAGCACGTTTCCTTCTCAGTGCTAGAGTTTCCCGGTTCGAATCCCAATCTGGGTGGAGTTTCCATGTTCTCTGTGTGTCCGCCTGGGTTCTCCGGTTTGCCTCCCAAAGTCCAAAAACATGAATCAAGGTCAATTGAATTCTCCAAATTACCCAATATAGAGTGCGTTTGGGAGTGAGTGTTTACCCAGGGATAGATTGCCCTGTCCTGGGTGTATCTGCCCAGCGCCTGAAACGTTATCCCCTGGATGGGCATGGGGAACCCCACCACGACCATAGGAAAGGATAAGATAATAAGATAAGATAGAAAAGGAAAAGATAAAGGATGGATGGATGGATGGATGGGTGGACATTCATTCATTCATTCATTCATTATCTTCCGCTTTATCCTATATATTAGGGTCGCGGTGGGGTTCCCCATGCCCATCCAGGGGAGAACGTTTCGGGCGCTAGGCAGATACACCCAGGACAGGGCACCAATCTATCGCTGGGCACACACTCACTCACACAGACACGCACGCATACACACTCAATTGACTTGTTCCATGTTTTTGGACTGTGGGAGGAAACCGGAGAACCCGGAGGAAACCCACGCAGACACGGGGAGAACATGGAAACTCCACCCAGATGGGGATTCCAACAAGGAATCCCTAGTGCTGAGAGGCGAACGTGCTAACGACTAAGCCACCGTGCCGCCGGATGGATGGACGTTTATATAACAAATCATACTAATGGTTAATAACAGTTAGGCCTATTAAATAAATACATTGGTTAAGAAAAATGTTTTTTCTTTAATTTATATACGTTTCCTAGATTACAAAATTTTACTTTGTTTTTTGTCAAAACATTTGTATTTTTGAGAAGTAAATGTGTTTAGTAATTGGTACATAAATTGTATTATGACCTGACTTCCTCTCAGGTATTAAAACAATTACTGTTCAATTGAATTAACAATTCATCCATCTTCTCCCCCTAGGTTACCACAGCTAGTTATGCACTTAAATTTACATAAAGTTCTTAATTTATTCAGTTTATATTTTAAAAGTTAATTTTTGCACATTTTATACAAATAGATTTAATTTAAAATTTGAATAACTGCACTTTATAAGAGAATTAATTCATTTGTAATATAGCCTTTCAAGTTTTAAGTATGACTGATTGCTTTCTTGCTCCTTAACTAAAAACATGGCACAAAATAAAATATACCACTGCTGTGGATGAAGCGTCCCGTAGGAGTCGGGTCCATGGTGGTCATGGCCCAGAGGAGCCATGGTGGACATGCTTTATTTTCCAAGGTAGCAACCCTAGAAGTTACCAATTTGGGTACTTGACCAAGGCCTTCAATCCGTATTGCTTCAGGGGATCCTGTATCATGAGCCAATGTACAAATCCCAACTGTCAAGTTGGGATACTTGTAAGTCACTTTCTTTAAAAGCTTCTGTTAATTGACCTGATGACTTTCATCTATATAGTGTAAATCTACTCTATCATAATCCATCCATTTCTGCATCATTGTTTAATGGTCGAAACCATTACAAAACTGTTACTTTTCAGAGACTAATGTATTCTCAGCACTGCAGTGACACTGAATGTGGTGGTGGTGTGTTACTGTGTATTGTGTTGGAATGAATAGATTTGTTGAACTAGTGGTGCTGGAGATTTTATTTAATGTTGGAAATACTTTATTGGTCAATTTTGTAGATGTAAACATTGTTCGTTTGTTTTTGCTGACATCTGTAGATATGAAGTCCTTTGAATACCTTGAAATGGTCCTCTCTGAGGATCCAGCTCAAGTTCAAGTTCAAGTAATTTATTTATATAGCACTTCTTACAACAGTACATTGTCACAAAGCAGCTTTACAGCTGTTAGACTCTCTACATTTGCAGATGACACTGCTGTCTTTGGACTCATCAAGGATGGTGTTGAGTCTGCATACATGTGGGACATTGACAAACTGGTCTTCTTATGCAGTCAGAACCACTTGGAGAAAAAAACCCTCAAAACAGAACAGATGCTAGTGGACTTCAGATTACCTTTTCATATTTGGTCAAGAGCACACAGCTAAAGATGTTCATTCATTCATTCATTCATTATCTCCCGCTTTATCCTCTATTAGGGTCGCGGTGGGGTTCCCCATGCCTATCCAGTGGAGAATGTCTCGGGCGCTGGGCAGATAGACCCAGGACAGGGTGCCAATCCATCGCTGGGCACACACTCACGCACACAGACACACTCTATGTGGGGCAATTTTGAGAATTCAATTGACTTGATCCATGGAGGAAACCCACGCAGACACCCACGCAGACACCCACGCAGACACGGGGAGAACATGGAAACTCCACCCAGATGGGGATTCGAACCAGGAATCCCTAGTGCTGAGAGGCGAACGTGCTAACCACTAAGCCACCGTGCCGCCTTAAAGATGTTCAAGTTCAAGTAATTTATTTCTAGACTGCTTTTTACAATAGTACATTGTCACAAAGCAGCTTTACAGTGTTATAAGGCTTTAAACCCTTAAAGAGCAAGACAAAGCAACAGTGGCAAGAAAAAACTCCTTGTAATGTTGATAATTTAAGGAAGAAACCTTGGGAGGACCAAGGCTCAGTGGGGGGCTCATCCTCCTTGAGCGACCAGGCAGCATCAACAGAGTAGGACAGCCAGGTACAGATTGTGTGGTGATCAGGTGTCCGTATTTAACAATTGGTAAAACTATAACAATTAGAAAACTATATAAGTCCATTGAGGGCGTCCTGCAGGACTGCCAGTCCAATAAAGATCCAGGTTCCATACAGTAATTGTCACAGCCACAGTGCTTCAGCAGAGCCATGGATAAAGAGCTGACAACACCTCGAGGAAATTGGCAATACCTCAAAAGAAACAGACAAAAAAACAGTTAGAGCTAATAAAGCACAGCATTTAAGTCATAACCAGAGTTTGATTGACAGTGCAGCATGTGACTCTGGTATAACTGACTAGAGCAGCATAACTAATAGATGCAGATAGTGCAGATTCTACTTAGTTGAGAGGGCTCCCAGGAACAGCATCATTTCAGTACCACACCCTCTACTAATAATGAGCTGGGTGAAGAGGTGAAATGCCAGCACAGACTACACCTTTATCTAAAGGGAATTAATTAAACACAAAAATTAAATAAATGTGTTTTTAATCTACTTTTAAAGATTGATAGTGATTCTGAATCGCGAACAGTAATTGGAAGGCTATTCCAAAGTTGAGAAGCTTAGTGGGAGAATGTTCTTCCACCAGCAGTAATTTTATTTATTCTAGGTGCTAATAGCAAACTGGCACCAGATGTCCCTCTATAGTTTGGATGGAATTTTCAGGTAGCTTTATGCTGGAGAGTTTATGCAAAAATCCATTTAGCATATGCGTTTGGAGACAAGTACACAACCCTCCTTTTCTTCTTTTCACATTATCTAATGCATTTTACTCACAAAGTGAGATAATCTCAACTCATTATCTAATTACATATTATCAGGGCTGCTTCTCCGTCCTGGTTACCTCTTTTGCTTTCTCCTCTAGGGCTACTTTCTTAGATTCAACTGAGTTCTAGTGCACCTGTTTTTTATTTCCGCTAATCACCACCCCCTGATTATTGTTTTTACGTTCTCTCCTTTTCTTAGACATTTGTGTTGCCAGTCACAATCACCACATTATGAAACCTGTAAATTGTACCTTCCTGGAATGAGCTATGAAGCTCCACTACCAAAAAAGTTTTTTTTGGGTGCGCTGTTTCATGATTAAACTTCCAACTGCCATAAGTTAATTAGCTGATTTTCAGAGTCGCTTGAAACAGAGTGTTGTCCATAGCTCCAGTTTTCAGGATGCAGGCACCTTTTCCACCACTCTACATTTTCCTAAGCTCCAGATTGCATCTGATCTTCTGGTTGCTGAGATAAAATGCTGTGATGGTGACATAACATTTTTAAGTGCTGTAAGTGCTAGCTAAGTATGAACAAAAAAATCTCTTCTTTTCATCTCTTGCATTCATGAATGGACAAATTATTGTGGTATTACTCTCTTAAATTCCTGCTCTCCTATTCAATTTTTTTAACTGTTTCTGGAATGGTTCAAGAGTACTCTGACAAGGTTTGTGCTCGGTGCAGATTTCACGCTAGAATTTTGGTTGCTGATTGTCCACAATTGCTTGAAACAAACCTTTGCTTTTCTCATTATTTTGGGGCACTTTACGTACTGAAATACGATTTAGAAATTGATATTGATCCAGTCATTAAACCGCAATATGATATGAAGCGTACAATCATTCCCTCTACTGCTGTGTCATTCCTACAACATTTACCTGAATTAAACATTAAACCAGCATCAGGACCCGATGAACTTGAAAACACAGCGGAATACCTTAAACACGTGTTTTCTGCAACCTTAGACAATGTCGCTCCACTTAAACTAAAAAGATAAAAGACTCGTTCCATGGTTTAATGATCAAACACGCACCTTAAAACAAACCACTAGAACCATGGAGCGTAAATGGAGACAAACTAAATTAGAGGTATTTAGGGTTGCATGGAAGGACAGTATGACTGAGTACAAACATGCACTCAATGCAGCGAAGACTAAATATTATTCTGAATTAATAGAGAACAACAAAAACAAACAAAGATTCCTCTTTAGTACCATTGCCAAATTAACTCGAAGTGCTACTGAATCAGATTCACAGATTCACTCACAGTTCAGCAGCAATGATTTCATGAATTTCTTTAGTGACAAAATTGAAAACATAAGACTTAAATTATCTAATGCATCGTGTAGCATAATCAATAATCAACCCTCAATGATTTCTGAAAAATCTAGTGGTAGAGAAAATAATATAGTACAAGAGTTAAATACCTTTAACCCCATATCTAAAAAAGAGCTTGTCTCATTAATTACACAATCAAAGACAACATCCTGTATGTTAGACCCAATTACCTACAAACCTGCTTAAAGACCTCCTACCAAATATTACAGAGCCTTTTATAAACATTATAAATTCATCACTTAAAATAGGCTATGTCCCCAAAAATCTGAAGTGTGCAGTCATTAAACCATTGCTTAAAAAACCTAATTTAGATCCTCTAATACTGTCCAACTGTAGACCAATATCAAACCTTCCTTTTGTCTCTAAAATCCTAGAAAAAATAGTGTTCAACCAGCTGAATCGCCATCTTCTAGCTAATAATGTTCATGAAGTTTTACAGTCAGGTTTTAGGTCTCATCATAGCACGCGCCTCATGGATATGTATATATGAGCTTCTATGTATATAAAAGTCAGAATTTTGAGATTAAAAAGTCAGAATTCTGACTTCTTATCTCTGAATTTTGACTTACTAAGTCAGAATTCTGACTTACTAAGTCAGAATTCTGAGATTAAAAGTCAGAAGGTTTTTTTTCCCTCTTAGTGGCAGAAACAGGCTTCCATACATATTAGAGAAAAGCTGATACAAATAATTGAAAAACAAGCAATAACAAAACAGGGTAAAAAAGTAATTATTTTTGTTTTCTATGTTGTTTGGTCATAAATAAAACTGATGCCAAATAAATTTAAACATAGATATTTAAAATATATATATTTTTGATAGCAATATTAGGCATTTTATGACATTTTTATTAGCTCTAGAGTAAAATATTTAATTGCAAGTATATATTTAACAGTGGCAATTTTGTTTGATTTTCCCAGCTTAATATTTTCCAGGCACCCCAACAATGTAATCTTTAAATAATGTTTAAGTTTTATACACCGGCTCACTCAACAACGCTTCCTGTTTAAATCAAGTACACACGACTCACGATATCACCCACATTTACTCATACACGCCCAAACACCAGCTACACAAAAACATATCTTTGCTGCACGATTCAATTAGGGGCACTAACCGTAGGCCTACACCCCTGCAGTCACCCTCGGCTTTCCTGTTGCAGACGCCACAACCACTAGCGCTGCATGATAGGAAGCGAGCTGTCACCACTTTGATAGGCCTCTGTGGCTAGCTAATAAGATGTAGAGATTGAGGACTTGCTGTGATAGAGTCAAACTAGTCCATTTGCTTCCTTTATGGGCATGATCCCTACATACTAACTCCTTCATTTAACCAACTGAGGCAAATATTTACCATCAGGCAGGGAAATGTGTATTTCCTGCCACTGTTAGTTTAGAACAATAATTCCTGCTCTATCGTTTTCTTGAGCCAAGGGTTTGGGTTTTCTCAGAATAGCCATAATTATCACACTTCCCTGTATTATACAGAGCAGCACATTGTCTTGGTAAATCAGGCTTTCGGAGTGACTGTGGAAAAACTATGATTTCAGGAGTTAAGGACTACACGTTGACTAAACAGAGCCAATATGCCCACTATTGTCAGTAAAAGACTATAAGGCAGGCAAAGGTCATAATATGTCAGGTATTGACAATTTTGGTTGTTGGAGTAAATGACCTGGCAAATTGGTGTGTATATACATAAAGGGCTCCAACTGTAGGTATTGATCCAACCAGCACTGATAAGTCACTGGCTGATAAGCCCTTTTCACTTTCTCTTTTTTCGGTCCTATTAACTTTATATTATATACACACATATCTAGTCATATGACACAAATTAACAAATTTCTTTTTAGAATTTTTTTATAAATAACAGTTTTTATACATATTTGTTGTGACATTACTTGTGCACTGACCATGTTTTATGAATGCAATTTACCAAAACTAATGAGTTAAATTCAGTTAGACTAAATTTTATCCCTGTAGAGAATGTACCACCTTATTTTCACTTAAATATCAAATAATTTGCTCTTTTATCCTGGGATTGTACAAATAGCATAAAACTAAAGGAATAATACTTAGTGAAACTAACAGATACAGAATTATACAAAGCTTTTAAGCACCTCCAAGTTTTGAAAAGCCTGAAGAACCCTTTGCAGCAAAACAAAAACTCCAGATTAGTACTGCTTGGATCTCTCATCCATATACCTTGCTGTCTGTTTTTTTTTTTTGTTTGTTTGTTTTTGTTTTTTTTTTGTTTTCAATTAGTTGGCTTAAGTTTAACTTACTCAAATAAATGACATGTCAGAAAAACAACACTAAAAATGAGGCAAATAGACAGAAAAAGATGTTCAAGAGACATGAACCTATTCAGGCTCCCATTGATGTCT
Source organism: Corydoras sp. C115 (assembly GCA_019802505.1). Lineage (NCBI taxonomy): Eukaryota > Metazoa > Chordata > Actinopteri > Siluriformes > Callichthyidae > Corydoras > Corydoras sp. C115. The sequence continues at coordinate 210,184 of JAFMOC010000157.1, read as the reverse complement.
TTATTTACACCTTTGATTGTTTGCTCACTAAGCAACTTAATAGCTATTTGTGAGGAGTGCAAAATCAATATTTCCCAGCATCAAGCCAGGCGCTTCTCAGGCAGGCAAGGAGCAAGCTTTTGAATAATAGCTCTTTCCATGAGAATCAGGGCATTGATTGGGAAGCCAATACCACTCAGTGCTGGCACATCATCTGAATTAATGCCTGTTTGATGCAGCCCGGCCATAAATGATAGGAAGTAATGTTGTGTTGATGTAACCAAACCAATTGCAGCAGGACGGCCCACAACACTGTTACCAATGATCAGGTAAAAATGCAGCAAAATTGGAAGAATAGAAACTGAGTCTGACACAGTGATAAATAAAAATGATAAAATATTGTGGCTCATATAGCCTCCCCAGCTTGGACCCCTGCAGAATGTCTGTAAATTTAATTTACACTATTCTCTGTATGCCATAAAAAAACCATGACATTAGACTCCTGATGACAAATAAATAAGAAATAATAATGGGAATCCATAAACCGGCTAGTCATGAAGCAAATTTGGTGATGGGGAGGGTGTAGAAATGACTGGAATGTTAGTATGCACCCTTATCCACTTAAATGCACTCTAATAACAAATATGTTGCCCTGCTTTGTGTCTTCAAAAAAAGCACTTCCCATATGCTTTAAGACTGAGCTGAATTTATCATCCGGACAAGGACTGTCGCGCTGCTAAGAATATATTGCCCCAAAAAGTTGCAAGCGTAATGGTGTTGATGTGATTTCCATAAATTTTCATCTGAAATTTGATATTTGTCTCATTGAAGAACAATGGAAACTATATATGAGTGTAGGATTGGAGAGGCAAACTTTTGCCTCAATCCTGAAATGAAGCAGCCCATTTTGAGCTATGATGGATGGGCCTTACATGCATACACACATTTACCCATTCACAGCCTACAGTTGCAAGTGCTCGCACCCACATCTGTTCGCACACCCATCCTCAGGTAATAGTATAAAATGCTTAAACATAGTCTGTCAAGCAAAATTACTTTGTCACAGATAAGAAATAATCTTTCAAGTTTATCAGTATTGCATAGGCTATTACAGTCTATTTGCTTCTGCTCAAGGCATTTATCGAGGGTCAATATAAAGTAAATATATGAACTTAACCCTGCTTAAATTCTGTGACTGCAAAGAAAGGAACTATGATGTTGTTAAGAGAAATTCTTAATATACACTGTTGGATTTTAATAGGACACATGCTAACACACACCTTCTGTGCCATAGGTAGTCAAGCTGGGCTGTACGTTTTGAAAGTAATCGTTACATCACTAAGTGCATAACCCATCATTAGCCAGACAGCCTGTCTTCATAGCAGAGTGGGTGATTTACAGAGCATAGAGAAGAGCCCTCAGAGACTCAACTCCCCCCCCCCCCCACACACACACAGACACAATGCTCCCCTATTGACCCAGTCAGACTAGCCAACTGTTACTTCATCCCATTCAACATCTTCTAAAATACAGTATACTACATCCACTTATTTGAACACAATTAAACTTGGGCTGCTAGCAACATTTTCATAATTTGTACTTTTATAAATGTATGCACAAGCTATATTTTCTCAGCATGGTGCACACTAAACTAAAATCAGCTTTGCAATTTGTGGGAAAATAGACGATATTCTAAAAAGAGTACAATAAGTTAGCTTAGCTTTTAAGTCCTGTAATTACAGAAAGGATGTTTGCAGGGTTTGAATGCAAACAAGGCCCCAAGCAATTTAGGCATCCCTCCCAAAGGGAATTTTATTACATTTTTGCAGCACTATCTGGCTCCTTAATCCACTAAGGAGTTTGCACAATGTAGTGATCTGTGGCTTCTTTATAAACAATCAGTTTACTTCTGTTTATGTCTTGTCAACATTATATTTGCCCCTGTAGTGATAATCTAACAGTTCTTTAGTCATTGCGTCTATCTTATTAGTCGCTTATTTTTCTTATAGCACACACACACACACACACACACACACACACACACACACACATATATATATATATATATATATATATATATATATATATATATATATATATATATATATATATATATATATATATAAATAACTGCTTTCATAGTCCAATTACATTACAACGCAAGTTATTTCTTGTCAGGAAATAATGGCGGTTTTTAAACGCTACACTTAGAGGCGTTATAATGAGTAAATTTGATTTGCAAGGGGAAGCAATAAAACAATGTCTTTTGCTGACTAGACTAGTCACATTTCAAATCAATTTCAATTCAAATGAAACAGTAATTTGCAATCATAAACATTTCCTTTTATTAATTTGTGTTGGGCAGCACGGTGGCTTAGTGGTTAGCACGTTCGCCTCTCAGCACTAGGGATTCCCGGTTCGAATCCCCATCTGGGTGGAGTTTCCATGTTCTCCCCGTGTCTGCGTGGGTTTCCTCCGTGTTCTCCAATTTCCTCCCACAGTCCAAAAAAATGGATCAAGTCAATTGAGTTCTCCAAATTGCCCCATTTTAGAGTGTGTATGCGTGCATGTCTGTGTGAGTGAGTGTGTGCCCAGCGATAGATTGGCGCCCTGTCCTGGGTGTATCTGCCCAACGTTCTCTCCTGGATGGGCATGAGGAACCCCACCGCGACCCTAATATAGGATAAAGCGGAAGATAATGAATGAATGAATGAATGATTATTTGTGCTGCTTTTCTTTAACAATTGATTATTGATTTCTTTCTTTCTAAACTACTTGTTTTATAATTATGGTCACAGGGTCTGGTGGAACTGGGCAAAAGGTGGAAAAACACAATGAACATCTCACCAGTGTATCACAGAACAGGCATAGATACAAAAGCACATGCACATTCATGTCATATTTCAAATTCATCTGAATTTGTTTTACACTATGTGAGCTTCTGGAAGAAACTCATCCAGACACAAGGAGAACGTTCTTTATGTTTATCCCATTGCACCTCCTCTCATTGCACCTCCTCTGCTGACCCTCCCAACCCCTACCACCTTTTCACCAAACCAGCAGCAGGGTTATGCAGGAGCTGAAGAGCATGTAGGGAGTAGGTGCATCACCAGTGATAACACCCTGACCAACCAGTAGAGGATGCAGTTGCAGCAGCAGTAAGGAAATCCTTAATAAAGCCTCTCATCCATCAGATAAGGTCTATTGTTTCTGTAGGGCACCAGAGCAAAGGCAGTGTCCTTAGACTCAAACACTAGATTACTGTTCCACTTGGAATTTAATATTACATATTTATGCTTGTAAAACTAATTCAAAAAGTAATTATATAAAGTATTCTAACAAAAAAAATTAAATAACATTTTTCATATTTAAAATTTTTTCACAGCAATATATGTCTTAACTTGGCTTGACTAAGTGAAAAGCATTACACATTGCACATGCATTGGAATTTTAAGTGTTGAAATATTGATTTTAGGTGTGCATGCAATACATGATTGAGTAGGTGTGATGCTAGTTGTGTGTGGTCATACGATGGCACTGACCTCTGGAGAAGGTAGAAAAGTTCAAGTGTCTCCACCATAGCCTTATGGTGACATTTACACACACATAGTGTGATTGAGCAAGTGACCAGGCCCACCGTGACATTAAATGTCATTTGTACCAATGGACAACATGTCAGGGTTGATTAATGGTTGCATATGTATGTGTGTTCATTAAATTACATATACATTACGTGTATAATCTACACTATATTGCATGTGCTGTGTGTTGTTTTTCAAGGTTTTAATTATTCATTGGGCGGCACGGTGGCTTAGTGGTTAGCACGTTCGCCTCTCAGCACTAGGGATTCCCGGTTCGAATCCCCATCTGGGTGGAGTTTCCATGTTCTCCCCGTGTCTGCGTGGGTTTCCTCCGGGTTCTCCGGTTTCCTCCCACAGTCCAAAAACATGGATCAAGTCAATTGAATTCTCAAAATTGCCCCATATAGAGTGTGTCTGTGTGAGTGAGTGTGTGCCCAGCGATGGATTGGCGCCCCGTCCTGGGTCTATCTGCCCAGCGCCCGAGACGTTCTCCCCTGGATGGGCATGGGGAACCCCACCGCGACCCTAATAGAGGATAAAGCGGGAGATAATGAATGAATGAATGAATGAATAATTATTCATTAATTCATTATATGTTTATTTATTTTATAAAATGTATGTACTGAATTATTTTGAACTCTATATTGACAGAAACCGGAGATTCTCGTTTTGCCTTTTAAGTAATATCTGACCTCATTAAATCTTTGAGTTAGTTTGACACTGGGACATAGCAAGACTATACATTGTATCAGTATGGATAGGCACTTTTGTATTTACAGTGCTCCTCCCGCACATACATTACCATGCACGACTATTGGTTTGGCAGCTGAAAATGTTTTTTTATAAGGGCATAGTACTAGTTCCTTTTTCGTGTTTTTTGACCATCCTGACCAACGTGAATCTGGAAAGTGGGCATGCATGTGGCATTCTATGATCCTGGGTTGCTATAGACAGCACAGCCATGAAAACCACAAGACACTATTAAAAGTTTTAAAAGTTATCTTAGCGCATCATATAAATATAACAAAAGCAATATTTGTCACACTCGTCCACCTCGGGATAAAGCGGCTGCACATAGGAAGCGCAGAGCCGTCACACTTTAACGCGCTGAAGGGAGCCAGGCACGCAGTTAGCAGAAAATCAGGTTTATTAAAGGTGTAGTGACACCAAAAAGCAAGAGGTACAAACCGACGGGTGACATAAAATAAACGACGAGCACCGAGGACGAGAAACACCGGAAATAAATACAAAACGACACCCGACCATGTGCACAAAACAAACCAATGACAAGACGGAGTTAATTAACTAAACTAATGACAAATGAACGTTAATTAACTCAACAGAACGAAAGGAAACACAGAACAGGTGACAGGTGCCCTAGGCACCTGTTACAATATTATCTCTGGGTATGTGAATCCCACTAACAAAACATTAGGTCGCATGCTGTGCTTACCACTGCTCAAGTGCAACAAAGTTCACCTCAGAAAGCTACAAATGACACAGGATTGTAGGGTGCCTCATGTTCGCCCTGCCCAAAGATGCAAAAGACTGAAGCAATACTCTGAACTGATACAACCTATGGTCAATTTCACAGCCTTGAAATAAAGCTTTGGAAAATTATTTAATTCCTGGACATTGGGAACATATTTGGCTTCAGATGCACATGCACGTGTAGAGATGTGCAGGCGTTAACTACAGAATGTTAACTGCTTTGTAAACATATTTTCTGTTAAGGTCAATTGTAACAATGTTTAAAACTTTAGTTTAACAACTGAACATACATTTTGATTAAATTAATTTTTGGTTGCATACATACTGTTACTAGTCTTTTCCAAAGGCTTTTCCTTCTCATATCTAGTTCTCTGTGTATATCACTTCTCTTTTTGCTCTTCCTGTCATTGTCTTGTCTTACAATATAGGCAGCTTCATGTTACCAACCTAGAGACTGGGATTACATTAAACAGGAGGGGGTGCATTCCACATTCCATCAGTTCCTAATTTCAAATCCAATGGAGTTCGCTTTTGAGTAGCATGGAGATAATCTAAATTTCTGCTTGCTACCAGAAATTCATTACTATTTTTTTCTCTATGGAAAGCTTACCCAGGTCAGAAGCACAACTAGAAATGAAAGCTATGGTCTCCAAATTGTGTTCTAAATTACAACAATGATTATAGCTCCCTATTCATTCATTCATTCATTCATTATCTCCCGCTTTATTCTCTATTAGGGTGGCGGTGGGATTCCCCATGCCCATCCAGGGGAGAACGTCTCGGGCGCTGGGCAGATAGACTCAGGACAGGGCGCCAATCCACCACTCTATATGGGGCAATTTTTGAGAATTCACTTGACTTGATCCCTGTTTTTTGGACTGTGGGAGGAAACCGGAGAACCTGGAGGAAACCCACGCAGACACGGGGAGAACATGGAAACTCCACCCAGATGGGTATTCGAACCGGGAATCCCTAGCGCTGAGAGGCGAATGTGCTAACCACTAAGCCACCGTGCCGCCTCAATCTAATATGTTACGCCGCTCCCTATTCACAATACTTAAAATTAACATCTAAAAGAAATTTGTAAAATGCAGATATCTCATGATTTATAGATGATTTAAAATAGTAGACATGTATTAGGGTTGGTCTAGAGTCTATTTTCAGAGTTCCCAATAAGATTAGTGTGACACAAAGTGAGTGCAATTAGCAGGAGCTCAGTTGTTCAGTGGAAATAAATGAAGCCACTTGTGCAATATTGTGAGGTGGCCAAGAAGGCAAACAGAGGAATGTAATTATCAGGATTCTGGCAGCCATTCAAATCATTATTTATTTCTCAATTTCTAAAACACACAGGCAACAATTACACAGAAACTCAAACCCCAGGCCACCAGGATCTTTAAATGTCCCGACCCCACAGATCCTGTGTGGCTGACAAGAGTAAGTGGATCCACCAGTTGATGGGCGTCTTGGGAGTCAGGGGACACATTTACAGCACATTAAAAGGTTAAAAGTTGGAAAGCCCTCAATTGTTCTTTCTCTGGTTCCATCAGCTAAACACAGGCATTTTGCAATTTGGAAAATCTGACAGTTAGATGGCTCTCTATGGATCAGTGATGCTGGGAATGATCAAAGTCGGAAGTATTCAGCATTAGTGGGTGTTGGGGTACAAAAGTCTCCTCACTCTAAAGGCAACCAGTTCCCACACTTGCTTCTGTGATGAAACATATACTAATACAAAAGCTGTAATACAGTAATGACAAAAGGTAGTGTAAGTGCTTCCCACTTGGCAGTAGTATCGAAAAAGTAGTAGTTTCCTTCGTGATTGTTCATTTTTTTACTGCCATTTAAATATTTCAAGGCAAAGTTAGCACTCTTACCTTACAGAACGAGAGAAGGCTGTCCATCCAAAATCCAAAGACATGGTGGTAGGTAAATTGTGGATACTACATTACTGAATTGTTTAAATGTTGCTACTGGGAAAATATGTCATTAGCCAAGCATTAAAAATGCTACATTAAATAAATACATAACTAAATGAATAAATGAATGAACAAATAAACTGATGAATAAAATATAAACAAAAAAAATCTATGTCAGAGGCATGGAAGAAGGTGACCAGCCTCTTGTCTCTGCTTAGATCCTTGAGACAAATTTAATTTCTTGTTTGGGTGATAATTAATTTGACAGCCATTAGAGAAGGGACACAGGGCCAATGGCAGGTGAACAGGGTTGCGTGTGTGTGTGTGTATGTGTGTGTGTGATAAAAATTAGTCTCTCTTTTACTGTCAGAACTGTGATGGGGGTGCATAACTGTGGAACACTTAGTGAAGGTGTGAGAGATGAGATGAAAGGAGTTAAAATGAGATGCCAGCTGGTTAGTTTGTGTGTGTGCATGTGTGTGTGTGTGTGTGTGTGTGTGTGTGTGTGTGTGTATGCAGGCATGCCTGTTTTCAAGACACCATAATCTCTACCCAGTTTACGATATAGCTATCTTTATTTCTTTTTTCCTCACTCTCCAATTCTATCTCTCTGTCTTTCTTCTCAGGTAATGTCATTGTACATCTTCGCGTCAGACTGCGTTACATGGCCCGACCTTAATTTGACAGTGTCACAGGGATCTATCTTCATTCTCTCACTCTTTTCATAATCCAATCCTCCTCTCCAGGATGCAATTAGTGCCCCTAACCCCTGCCCCCTCCCCCCATCCCTTGGCTCCCTCTGAGTGGGGCTGAGGCAGCCGCCGGCCCTGCCACCAGATTGCTGTAGCTTTCTCAGTGCAATCCATTTAGAGCATCGGCCCTGTAATGAATATGTACATTTTAAGGACCTCGGCTGGGGGAGGGTCATGAGCAATCAACCTTGAATTCAATTATGGCAGTCAAGGTTAATGACTGTGCATGATGGTCAGAGGCACGCGGCGAACTGCCGATTATATTTGCCCCCCCTATCAAGCTGAATCCACAATGCAACAAGGGAGGGAAAGGAGGTCCTTTGGGACTGGTAACTTGTGCTTAGGGAGGCAGGAACAGGAGAGAAAGAGAGAGAGTGAGAGAGCGAGTAGCACACGTCTGCATGTAGATAGATGGGCAGATAGATAAAGCAATGTCAGATGTGGGTGCTAGATTACACCGGGTTCTCCCGGGCAAATCAGATTGCAAGGCAGGTTAAGCACCCCCCACCACATTGCCACCTCCCTCTCTCTATTTCTCACTGTTTTACTCACTCACTCTCTCTCTCACTCACTCTCTCTCTTTTTCCCTGGTTGCTGTAATATGATTAGTCTACATAAAGACGTGTCTGGAGTGTAATTCACTGCTCACTAATGAGCCGCTTGTGTCAACCCATCCCATCCATATCCCTCATGTTGCACCCACTCACCTGCTGCTGGAGAGGGAGATAGAAAATGATAAGGGGAAGGGAATAAACCAAAAACTGAATAGGCACACACCCATGATATATACATTCATTGGCATTGCGTAGTTCAGGGCTCTAGTCTGGCTATTTGAAGGCAACATGTTGGGGGGCCATCTGGCCACTGGCTGTTTTGAAAGAGAAAGATGACATTCTACAGGACATGGTGCTTTGATGTTAAAAACACTGGCTTCATTGTTCTCTCTCTTGATTTCTATCTGTCTGCTTACTCTTGTTGTTCCAATAAAACCACAAGCTGGTCATTCTGTTTAAGGAGCCTTACAAGCGAACTCCTCGTCAATGTAGTGTTTTTAAGAAAAATAATACAAAAAGTAGCTTTAGCCTTTTAATTTGTTTTGTAAGGAGGTTTTCCACAAGTGCTGCCATAGTACATAACATTAATGGAATTTGAACTGTAAATGTATAACTTAGCATTAAAGATGTTGCAAAAGCCATTACTTACATAAAGTCACAATTATGCAGTAAGTTTGTATTTAAGTGATATAAATCCCAGTCTATTGCCACTTTTGAAATTGTCTAACAAATAGAATCAGCTTATGCTAACTGATGATCCTCAATTTGTTATTTTTTGGTGTTTTGTTTCTTGTTTTTGTTTGCCCATGTTTTGAGCCAACTGGGTGGAACAAATGTCATCATCACTCCCACTCACAAGCTGTGGTTTTCCAGGTCCATCAGCTGCTTTATTCATTAATGGACTTAATTAGAATGTTGCTGACCTGATAATAGGGGCTTGCAGGATAATGCTCAGTTATCTGAAACTCAATGTTTCAACTTTTCATTCTGACCACAGATGTTTGGGCTTGCAAAGTAGATGACAACCTTCTTAGGGGCAGAGGCTCCAGAAAAAGTCTTAAAAACCCAAGAGCTACTCCTACTTCTCAGGCTTTATTAGTTATGTTAATTTAACGTGACTTTCTCACATCTAGCCGCAGAAGACTGTGTTCAAGGGGTATGCATCTGAAGCCACATTTTTTGGTTTTTGGGTCATTAAAGTTTTTGGGTCATTAAATAAATTACAGTGCTGCACTTGCAGATTGATGCTGGGACAAATTCAAAACCATATGTTGTATCAGTTTGGAGGAGCAAACTGGAGCTTTCTCCAGATTGGCTTGGCCCGTTATTACAAGGCCTTGCCGGTCACACAGCTTGTACAATCATGCCTTTATAACTGATTCAAAACTCTGCCATCTGACATGTGTTCAACCAACCCAAGAAAATTCTTGTCAGTTCACTACTTATTTCTCTCCACTGGCTCGCTGTAGCTGCTCGCATTCAGTACAAAGCACTGACTCTGGCCTACAGGACCATTTCTGGATCTGCCCCCTCTTACTTTCATTCAATATTTTTAAAATAACTTGTTCGCTTCGCTCTAGTGATGAATGTTGCCTGGTGATTCCATCTCACTCTGGTGCTAATTCTCACTCTGTAGCATTCACCACTACTAAATGGTGGAATGATCCTCCCAACTCTGTATGTAAGGCTGAGTCACTTGGCATTTTCAAGAAAAACTCAAAACACATTTCTTTCATAAACACCTGATATAATAAAAAAATCTATAAAAATAAATTAATGAATTAAATAAAATAAAGGTAATAAGGATAAGGATAGGATAATGATCAGGGTTCATAATTCTACAGTCTTGCTGGGTTTCCGTAATTACTGACTTGCTCTTTCATTTGTAAATCGCTTTGGATAAAAGCATCTGCTAAATGACTAAATGTAAATGCTGCTGCCCTCCTTTTGGACTGTGTTTTCATTGCTCCTTATCTTAGTTTGGTTTATTAGCTAATTATCACTATTAGTCCTCATTATTTAATTAACTCTTGTCCTAATTATTCTTGTATTCAGGTGTAATTTACTTTGTTAGGGTTACGCTTACTCTAATCTCTCCTTACTGTTTATCATACTTCTGTGGTGTGTTCACACATTTTGTTATGTTTACTTGTATGATGTGCTTTTTTAAAAACTCTCACCCTATTGCTGCTTGGACTTACTTATATGCTGATTTCTGCACAAACCTGATGCGGTGGCATAACATTTGTCCTTTGTTTTCTTTTTTGACCATACTGGCTGCTGTGCATTTTGGGACTAGAGGAGCACACGACATCCCATGATTCTGAGTGGTGTGGGATATTTTAACATCAACTGTCTGTAAGAACAATTTTTTTTGATATTTGTACTATGCATATTTAACTATTGAATGTGTGAAAAGGCCTAAAGTACCAGAGTTAAGAATTTAAATTATGTGTGTGCCTGAGAATAAGGAAAACTGTGATAATTGTATGAGACTTCTGAAAATCAAATGTGGGAAAGGAGGTTAGGTAAAACCAAGGCAAAACATTTCAGACTTCTACAGAGCAGCAATAGTGATATCCTTATTCCAATTTAAAAAACACAATTGTGGCCATAAGTGGCACCAGATAATTAGACGTGAGAGCGCGCATTAAGCTGTGACGCATGCCAGTCAACACATAAGCACAGGGGGTGCTATTTGCACTTGTTACCATAGGCTTTATTTATTTACACTCTTGCAGTAGTAAGAGCAGTGTGCCACCTGATGTGGGAGTTTGTTTGTAGATGTTTTTGTCTGAGGTAACAATGGGTGCTATGAGCGGTATGCAAGATGTGCACATGAGAATATATTATTTATTTCTTATATTATATTTAATATTGTAACTATTAAATACTTTGTATTGTAAATACTTTACAAGCATGTTGTACAATCTAATAAATAAAGATTTTAAACAAACCTTGTGTCATGTTTTGCGAAGGATGGAGGCGAGGCGGGTCGAGTTCCGGGTAGGTACACTTTATTTGAGTCCAGGACAAGCCTCCTATGCACCACAGGAGCTTCAGAAAAAAACAACACAAAAAAACTTAGACGAAGTTGCGGAGTACGTGCAGCAGTCCCGATCCGGCGTGCAGCGCTCCCGCCAGAACATAAAGCACGGCAGCGACTCAAACAAAGGGACGGGGCGGAGTCCGCGTGTCCGGGACCCGTCAGCTCCGGTGCAGGTGCCCTGGTGTACCTAAGACTCCGTGTGCTGAGGGACGAGAGCCCGGTCACTGGGATGAAGAACACAGAGGATCGTTAACGAGGGGGGCAATTAGCTCCGAACAACGATCTGGTCTCAACCTCGACCAACGACGATCCGACACGCCCATCCCGCGGCATCCTGCGTCTTAAATAATCCCCAAGGGAGGTGGAGTCCCGGGACGGGGCAATGAGCGTGCCCCTTCAATACTCCGGTGACGCCCCACGCACCGCGGCTTCTACCCGTGGGACGTCCGCGGTAGGGGGTGTGACACTACCCTCCCCCTTACAGGCCCTCCCAGAGACGGCGGATGTGGTGGAACTCACCCTACCCCGGCGGCGAGGGCGACCCCTGGGTCTGCGAGCCGGACGGTCCGGGAAGCGCGCATGGAACTCTGTGATGAGCGAGGGGTCCAAAATGTCCTTAGCGGCCACCCAACTTTGCTCCTCAGGACCAAACCCCTCCCAGTCTACCAGATTCTGCAGTTGTGACCCCCGTCTACGAGAGTCCAACAGCGAGGGGACCCTATAAATCGGAGGCAGATCCTTGCACCCACTTCTTGTCTCGGCGCATGGCCTACTGGATCCTCTGATGCACCTGCTCCCAGACCGACTGGCTTCTGCGAAACCAGTCATCCACCGCGGGTGCCTCAGAGGGTTCCGGGTCCCACAACGCGAACGGAGGCTGGTAGCCCAGCATGCACTGAAAGGGCGTAAGCCCTGTCGCTGAGTGACGCAGTGAATTCTGGGCGATGCTCGCCCAGGGCAGGAACCGAGGCCAATCGGTCGGGTTCTGACACGCAAACAGACGTAAGAACTTGTTAAGTTCCTGAACAGAGGTGAACTGAGAGCCGCGATCCGACAGGATGTCCTCCAGGATTCCGAACTGCGCGAACACATGATGAAAGAGGAGTTCGGCGGTTTGGAAAGCGGACGGAAGACCCTTCAGCGGTAGGCACTTTAGCGCTTGCGAGAACCGATCACAGATGGAGAAAATGGTGTTAAAACCCGAGGACACTGGAAGATCCGTCACAAAATCTATGGCGATGTGAGACCAAGGCCGTGTCGGCACAGGCAGGGGTACCAATTTGCCGGCTGGCAGCGTACGGGGTGTTTTACACACGGCGCACAATGAACAGGAGCTCACAAATTCGTGCACGTCCTTAGCCAGTGATTCCCACCAGTACTTCCTACGGATAATCTCCGCTGTGTGTGTCTCACCCGGGTGACCACTACAAGGAGATGTGTGGGCCCACGTAATGAGCCGGCTACGAAACTGACCTGGGACGTACAGGCGATTGTTCGGACATTGGGGCGGCGACGGCGAGTTCCCCAGGCTCCGACGCAACTCGTCATCGAAGTCCCAACGAAGGGCAGCGCGTGGGCAGGATGGGTGTGTTACGTTCCGGATCCTGGTCTCGTGGGTCGTGGATGCGGGACAGCGCATTAGCTACGCCATTCGCCTTACCTGGACGATACGAGAAGGTGAACTCAAAACTATTAAAAAACAGTGACCAGCACGTCTGATGTGCATTGAGCCATTTTTCAGGTACTGGAGGTTCTTGTGGTCAGTGATTACCACGAATGGCACATTGGCACCCATCAGCCAGTGGCGCCACTCCTCAAACGCGAGCTTGACCGCCAGGAGTTCGCGGTCTCCGATGGAGTAATTGCGTTCAGCCGGGGAGAACTTTCGGGAAAAAAATGCTATGGGGCGGACTGTGGCCGGGCTCCCGGACCGCTGAAATAGGACGGCCCCTGCCCCGACTGATGAAGCGTCCACCTCCACCATGAACTGCTTGTCTGGGTCGGGGAGTGCCAACAGGGGAGCAGAGGAAAAAGACTGCTTCACTTCCTTGAAAGCCCTCTCTGCCTCCTCGGTCCAGACCAACCGTCTAGGTTTGCCCTTTAACAGCCGCGTGATGGGCGCGACCACGGAACTGAAAGCACGAATGAATTTTCTATAAAAATTGGCGAAGCCCAGAAATCGTTGTACTTCGTGGATGGTGGATGGCACGGGCCATTCCTGGATGGCACGCACCTTACTACCCTCCATCTGCAACCCTGTGCACGAGATGATGTACCCCAGGAACTCCACCCGCGTGCGGTCGAATTTGCACTTCTCCGCCCTCACATATAGTTGGTGCTGGAGCAGGCGGCGTAAAACGGCGCGTACCTGAGTATGGTGTTCGTGTATGTTAGTGGAGTACACCAGGATGTCATCTAAGTAGACAATCACGCACTGGTCCAGAAACTCACGCAGAACGTCGTTAACGAACGCCTGGAACACAGCAGGTGCATTAGAAAGCCCAAAGGGCATAACCAAGTATTCATAGTGCCCCGTGGTAGTGACGAACGCCGTTTTCCACTCGTCCCCCTCCTTGATGCGAACCAAATTGTAGGCGTTGCGGAGATCTAATTTAGAAAAGACGGCGGCCCGACCCAAACGTTCCAGCGCGGACGGGATGAGCGGGATGGGGTACGCATATTTCCGTGTCACCTGGTTTAGGCCCCGATAATCAATGCACGGCCGGAGCTCAGAATTCTTCTTAGGATCAAAGAAGAATCCCGAGGCAGCGGGCGAGGTAGAGGGCCGAATGATGCCCCGTGCGAGGGAGTCAGCGATATACTCCCGCATGGCCCTGGTCTCCGCTGCGGTGAGCGGATACGGGCTGACCCGAGGTAATTTGGCATCCTCAACCAACTCGATGGCGCAGTCATAATCGCGATGCGGGGGTAACAGCGAGGCCTGCCCAATGCTGAACACCTTCCCCAGATCGGCATAACACGCAGGAACCCCCGTTGGAAGAGCCTCCCGTGCCACCGCGGTGGACACCGCGCGAACCCTGACTCCCGAGGGACTTATACACCTAGCGTAACACGACGAGGACCACTGCAGAATTTGTTTGCCGGACCAAGAGATTACGGGGTCGTGCCTCTGCAGCCAGGGTAACCCTAAAATAATCACCGCCGTGGGAGACGTAATTAAAAAAAATGACAGTTCCTCCGAGTGCGCCTCATTCATCCCAGAGTGACCGTCTCAGTACTCCCCGTAACGTTTCCGGGATGAGCCGGAGACTCGTCCACCCCACAGACGCTGTCACGATAGTCTACCTCGGGCTGGAGCGGTTGTGCATAGGGAGCGCAAGCCGCCGCGTTTACACGCGCTGAAGGGAGCCAGGCACGCAGGTAGCAGGGAACAGGTTTATTAAAGGTGCAGTGCACCACAAAACATGAGGTACGAAAAAGACTAAAGTGACATCAAACACAAACGACCAGCACCGATGACAAGAAACAATGGAAATAAATACAAAACGACACCAGACCATGTGCACAAAACAAACCAATGACAACACCGAGTTAATTAACGAAACTAATGAACCAATGAACGTTAATTAACTGAAACAAACGGAACGAAACACAGAACAGGTGACAGGTGCCCTAGGCACCTGTTACATTACCCCCGCCCCTGCGGTTGCGCAACAGGGGGGACGCGACCAAGAGAAGAAAAGAAATAACAGTCCAGGGGGGGGGGACCTCTGCCTGCAAAGTCAGACGCCCTCTGGCTGCAAAGTCAGGTGGATGCCCACGGCGGATCAGAAGTGGGCCACGCCCTCTGACTGCGTAGTCCGGTGGACGGGCTCAGCGGACGAGGAGTGGGCCACGCCCTCTGGCAGCGTGGTCCGGTGGACGCCCACATCAGGCGAGGAGTTGGCCACGCACTCTGGCTGCGTGGCGAGGCGGGCGCCCCCTGGCTGCGTGGTCTGGCTGCGCCCCCTGGCAGCGCGCCCACGTCGGACGAGGAGCGGGCCACACCCTCTGGCGGCGTGGTCCGATGGACGCCCCCTGGCGGCGTGGCGAGGTGGACGCCCCCTGGCGGCGTGGCGTGCGCCGTGACGCCCCTGGACTTCGGGATGGGCGGCGTGACGCCCCTGCTGCTCGGGCTGGGCGGCGTGCGGCCCCCTGGGCTTCGGGATGGGCGGCGTGACGCCCCTGGGCTTCGGGATGGGCGGCGTGACACCCCTGGGCTTCGGGTTGGGCGGCGTGACGCCCCTGGACTTCGGGATGGGTGGCGTCACCCCCTTGGACTTCGGGATGGGCGGCGTGACGCCCCTGGGCTTCGGGATGGGCAGCGTGACGCCCCTGGACCTCGGGATGGGCGCGTGACGCCCCTGGACCTTGAGATGGGCGGCGTGACGCCCCTGGACCTCGGGATGGGCGGCGTGACGCCCCTGGACTTCGGGATGGGCGGCATGACGCCCCTGGACTCCGGGATGGGCGCGCGCGCTGGTAGAGTTGAGGAGGGTTCGTATGGGCAGAATATGCCCATACAGGTACGACTCGCCCGTCTCATCATCGGAGATCTGAACCAGGTCCAGACCTTCCTCAGCGCAGAGCGCTTCGTACCCGTACCTCCACATCCACTCATCATCGGAATCATAACAATCATATGACATTTCTCTGTAAGAGCCGTCCTTACGGCTCCGGGACGGCGGGCTGCGCATGGCGCACTCGCGGACACGGCGGAACGCGCCGCGAGTACTAGGTTACACGCCGGAACGCGCCGCGAGTACTAGGTTACACGGCCCCCGCAAAGAAAAATTTAGAAAAGCTTACCTGGGCTCTGGACTCCCAAAATTTCCTATGGCTGGTCGTTCTGTCACGATAGTCTACCTCGGGCTGGAGCGGTTGCGCATAGGGAGCGCCTATGCGCAACCGCTTTACACGCGATGAAGGGAGCCAGGCACGCAGGTAGCAGGGAACAGGTTTATTAAAGGTGCAGTGCACCACAAAACATGAGGTACGAAAAAGACTAAAGTGACATCAAACACAAACGACCAGCACCGATGACAAGAAACAATGGAAATAAATACAAAACGACACCAGACCATGTGCACAAAACAAACCAATGACAACACCGAGTTAATTAACGAAACTAATGAACCAATTAACATTAATTAACTGAAACAAACGGAACGAAATACAGAACAGGTGACAGGTGCCCTAGGCACCTGTAACAGACGTGTTGCGCGCCGAAAACGGTGACAAATGAACCCCCCATCGGCGCGTGGTGCTGAGGTCCATAAAGTTCCCCTCCGCGCCTGATTCCACGAGTGCTCGCGTCCGAAACTGCCTGCCCCGAACCACGAACGTAACCGGCAGCGTAAATAAACCTCCCGCGGACGATCGAGGCTCTGGACGTTGCGGGACCCGGGGCGGGACGCACCGGACAGGCGGAGAGCTGGTGATTCGGCTCCCTGCAGTACCCGCACAAGCCCTCGCGCTGACGACGATGCTTCTCAGCGGAAGACAGCCGCGTAGCGTCCACCTGCATGGGGATCTCCGTCGGCGGCTCCGCGCGTGCTCCGGACCTGATCCCGAGGCGAGCTGTGGAAGCGGAGGGCAGGCGACACGCGACGAGCTGGTCGAGCTGGATTGCCAGCTCAATTAAGGCGTTCAGCGTGCAGTCGCGGTCGCGTCCGGTGAGCAGAATCTGTACCTCGGGTCGGAGTCCCTCCCAGAAGTGCGAGATCAGGGTCGGCGTCATTCCATCCGCTGCGCTCAGCGAGCGTGCGGAATTCCAGCGCGTACTCCGCTGTGGAGCGTGAGCCCTGGCGCAGCCTCATCAATAGTGACCCCACGGAGCGTCCCTGGTTTGGGTGGTGGAACGTGGAGCGGAAGATCTCCCGGAACGCGTGGTAGTCCGTCGTCTCACGTGAGCCTGCATTCCACAGCGACTCCCCCCACTCTCCCGCCTTTCCTCGTAGATGCGCGAGAACGAAGGCGATCCGTTGTTGATCCGTGAAGTTCCGCTGACTCGCGAAGAACAGATCGCACTGGAGCAGGAAGGTCCCGCAGGAATCGGGATGCCCATCATACCGCTCCGGTGGTGACATGGGCCAGGATGTCCGCGGGACAGGGGAGGAGTCAGGAGCTGGGTTAACCACCTCCGGGGAGGGCACGCTGAGCGTCGCAGCCCGCAGATGTGTGAACTCCCCCTCCAGATTACCCTGGCGCTCTGCCAGGTTCCTCAGCGCCGTGGTGATCTCTCCGAGATTGTGACGTAGCTCCCCCAAGAACCTGCCCTGCTCCCGAAGGGCCAGTCGCGGATCCTCTGGATAACTGGCCCCTGCAGTATTGGTGTCGGATTCTGTCATGTTTTGCGAAGGATGGAGGCGAGGCGGGTCGAGTTCCGGGTAGGTACACTTTATTTGAGTCCAGGACAAGCCTCCTATGCACCACAGGAGCTTCAGAAAAAACCAACACAAAAAAACTTAGACGAAGTTTCGGAGTACGTGCAGCAGTCCCAATCCGGCGTGCAGCGCTCCCGCCAGAACATAAAGCGCGGCAGCGACTCAAACAAAGGGACGGGGCGGAGTCCGCGTGTCCGGGACCCGTCAGCTCCGGTGCAGGTGCCCTGGTGTACCTAAGACTCCGGGTGCTGAGGGAGGAGAGCCCGGTCACTGGGATGAAGAACACAGAGGATCGTTAACGAGGGGGGCAATTAGCTTCGAACAACGATCTGGTCTCAACCTCGACCAACGACGATCCGACACGCCCATCCCGCGGCATCCTGCGTCTTAAATAATCCCCAAGGGAGGTGGAGTCCCGGGACGGGGCAATGAGCGTGCCCCTTCAATACTCCGGTGACGCCCCACGCACCGCGGCTTCTGCCCATGGGACGTCCGTGGTAGGGGGTGTGACACCTTGCCACAGCTTATAATTATATACAGCAAATACCAATAACACCAGCTAACTTTTAATGAGTATCATTATGGGTGTATTCAAATTCTTTGTTCAAGCATACAGTGGTGTGAAAAAGTGTTTGCCCCCTTCCTGATTTCCTGATCTTTTGCATGTTTGTCACACTTAAATGATTCGGGACATCAAACCAATTTAAATATTAGTCAAAGGCAAAACAGGTAAACACAAAATACTATTTTTAAATGTGTTTATTACTAAGGGAGAAAAAAAATCCAAACCTACATGGCCCTGTGTGAAAAAGTGATTGCCCCCTTGTTAAAATATACTGTCACTGTGGTTTCTGACACCTGAGTACACTGTCTCTAGCCACACCCAGGCCTGATTTTTGCCACACCTGTTCTCAATCACTTAACTAGGACCTGCCTGACAAAGTGAAGTCCACCAAAAGATCCTTAAAAGCTACACATCATACCGAGATCCAAAGAAAATCAGGAACAATTGAGAAAGAAGTCTGGAAAGGGTTATAAAGCCATTTCCAAAGCTTAGGGAATCCAGCAAGCCATTGTCCATAAATGGAAAAGACATGGAACAGTGGTGAACCTTTCCAGGAGTGGCCGGATGGAGCAAGAGGTCACAAAAGACCCCACAACAACATCCAAAGAACTGCAGGCCTCACTTGTCTTAGTTAAGGTCAGTGTTCAAGCCTCCACCATCAGAAAGAGACTATCTACATGGCAGAGTTCCTAGATGAAAACCACTGTTCCCATTTAAACTACATTTACTGGCTGTTAAAATATTTTTTTCTTTTACTTGACACTTAAAGACCTTTGTATTTACAATACACCTGTTAGGTATTTGCCTTTTATTGCAAAAATCTGTTTCCTTCATTAATTTCACTATGCATTTTTACCAATGGTTCATGCTCTGATGTACATTAGAGCATTTCAAAGTGCACCCTTTTAGTTAAGGTACTGACTGTCCTGATAATAGAATAATTAATAATGTATAATGATCACCACAAAGTTTATGTCGAGCCCCTTGCTTTAAAGGAAATGAGTTCAGAATGTTTCATTACCTGCACATTAGCTCTCCTAAGAGCCCAGCCAAATGATAAGATTATCAAACTTGCCTTTAATCATTTCTCTCCCTCTTGCTTCAGTCTGCATGATGTTGTTATCCAAACTGTGGTTGCAATTTCTTAGAAACATGATAAAAAACAAGTATGATACTGTGATGTTTGTTGACTTTATTACCAGCTTTTGTTGTCTGCACTATTTAATAAGGACCTGTTAAAAAGATAAACACTAACACATGGATTTCAGTTTTCCACCAGAGATTCTCATCCTGATATGCATATCTTTGTAGATTTAGTGGGTGGTACATTTATTTCAATTTATAATTTCAACAGTTAAAAGGGTCACTGTTTTGTGGAGTTTCGGAAGTGAAAGATCCCTGGGGAAAAATTCTAGTCTTGTTTCCTTACACTTTGTGAAACTGTCACCCCAGTTTGAACATTCAGTGGGTAACATTTGGGGGCTCACTCACACAGGCAAACACTATATGGAACAATTTAAAGCATTTAATGTCCCTTAAATCCATGTGTGGTATGTTGGGTCGTGTTGTGTGACACCCAGGACCAGGAGTTTTTGTCAGGGTGCAAATCATGTTTTATTTTAACAAGGGACACCGCTAATACTTGGCTTTTACAGTAACCCACATATCCATTGGCTCTCTCTCTCCACATCACTCTGCCCCGATTTCTTCTTTTCCGGTTCCTTTTCACTGCAATCGAGAGCACAGTCATTAGCATGATTCCAATCAGGCAGGCGCAACCATTTACCCAACCTGCCTCCCAAACCAGGTTCTCACTACGAGCCACGCCCTCGCGCCTCACCATGTTTTTGAATTTGACTGTGGAGGGAAACCGGAGAACCCGGAGAAAACCCACAAGGACACATAGGTTGGAAACATGGAAACCTCCAAGATTGTGATTCGAACCAGGATCGTGCTAACCACTAAGCTACCATGCTGCCCTTGAATGTCTGCTTCATCTGTACTGAATACACCATTCTTTCTGTATTTATGACCCAGGAGGTAACAACTCTCAAAGTAAAATTAATGTTTTAATTATTCATTCATTCATTATCTTCCGCTTTATCCTATATTAGGGCTGCGGGGGGGTTCCCCATGCCCATCCAGGGGAGAAAGTTTCGGGCGCTGGGCAGATACACCCAGGAAAGGGCGCCAATCTATCGCTGGGCACACACTCACTCACACAGACACGCACACATACACACTCTATATGGGGGAAGTGTATATCAGGAGCGCCTCGCGCTCAGCGTGGAGTGGTGGGCTGACCATGCGGCGCGGGTTTGCTTGCGGCGCACGGCGGATCGCCTACAAAGAGCGGCGGAACGCTCATGACGCGCGGCGAATCCCAGGGCGGACCACTGTCGGAGTGGGACGACTCGGGTAGCGGCCTACCGACGACCAGCGGCGGAGCGCTGGCGGTGAGTGGCGGTTTGCAGAAGGCGAGCAGGGAAACGCTCGTGGGCGTGCGGCTGCCTACGGGGCGGATTACCTGCGGAGCGGGACGACCTGCGGAGCAGCAGGCTGGAGACGGGCGGCGGAGCGCTGGCGGTGAGCAACGGCTCGCAGAAGGCGAGCGAGGTCTCGCCGACGGCGAGCGGAGACACGCTAGTGGCGCGGCTCAATACGCGAGCAGAGCGACTCACAGACGACGTGCAGTGGCTCGCTGCCAGCACAGGGCAACTCGCAGGGCAGAACCTGGCGGCAAGGAATAGCTCGTGGAGCGGGTGATCCGTGGAGCGCGGAGGAACGCGCAGAGAAGTTTTGCGTGAGAGGTTTGCGTGGCGGATTCCTGGCGGCGAGAAAAAACTTGCAGAGCCGGGAGGCTCGCACGGAGAATCACGCGGAGGAACGCATGGCGGATTCCTGGCGGTGAGAAAAAAACTTGCGGAGGATCACGCTGAGGCACACGCGCAGGATCGCGCGCAGTATTGCGCGGTGGATTACGACCCTCCAAACAACGAAACACCGGACGTAACACATATATATATGAACGTATACATATACAATGCTGGCCTGCTGACTCAGGGCGCATGCGCGCTTTAAGTGTAGTCAGCAGGCCACATGTGATCAGGTACGACCCAATCCCAGCTCAAGGGGATGGGCCCTACCTACGGGAACCCTAAACGGCAAAAAAACAAAACAAAAAAGACAGGCGGGAGTGGCCTAGCACTCCCAACCTGACACATGCACAGTACTATGATTCTACTTTAACAAGTGAAAAAATGGTAATTAAAAATGTAATTATTAAATGACCAATTCTTGTTTCTTTCCTGTTAACAAACAATGCATAAAATGCAAATAAAAGGTTTCATATTGTTAAGGTATTTTTATTTTATATTGTTTTAATAAGAATTAAAAATAAAAATGCATTTACTTTATTTTTTGTGTAAAACTAGACTGTACCTTGTGAACAATATTCCCTTAATGTTGCTAAAAATAAAAAATACATTTGAGGTAAAATTTTAAGCTTTATGTGTTGTAATGTATGAGTTTACACATCTAAACATTCTCTGATTTACCTCTACACCAAGCCGAAAGTGGACTACTTTTACCTCTGGGCCCTTTTGCAATTTCCCTTGGGATTGTTGGAGGCATGGTCCATCCTCACATTCTCTCACATCTTCCATCATCCAAGCCAATCACTATTTTTTGGTACACCAGACCTTTTATAGTGTTTATCACTTCCCAGTATTACAAAGAAAAAAATGGCTAAGGAAAATGTTTAGAGCTCCAGATGTCATACACAGGGTTTATTAGCAAACATTAATCTTATTATTTTAGTAATTATTTCAGATGTAGCAACAAATGTTTGGATACCATGTTACTCTCAAACAGGACTTTTTCTCAAAGCAACAAATACCTATCTAAATACCAATCTAAAGCAAATACCAGACTGGCTTCAGATTCCTTACTAATATTCAAATGACGCAGTCATTTCTAGCTGTGTGAGTGAGGGGCAATTTAATAAATAACCTGTCAAGTTTATCCCAAATGCAATAGAGAAATAACAAGCCAAAAATATTTACCTACCTTGTCTTACCTTTTTAATGGATGCAAAATGTTTAATAATTACAAACAAACTATTAATTAAGTAAAAAAAAAGAATTAAAGAATTTTAAAACTGTAGTAAGTTAAGAGGGTATATCAGGTTACATCTTTATTTAGTTTTGATAAACCATGAGCGCTATTACTCATTCAGCTTTATGCATTTAATGGTCAATCTAATGTTACATTTGCTCATTTTCCCGTCAGCATTATAATCTTGTGTTCATAGTTAAATGTGAGCCCTTGTCTTGTGGATTGATAAAGGGCTCTTTTTAGAAATTAAAAGCCGCCATATCATAAATAGGCACAGCCGTACATCCATCAGTCTGGTCGGCCGACTCCAAAGTGAGCCTCCATACAGATATATCTCACTTTTAATGCACTCTGTGGTTGTCACTGGGTTCTAATGCACTAGAGGACAGTGCCACACACACACTGAAGTGCTTGCTATCTCTCATACACTCACAAACACACACACCCAAACATACTGAATAGACTCTATTAAACCAACGAAAGTGCAGACATATTAGCACAGTTTGGTGTTGGGTTGCATGATCTGCTTTTGTGCAGAAACCTTTCCTTGGCATTATTAAACATGGAGCATCCCTTCACATCATTAACCCAACTGCCCTGAATGTCTGATCTCTGTGGCTTTGACCCTATTCACTGTATCCATCACCAATTAAAACAAATTAGGGAAGAAATCTGCCAAGGTCAGGCTCCTCACACATCTTTTGGCTTAAAAGATCAAAGGACATGAAGCAAGAGGGAGATGATAAGGGATCTTGATGTGTTTACAGGTAAATGGTGATATTTTATTATATATGTATCCTTTTCTTAAATGTGAAATTTAATTTTCTGGTAAAATGCATTACTCTTAATAATTTAAATCAGTTTAAAATGTGGTTATTTGATTATTATATGTTATAATATAATGTAATAAATGACTAAATATTGCAGTAAAACCCAATGAACACCAGTCAACCACAACATTAAAACATAAACAGTTTAGTTTCAGAATGACATATACTTATTTATAAAATTTGTAGTTCCAGTCCTTATATATGATTGTCTGAGCCGCTTGTCCAGCCGTGACGTTATTTACAATATTGAACACTTCTGACCACTTTACATTTACTTTAATGTGTTATATACAATACATTATTTTAAATCATGTATAATAAATGGTTATGCAGATTAATATAATCAACAAGCCGATTCCCAAAGAGCACTAAGCATGTTGCAACTGAAGTTTATATTATTGTGTTCTATAATATGGCCACTAGATTGTTTTTATTATTTTAGAAACCAGTTATCCAGTTATTCAGTGTAACAGGTGCCTAGGGCACCTGTCACCTGTTTTGTGTTTCGTCCCGTTCGTTTGAGTTAATTAACGTTCAGTGCTCATTAGTTTAGTTAATTAACTCCTTTTTGTAATTGGTTTGTCTTGTGCACGTGGTCGGGTGTCTTTTTGTATTTATGTCCATTGTTTCTTGTCATCGGTGCTGGTCGTTTGTGTTATATGTCACTTAGTCTTTTGTACCTCATGTTTTGTGGTGCACTGCACCTTTAATAAACCTGTTCTCTGCTACCTGCGTGCCTGGCTCCCTTCAGCGCGTGTATACGCGGCGGCTTTGCGCTCCCTATGCGCAACCGCTTCAGCCCGAGGTAGACTACCGTGACAGAACGACCAGCCAAAGGAAATTTGGGGAGTCCAGAGCCCAGGTAAGCGCTCTTTTAAATTTTTCTTTGCGGGGGCCGTGTAACCTCGCGGCGCACTCGCGGACACGGCGGAACGCGCCGCGAGTACGCCGCTATGCGCAGCCCGCCGTCCCGGAGCCGTAAGGACGGCTCGTACACAGTAATGTCTGATTATGACTCTGATGATGAGTGGATATGGAGGTATGGGTACGAAGCGCTCTGCGCTGAGGAAGGTCTGGACCTGGTTCAGATATCCGATGATGAGACGGGCGAGTCGTACCTGTATTCTGCCCATACGAACCCTCCTAAACTCTGAGGAGTTCTGGACGGACGCTCCGGACCAGCTTGTTAAACCCCACGTGGCGAAATCCAGGACGCAGCGGGGCAGTCACGTGACGCGCCCGCGCCGGACCGCGCTGTGTCTGGATCGCGCTGCGAGGGGGCGGTACCGGAGCCAACACTCGGGGGGGTAGATGTGGATCCATGTGGCGTGAGCGTGGTGTGTCCCCCTGTCTCGTGTGTCCAGTCCGTCTTCCCCATGTCTGAGATGTCTATGTGTTTGGGCATTGCGGTGGGGGTGTATATGTTCTGTGTGCAGGAGGGAGAGCCCGAGGTGCCGGCCGAGGTCCGCCCAGCGTGCGTGCCCGCCAACGCCCTGCCAGCGTGCATGCCCGCCAAAGTCCTGCCAGTGTGTGAACCTGCTGAGGTCCTGCCAGCATGCGTGCCCGCCGAGGTCCTGCCAGCGTGCATGCCCGCCAAGGTCCTGCCAGCGTGCGAATCCACCGAGGTCCGCCCAGCGTGCGTGCCCGCCATGGTCCTGCCAGCGTGCGTGCCCGCCAAGGTCCTGCCAGGGTGCGAACCCGCCGAGGTCCGGCCAGCGTGCGTGCCTGCCAAGGTCCTACCAGCGCCCAGAACCCATCCCGAAGCTCAGGGGCGTCACGCCGCCCATCCCGAAGCCCAGGGGCGTCACGCCGCCCATCCCGAAGCCAGGGGGCGTCCACCGGACCACGCAGCCAGAGGGCGTGGCCCACTCCTCGTCCGACGTGGGCGCCCGCCAGACCACGCAGCCAGGGGGCGCCCGCCTCGCCATGCAGCCAGAGTGCGTGGCCAACTCCTCGCCCAATGTGGGCGTCCACCGGACCACGCAGCCAGAGGGCGTGGCCCACTCTTTGCCCCAAGCCCCACTCAAGGAGGGCGGAGGACCCCCCCGGGACCGTTATTTTTTTTTCTCTTGGTCGCGTCCCCCCGTTGCGCGACCGCAGGGGCACCTGTCACCTGTTTTGTGTTTCGTCCCGTTCGTTTGAGTTAATTAACGTTCAGTGCTCATTAGTTTAGTTAATTAACTCTTTAGTTTAGTTAGTTAACTTTTTGTAATTGGTTTGTCTTGTGCACGTGGTCGGGTGTCTTTTTGTGTTTATGTCTATTGTTTCTTGTCATCGGTGCTGATCGTTTGTGTTATATGTCACTTAGTCTTTTGTACCTCATGTTTTGTGGTGCACTGCACCTTTAATAAACCTGTTCTCTGCTACCTGCATGCCTGGCTCCCTTCAGCGCGCGTATACGCGGGGGCTTTGCACTCCCTATGCGCAACCGCTTCAGCCCGAGGTAGACTACCGTGACATTCAGTGATAAAGTGTTCACTAGATTACATGGCGGAAGACCAGTTAATTAATGATTTTATTTTCATTAAACACATTTAGGATTTAAACCTTGTTTTGTTCATTATAGTGTGTTTGTAATAACACTTTTTTCCCACGATTTATTCACAATTATGCACGCCCTTCCATGCCTTATTGGTTTAGCTTCAAATTAAGCTCAAGTCGATGCTCAAGATAAATTATGTTTTTAGGCCAATCCCAAGTCTTTTCCCTTGATCCCACCCCTAGTTATGGAGGCTCTTATTGAGCTACATATACTGAACAAATATATAAAACACTTATTTTGGCTCCACATTTTTATGAGCTGAACTCAAAGATCTAAGACTTTTTTATGTACACAAAAGGCCTTTTTCTCTCAAATATTGTTCACAGATTTGTTCAAAATGTTTGCCGAGATAATCCATCCACTTTACAGATGTGACATATCAAGTTGCTATCAAGTTGCATATTTTATTACGTTACATCAGCAGCATGCACAACTTTATTGTTGCCGCTACATGATTTTTCATTTGTTGAATTTTGTAGAAAAAAATAAATCACGGAAACAAAAGTAAGTTTCAACCTTCTGGCATTAATTTTTTTATATATATAATTATTGTTGTAGTCAGTACTCAAGTATAGAAAAAAAGCGGATATAGAATTCTTTGAGGCATGGACTTGACAAATAGCTATTTTTCATCAGTATTGCTCCAGTTGTGTCTTATTGCTGTTGCCAGATCAGCTTTGCTGTTAGAACTTTGTCAATGACCATTAAGTTCAATTTCCACTAGTGATTTTCAACTGGATTAAGATATGGCCTTATTTTTACCTTCTTTGCACAATGGTAAGATGCATTATCATTTAGAAATAAGTCATTTTCTCCGAACATCCTTTCAACTGATAAAAAGAGTGTATAAAATTGTAATGTAGACTTTGGCATTTACTGAAGATGTAATGATTAAATCTTCACTGTACCTTTGGACTGTGGAAATTTACATGTTTTATTCAGGCAGTCATCTTTTTTTTTTCATTTTATCTGATTATTTTCAACTTGTTTCTTCCCTCCCCATGCCCATTTAGGGGAGAACTGGGGAACTCAAAGAAAACCCACAAGGACACAGGGAGAACATGTAAACTCCACCCAGATTGGAATTAAATTCTGGATCCCCAGCGCTAAAAGGCTTACAATTTTATTATTTTTAATAAAATCAATTTTTCAAAAATTCTACAAAATTAAACAATTTAAAAAAAAACATCCTTCAAAAAATGGTAATTCCAGTGGCTGTAAATTGTTTTAAAAAGTTTTTAATGTGTTTCTTTAGCTAGTCTATGTGAATCATGTTGTAGATCTCACACTGTTTTAAGTTGTACACAAGTTACACTAATAAAATTGTCACACAAGTTACACTAATAATTTAGATATTTATAATACAGAATGTTAACATTATTATTAATAATTCTTGATTAATGCTACGCCATGTGATGGTAGTGCAGCAGTGCTGATGGAGGAAAGGCGAAGCCGGCAGCGTTGTTCATTAACAGTAATTACCACATCACATTATGTGGTGTGATGACCATGTGTAGCATTTATAAGCTCAAACATCACATGCTGCGGGGAGAAAGATTCCAACAGGAGCAGGACATTCGGCTAGCTACATCAGCCAAAAGCATAATTGACTAGAGAAACACAAACAGTTTTGAAGTAAACAAAACCATTACAGATAATGCAGATGAAAGGAAAGTAGCCTAGACTTTGATCCAATAGTGTTTTTTACACTAAGCAGGTGAAGAATAGGTATTATAAGATTCTTAACAGATCTATGATATTAAGATAAATCATGCATTTTTTTTGTCAGCAAAAAGGACACCTTTTATCAAAAAGGATGGCTGTGTATCAAGTAGGATGCCTCAAAGGCATTACTATAAAGAAACATTACCTCCTGCTATTGATGTTGACTGCAATAGAGGCATTGCAGTAGGTAACCATTTTCACCAAATTGGAACTGCACAGCACCTTACAATTTCATCTGCATCTGTCAGGGGGATAATAAGAAAACGATGGATAATAAGTGGACGTCTGTCAGCCTTCCGCTCATCAAGAAATTGCGTGGGTTCCAGCTTACACTGTACATAATTTGATGGACAATAAAATAGCTCTGCTGAGCATTTTTTAATCTTGTTATTATCGGGGAGTTTCTGTGCAAACTGGCTGCAGGGATGGGCCACATCTTAAGGGTAGGTTGCTGACCACTCCAGCCAACCAACGTGACAGTGCATCAAGCACTCCAATACCGCAACTACATGCCAATCAGGGATGACGAGATGAAGTCAATTTTTAAGTCAATAATGAAGTCAATAATTAAATTTGAACAAAGAAGCATCTCTGGCTGTACCATTTTCAAGCCACTTATTGTAAACTTATTGTTTAGGGTCTCAAGAGAAGTTCAGCAAACGCAGTGGTACTCGGATTAACCTTTTTGTTGGTGCAACTTACCTCCACCCTCACTAACACGTCTAATCATAATTACAATTTTTAGCTTTGGTTTCATCAAGTATGTGTGCTAAGAGTGCCAAAAGATTTGTTTGTGAATCTAAATAGAATTTAGTTGTAGATATAAAGTGCAACATGCCCTAGTTTATTAATTTTTTTTGCAACCAACATATATGCTGCTTTGGTTGCACACTCATATCTGTGCTTGGCAAATGTACAGTCATGACTGCTTCAGTTTTTATAATGGCAATTTGCATGTACTCCAGAATGTTAGAAAGAGTGATCAGCTTAACAGCAATTAATTGCAAAGTCAATATTTGCCTAGAAAATGAACTTTATCCCCAAAAACACATTTCAACTTGATTACAGCCCTGCCTTAAAAGGAGCAGCTAACATCGTTTCAGTGATTGCTCCATTAACACAGGTGTGGGTGTTGATGAGGACAGGGCTGGAGATCAATCTGTCATGATTAAGTAAGAATGACACCACTGGACACTTTAAAAGGAGGCTGGTGCTTGGCATCATTGTTTCTCTTCTCTTAACCATGGTTATCTCTAAAGAAACACGTGCAGTCATCATTGCACTGCACAAAAATGGCCTAACAGGGAAGAGTATCGCAGCTAGAAAGATTGCACCTCAGTCAACAATCTATCGCATCATCAAGAACTTCAAGGAGAGAGGTTCAATTGTTGCCAAAAAGGCTCCAGGGCGCCCAAGAAAGACCAGCAAGCGTAAGGACTGTCTCTTAAAAGTGTTTCAGCTGCGGGATCGGGCTACCAGCAGTGCAGAGCTTGCTCAGGAATGGCAGCAGGCAGGTGTGAGTGCATCTGCATTTAGCTACTTCATCGTTAATACATAGCATTTATTCCACTTTTTGTCCCACACTACTCTTCAAATCGCGGTGTTGTTGTTAGCGTTTTTAGCCGCTAACGCTAGCACTTTCTGCTTACTATCGCGGTCGTTTGCTGCAAACACTGCTGCATTTATTACCCGCTTCATTTATAAATAATAGCCTATATTTATAAAAGAGCCATTTCCTGATCTGTGTCACCGGATTCAACTGTTCGGATTTCTAATCGGATTTTATTGGACTCGACACAGATCTTCACACACCGCATTGTGAGAACCTCCAAGACTCAACCTCCATCCGATGCTAATACAGCCAGACTTTACTAGAGTTGGATCTCCACCAGCTGCTGCCGCTGCTTTGTCTCATCATCAGCTGTAACAGGGGGAACTAACCTTACATCTCTACCCACCCGAAGCTAAGTTTATTTCTTCATTTATACATAAACTTTACAATGGCACTTTCCCCTCTGGTTGCGTGCCCTAAGTGCAGTATGTATATATAGTCTTCCTCCGTCATTACTGATAATTCAGCCTGTGAGAAGTGTAGCCTTGTTATTAGTCTGAGGGAGAAGAGTTCAGTGCTAGAAGAGGGCATTCGGGTTTTAGAACAGGGTCATGTTAGTAAAGGTGTGTCAGGGACCAGTTTAGCCAGCCCGAATGCCACAGGATCAGGTCCTAAATCTCCGGCTTTAGAGCCCTCGCAGCAGGGCGAGTGGGTGATGACCAGGCGACGTACACGTAGAACTTATCATCACTCTTCTAGGATCAACGTGTCCAATCGGTTTTCCCCACTCAGTGACTCACCCACTGAGAGACCGGTTGCTAAAAGTGCTCTGGTTATTGGTGACTCTCAACTCAGACACGTGCGAATAGCTACCCCTTAGAGACCCCAGCAACCATTGTCCGGTGCATCCCGGGGGCCAGGGCTCCAGACATCAGGGCGAACCGCAAAGTGCTGGCTAATGCTAAACGCTCATTCTCTAGAATAGTTATCCACATTGGCACTAATGACGTTCGCCTCAAGCAGTCAGAGATTACTAAGGCTAATGTTAAAGAGGTGTGTGGAACCGCTGCTGTGTGGAACCGATGATGTCTGATGAAGTAGTTGTCTCTGGTCCCCTACCAATTAGGCGTGGCGGCAAAACCTACAGCAGGTTATGGTCGCTGCGTTGCTGGATGTCTAAGTGGTGCTCAGAAAACCTTTATTGATAATTGGTCTACTTTTGAGGGAAGGCCTGGCCTTTTGAAATGGGACGGCATCCATCCTTCCCGGGAGGGTGCTGCGCTCATGTCACATAACATAGCCGATGGGGTTTTTTCTTCAGATAGGAATAAAAATTGACAATTCAGAGCCAAGGCCAGGCAGCAGACAGAATGGCTTAACCAACTGCCTGCGAACTGCCAGGAGTCGTCATCCACAATAACAATAACTAGGTCACATACCTTTAAAACAGTTATCAAGTATCGCAGTGAGCAAAAAACAAAAAGAGTCCAAAAAGTGTGCCAAAAAAATCTCATTAATATCAATACAATCTCAAGTAGTGTAAGAGACACTTTTAAGTTAAAACTTGGGTTATTAAACATTAGGTCACTTTCATCAAAATCAGCTCTAGTTCAAGAAATAATTATTGATAACTTCCTAAATGTCTTTTGTCTCACAGAGACCTGGATTAGGGCCAATGAATACTTAGCATTAAATGATGCCTCTCCACCTGGTTATACTTATGCTCATAAACCACATCTCGGAGGACGAGGAGGTGGAGTGGCTACGATCTATAAAGAAAACATAAATGTAACACTCAATAATAAGTATGAGTCAAAATCCTTCGAAGATCTTGTACTGAACATAAGCAGCTCATCTTCATTGAAGAATAAATACAATCTAATGCAAGTGATTACCGTATACCGCCCTCCAGGCCCATATACAGAGTTGATTAAAGAATTTGTTGAATTTCTTTCTAACATAGTAATCTCATCAGACAAGGCCTTAATAGTCGGTGACTTCAATGTTCACTTTGAAAACCCACTAGACTCATTTAAATTAGCCTTTGACTCTATCCTCGATTCCATGGGCATTGCTCAAAGTGTGGTTGGTGAAACACATCGCTGTAAGCATACATTAGACTTAGTTTTATCACATGGCATTAACATTAATAATTTAACTATTGTTCCACTAAGTGAGGTCATCTCTGATCACCATTTAATAACCCATGATTTAGAAATTGATATTGATCCAGTCATTAAACCGCAATATGATATGAAGGGTACAATCATTCCCTCTACTGCTGCGTCATTCCTACAACATTTAACAGAATTAAATATTAAACCAGCATCAGGACCCGATGAACTTGAAAACACAGCTGAATACCTTAAACATGTGTTTTCTACAACCTTAGACAGTGTCGCTCCACTTAAACTAAAAAGGATTAAAAATAAAAGACTCGTTCCATGGTTTAATGATCAAACACATGCCCTAAAACAAACCACTAGAACCATGGAGCGTAAATGGAGACAAACTAAATTAGAGGTATTTAGGGTTGCATGGAAGGACAGTATGACTGAGTACAAACATGCACTCAATGCAGCAAAGACTAAATATTATTCTGAACTAATAGAGAACAACAAAAACAACCAAAGATTCCTCTTTAGTACCATTGCCAAATTAACTCGAAGTGCTACTGAATCAGATTCACAGAATCACTCACAGCTCAGCAGCAATGATTTCATGAATTTCTTTAGTGATAAAATTGAAAACATAAGACTTAAATCATCTAATGCATCATGTAGCGTAATCAATAATCAACCCTCAACGATATCTGAAAAATCTAGTGGTAGAGAAAATAATATAGTACAAGAGTTAAATACCTTTAACCCCATATCTAAAAAAGAGCTTGTCTTATTAATTACACAATCAAAGACAACATCCTGTCTGTTAGACCCAATACCTACAAACTTCCTTAAAGACCTCCTACCAAATATTACAGAGCCTGTTATAAACATTATAAATTCATCACTTAAAATAGGCTATGTCCCCAAAAATCTGAAGTGTGCAGTCATTAAACCATTACTTGAAAAACCTAAATTAGATCCTCTAATACAGTCCAACTATAGACCAATATCAAACCTTCCTTTTGTCTCTAAAATCCTAGAAAAAATTGTGTTCAACCAGCTGAATCGCCATCTTCTAACTAATAACGTTCATGACGTTTTTCAGTCAGGTTTTAGGTTTCATCATAGCACTGAGACAGCCTTAATTAAAGTCGTTAATGACTTATTAATGTCCTCTGATAATAACCAAATCTCTTTCCTTGTATTATTAGAACTTATTGCAGCCTTTGACAGTATAGACCATAACATCTTAGTTGATAGATTAGAAAACACTGTGGGCGTTACAGGATCTGCACTCCAGTGGTTTAATCCTACCTGACAGATCGATATCAATTCACCTGTTTTAACAACCAATGTTCTGATCTTGCTAATGTTAAATATGGTGTTCCGCAAGGGTCAGTTCTGGGTCCACTCCTATTTGTGCTATATATGCTTCCATTGAGGTCAATTATTCTTAAACATGGAATCAGTTTCCACTCTTATGCAGATGATACACAGTTATAAATTTCAGCTAACCCTAATGATTTTTGTTCAGTCAGTAAGCTGGAGTACTGCATCCAAGATATTAGTTTATGATAGTTGGACCCAAGGACAAAATTAACAAAGCTTCTAACACTATGTTAAACCTTGATAGCTCTTTAATTAGACCCAGCTCATCTGTAAATAATCTCAGTCATTATTTATTCAGATCTCTCCTTTACAAAGCACATTAGCAATATTACTAGAATTGCATTTTTTCACCTTCGTAACATTTCGAAGCTACAAAATATCCTCTCCCTCCAAGATGCAGAAAAACTAATTCATGCTTTTATTACCTCAAGGTTAGATTATTGTAATTCACTTCTGACAGGATGTTCTAATAAATCATTACTTAAATTACAACTTGTTCAAAATGCTGCAGCTAGAGTTTTAACTAAAACCAAAAAGTTTGATCATATCAGTCCTGTGTTATCAAACTTCAGTCACCAGTTCAGTTTCGTATTGAGTACAAAATTTTATTTATAACAAAAATTCTACATAATCAGGCTCCACAGTATCTGAGTGAGCTGATTCAATTGTACAAGCCAACATGTGAGCTCAGATCTCAAAGTGCTTGTTTACTCTTAGCTCCTAGAATAAATAAAATTACTGCTGGTGGAAGAGCGTTCTCCCACAAGGCTCCTCAACTTTGGAATAGCCTTCCAGTTACTGTTCGTAATACTGAATCACTATTAATATTTAAAAATAAATTGACAACACATTTCTTTAATCTTGCGTTTAATTAATCTCCAGTAGATAAAGATGTAGATCTCAGGCTTGGCTGTGTTGGGGTGGTAATCTGTGATCAGTGTGTGCTGGCGTTTCACCTCTTCACCCACCTCATCATTAATGGGGGGGTGTGGCGCTGAAATGATGCTGTTCCGGGGCGCCATCTCAACTATGTAGAGTCTGCAGTATCTGCCTCTTTTAGTTATGCTGCTCTAGTCAGTGATGCCGGAGTCACATGCTGCACTGTTTCAATCAATTACTTATTAATTAAATGCCGTGCTTTATTATTAGCTCTAACTGCCTTCCTTTGTCTGTTTCTTTTGAGGTGTGACCGGCTTCCTGGAGGTGTAGTCAGACCTTCATACATGGCTCCGACGACGAATACTGGATGGAACCTGAATATTAATTGGACTGGCGGTCCTGCAGGACCCCCTTAATGGACTCACATATAGTTTTCCAGGTGTTAGTTTTCCATTTGTTAAATATCTGTACATGGCTGCCCTACACTGTTGTTACTGGCTGGCCGCTCAAGGAGGATGAGTCCCCCACTGAGTCTTGGTCCTCCCAAGGTTTCTTCCTTAAATAACAGCATAACGGGGAGTTTTTTCTTGCCACTGTCGCTTTGGGTTGCTCTTTGGGGGTTTAAAGGTTTTTCATTCTGTAAAGCTGCTTTGTGACAATGTAATATTGTAAAAAGCACTATAAATAAATTACTTGAACTGTGAGGCGGAGACTCTTGGAGCAAGGCCTGGTCTCAAGGAGGGCAGCAAAGAAGCCACTTCTCTCCAGAAAAATCATCTGAGACAGACTGATATTCTGCAACAGGTACAGGGAGTGGACTTCTGGGATATCTGGAAAATAGCTTTTTCGGAGAAGAGGAGGTGAGCGCTACCACCAGTCTTGTCTCATGCCAACTGTAAAGCATCCTGAAACCATTCATGTGTGGGGTTGCTTCTCAGCCAAGGGACAGTCTTGCCTCACAGTCTCTCACAGTCTTGCCTAAAAACACAGCCATGAATAAAGAATGGTACTAGAATGTCCTCTGAGAGCAACTTCTCCCAACCATCCAAGAGCAGTTTGGTGATCAACAATGCCTTTTCCAGCATGATGGAGCACCTTGCCATAAAGCAAAGGTGATAACTACATGGCTCAGGGAACAAAACATAGAGATTTTGGGTCCATGGCCTGGACACTCACCAGATCTTAATCCCATTGAGAACTTGTGGTCAATCCTCAAGAGACGGGTGGACAAACAAAAACCTACACATTCTGACAAAATGCAAGTATTGATTGTGCAAGAATGGACTGCTATCAGTCAGCATTTGGTCCAGAAGTTTATTGAGAGCATGCCAGGGAGAATTGCAGAGGTCCTGAAGAAGAAGGGTCAATACTGCAAATATTGACTTGCTGCATTAACTCATTCTAACTGTCAATAAAAGCTTTTGTTACTCATAATATGATTGCAATTATATTTCTATATGTGATAAAAACATCTGACAAACACACATAAAAACCAGAGGGCAGAAGATCATGTGAAAATATAATATTTGTGTCATTCTCAAAACTTTGGGCCATGACTATATGCTTTTTTGCATCTGAGTGTACATGTATATTATGCTCACGCCATGGTAAGTGATATACACACAAGTTATTATCTCAGAAGAACAGAAATTCAAATTAAAAATTTATGTCCCTTAAGACATAATGTCCCTTATGTCCCTTATGTCCCTTAAGAGGCTCAGTAGTTTTAGGGTTCGAGCTTGATCTCAACTAAATGACCACTTGCATTGGTATTGCCAATACCAATTTCTTTTCCTTATGCTCTATCACTGGGTTAAGAGTTCTCCTGCCTTGGCAGTGGCCCTTCAGATAAACTAGGAACTAACTGAGACTAAAGATAGTTAAGATTATAAGATTAATTTAAGACTAAATAATAATATTAATAATAATATTAATACTTTCACTTCATTAATCATTCTGCATAAAGAATGTTGGTTACACCTGAAAGGTGCATAATGATGAATTTATAATACATTACATTATATTATATTATTATATTATTATACTATTATATTATACTAGTTGATGTTGTTTCCAAATTAGACTAATACATATTTTTGCTTGTAAATTCTGTCACCATATGCATTTTGTACTCATAATTTCCTTGTGATTTTTTTGCTAAAACCTGACATGGTTTATTTGCCTGCTCCATGTTTATTCATATGCTTATGCTCAGCTTGGAGAGCAAAAACTCTTGCCTGGGTCTCCTGTGCTGCACCAAATTTATGCATGGCAGCAGAAATTAATTAGGCATCAATTACCACATGCTAATCGCTAGGCATTGCTTTATTGCTGTTAAGTAATTTGTAAAGCTGTTGCAGAAAAGCAGTTGATAACTGTTTCATGCTCTGGTATTCTGCTCACTATCAAAACAAGAGGGAGCAAACCAGAAGCAAAAAACTGGAGGGAAAGGAACCTTGTAAAGTAAACAATATTAGTAAGCTCCTCATTAGGGAAATTGGGCTGTGGGTCAGAATGTTCTTGAAACAGAAATGCTGTTTCAGCGTTTGTTGAGTGTAGTCAGAGTTTGGATTAATTTTGTGGTAAAGTCAGATCAGTAGAATAAAATACAGTCAAATGTTATGTCTTCTGGTCTAATAGGGTATGGGAGAAAGGTCAGCAGTGATTTCAGAACATTCTGTGTGTGGGCATGTGCATATGTGTCTGGTGCTGCTTTAGTGCTGTAATTGTATTATTATGTCACAATTTCATTATTGTCTGCTTAAAAGATGATGAAGGCCTATTTAAGGCTCTTTCAGACCTCATCTATAGGCTATACAATAACCAGCGATAGGAGAGACCAAGATGGGGCATTGAGGTCTAAATTGAATAAACGCAAAGTCAGAGTGAACCCCTGACCCATTGTCATACAAGGCCTCACAAAAAACAGCAGCCATGTTGTAACCATATGTAAGATGATTTTTATGCTTTGCTGGACAACAGAATACAAAGCAAAAAAGCAGAATGCATTTTTCAGTCACTTAGGTTCTACTCAAACATGAATTCTTTGTGTCCTATATCAACAGGCTACCTACCTCCCAAATCATCTACATTATGGTGAAACTGACTTTCATCATTTAATTTTCTGTCATGGCTTCAGGATCTGAATACAAATATTTCTCCCTTTTTGCTCTCCTTTTTTAAACTCCAAATTCAGGTCACTGTAAACTATAAACTTACACTAGCAATTATATTGCCAAAAAGGGCTGTAAGGGCAAAGTAATAGTTAAGATTCGCTTTACTCATCAAAATATTCCATAGAGAATGTTCCTGCTCTCCACATAGCCTCCTACTCCTGTTTACTAAGAATACATTACTGCACAATCACTCTCCAGTTTACAGTCTAATAAATGTGTGTGTGTGTTACTCTACGATAAAATAAAAATATCAGTCCCTTATCTAGGTTATCTAGGTACCTTTTTGAGGTCTACAAGGAATTAAAAACCCTTGGACATGAGGGTGTCAACGTGTAAAAAATTTGGAAACAAATTAAAGACACTAGAACAACCATATCAAACTTCATAAGACATCTAAAAACAAACCTAAAATTCTCTGTTTAGTTTACGCTAACCACTTAGCCAGCAATACAGGTAATATATAAAATTCTGTTATTTTTCCTCTCCTGACTTTAAGGTGATCCTTAAGCAGTTGTTGTTAACTTTACAAAACAAAAATGATATCAATGTATGTTTGATCTGTATCAAGAACTGTTTAAAAGAGCCTAGAAATGGTCATGTTTTTTTTACGTAAAATAATTCATAGAATTTATACAAAGAAAATTATATTAATTGAAGACTTGTGTAACCCTGGTCCTAGGTTATTTCTAAATAAAATAAAATTATATTGTACATGATACATATAAATATAAATCTATTTAATTTATATGATATAAATCTTCTAAATATAAATATACAAAAATTTATTAAACATAGAAATAAACACGCACAATGTTGTTCATGTGCATTTAATTAATATTAAAGTGACAAAAGTGTTTTGTTGAATAAAATGAAAAGACCTGGGAACATTCACATGCTTTAATTCGACAATCAGAAGCCGTCAGTACCTTTTGCGCTTCTGGATATTTCCTGCTAGAGTGAGAACAAGACACTGTTTGCAGAGATTTTGCTAATGTAGCATTAGGACTCTGTATAAAATATTAGAGTTAGAGCTAAAAACAGCCAAATACATTTAAATATTATAAGTTAGAGCTAAAAACAGCCAAATACTTGTGACTTCACTGGACACCAACCTAAAACCTTTTTCGTGACTTATATTTATCTCTCTTTAAAGAAACATCTGCAAGATGCTCAGTCAGATCCAGAGATCTTAATAAGTACAGTGAGTCGAGTAAGTAAAATTGTTTTACTCCATGCATCAGCATAGTATGATACAATACAAAGTAGTACAACAGTAAACTAAAGGGAATTTTCTTGACACCAGAGGTCCAAGGAGTCAACCAGCTCTATGTTAAAGAAATTTCCTGCTGCCCCTGAACCAACAGAAATTGCAACCTGTACCTTAGCATTAGCCTATCAGGTCAGTTATCCCACCAGAGTGACGCCTAGTCTTAAGCTGTCCAGACCGCTGCTACCAGGTCTGGCCTCTGTATTTTGAAGATGGTGCAGGTCACAGCCCTGCCTCTTGGAAGGAAGATCATAAAAGCAATTTTGGATTTTGGCTATGCACTTTTATTAATCACAAAGTCAGAAACATGCTCTTACACTCCTCACGCAAAAGCAGCCCGCGCTCATCCCCATGCCACAAGGCATGCTGGGAAAACCTGCGGGAATGATTATGATTGGCGGGGCAAAAAAAAAGGAAATAAAAATATAAATAGATAAAAACAAAGCAAATGTGTAATACTTAAACAAAACAATGCCCTCTGCCCAAAATCAATTGGAAATCTTTGAAAAATCTGTCAAAATTCTTTTGGCAAATATGTTTTGGATGAGTAACAAAACTGAACGAGACTTAGTCAGGTGAAACTCCACCCATTTATATGCAGAGAGGTGAAAAGCAGTCATGATAAGAAAAAGCCAGTAACAAAATTTAAGAAGTTAAAAAGACTTCAGGGTCAAATAGCAGCCAGAATAAATTCAAAAATACATTTTCTTGGGAGGCCGAAATGCATTCCAGATGAAAGTTAAATGTACAATTGCTGAAGTAAGGAGAAAACCCAATCAACCCAGCAGTCACCAAAGATGAAGGCTTGTTTTGTCACATATGCTGCAATAGACCATAAAACATTAAACCAACTAAAGACAACTGAGTGACCCAAATAGACAGGAAGCAAAATCACCCAAATATTTTTAATATAACCGACATACAGGTCAAAACAGATATTAAAATACTGAGCAAAAACAACATTGCAAACCAAAAACAGAGCAAAACAAGATACCATTCACTGAGAGAGTAAGCCAGAAAAGCATCAAAGCTTAACCAAAAAATACAGATCTTTACAGAGCAACACAGGACACAGAATTTAAAAGAGAATAACAGGATGGTTGCTAAAACAGAGCTTACTGGAGGTTGAAGCAAAAATAAACACAAGCACAATTGACCAAACCTTGAAGGGTGTCATGGTGGTGCACTAGTTAGTGCTTTTGTCTCACACCAAGAAGATCTAAGGTTTGATTACCAGTGTTGCAACGATACTAAACTGTCCAAGCCATAATGGGTGTGCATTCGTAAAGCCATTTTAAGCCTTGGATAAATATAAGGGTTACGTCAGGAAGGGCATTCGGTGTAAAAACGTGTCTGATAGGCCAGAGGAATAGATAGCTTTGTGGGGGTGGACGGTAATCAAAGGAAATGAACAAACCTGCTAATGACAAGTGTGCAGTCCTTTGAAGCTGGTGCAAGACATGCAGCAGGAAGAGAGATCACAACAACGACAGGAACAGGCTTTATTAACATGAATTACAAAATAAGCATTATGCTGTCTGGTGTAACTGCTTTTCAAGTTTTCAAGCTACTTTCAAGTTTCTCTTACTGCTGCAAAGCCTTGCGTCCCACTTCCCAGCTTCATCCGTTCCTCTCTGGCCCTCCAATTGTGTCAAGTTGATGTGGCAACTCCTAATGGAAACAAGCCAAAAGGAGAATGACCTGTTAAGCAAGGGAGTAAATTAGAGATTAATCCAGGGTACAAATCTATGATATCACTCTCTCTCTCTCACACACACACACACACACACAAACACACACACGACAAACAGGTGTGGCTAACATATATTTCTGAAATATAGCATATCTTCTGTCACGGTAGTCTACCTCGGAATAAAGCGGCTGCGCATAGGAAGCGCAGAGCCGCCGCGTTTACACGCGCTGAAGGGAGCCAGGCACGCAGGTAGCAGAAGAATAGAAGTGACAGGCACGCAGGTAGCAGAAGAACAGAAGTGACATATAACACAACGACCAGCACCGAGGACGAGAAACAACGGAAATAAGACACCCGACCACGTGCACAAGACAAATTTTCCAATGAAAATAAGGAGTTAATTAACTAAACTAATGACACATGAACGTTAATTAACTCAACCGAAAGGAACGAAACACAGAACAGGTGACAGGTGCCCTAGGCACCTGTTACATTACCCCCGCCCCTGCGGTCGCGTAAAAAAATAACAGTCCCGGGGGGGGAGGCATGCCGAACGCCCTGTGGCTGCAAAGTCAGGTGGACGCCCATGGCGGATCAGGAGTGGGCCACGCCCTCTGACTGCATGGTCCGGTGGACGGCCTCGGCGGACGAGGAGTGGGCCACGCCCTCTGGCTGCATGGTCTGGTGGGCGCCCTCTGGAATTGTGGGCCGATGAGCACCTTTGGTGGACACGGAGTGGGCCACGCCCTCTGGCTGCGTGGTCCGGTGGACGCCCTTGGCGGACGAGGAGTGGGCCACGCCCTCTGGCTGCGTGGGTCGGTGGGCGCGCTCTGGAATTGTGGGCCGATGAGCACCTTTGGTGGACACGGAGTGGGCCACGCCCTCTGGCTACGTGGTCTGGTGGACGCCCTCGGCGGACGAGGAGTGGACCACGCCCTCTGGCTGCGTGGTCCGGTGGGCGCCCTCTGGCTGCGTGGGCCGGTGAGCACCTTTGGCGGACGCGGAGTGGGCCACGCCCTCGTGCTGCATGGTCAGGTGGACGCCCACGGGCTGCGTGGGCCGGTGAGCACCTTTGGCGGACGCGGAGTGGGCCACGCCCTCGTGCTGCATGGTCAGGTGGACGCCCACGGGCTGCGTGGCGAGGCGGACGCCCCCTGGCTGCCGCGCGGCCCCTGCTGCTCGGGCTGGGCGGCGTGCGGCCCCTGGACCTCGGGCTGGGCGGCGAGCGGCCCCTGGACCTCGGGCTGGGCGGCGTGCGGCACCTGGATCTCGGGCTGGGCGGCGTGCGGCCCCTGGACCTCGGGATGGGCGGCTTGCAGCCCCCTGGACTTCGGGATGGGCGGCGTGACGCCCCTGGACTTCGGGATGGGCGGCGTGACGCCCCTGGACTTCGGGATGGGCGGCGTGACGCCCCTGGATTTCGGGATGGGCGGCGTGACTCCCCTGGACTTCGGAATGGGCGGCGTGACGCCCCTGGACTTCGGGATGGGCAGCGTGACGCCCCTGGACTTCGGGATGGGTTCGCGCGCAGGCAGGACCTCGGGAGGCACGCATGCTGGCCGGACCTCAGCGGGTTCGCACGCTGGCCAGACCTGGGCGGGCACGCACGCTGGGCGGACCTCGGCGGGTTCACACCCTGGCAGGACCTCGGCGGGCACGCATGCTGGTAGGACGTTGGCGGGCACGCACGCTGGGCGGACCTCGGCGAGCACGCACGCTGGCAGGACCTTGGCAGGCACGCATGCTGGCAGGACCTCGGCGGGCACGCCCACTGGGTGAACCTCCACCTCGGAATCGCCATCCTGCAGACACGCGGATGAGTCACGTGACTGCCCCGCAGCACACGTACCGCTCTCAGCAGCTGCGCAGCGTCTTGGCACCGCGCCGGCGCGCTCTGCGTCTGGATCTCGCCACGGGGGGTTTAACAAGCTGGACCGGAGCGTCCGTCCAGAACTCCTCAGAGTTGAGGAGGGTGCGTATGGGCAGAATATGCCCATACAGGTACGACTCGCCCGCCTCGTCATCGGAAATCTGAACCAAATCCAGACCTTCCTCAACGCAGAGCGCTTCGTACCCGTACCTCCACATCCACTCATCATCAGAGTCGTAATACTCAGACATATCTGACTCAGACTATAAGAGCCGTCCTTACGGCTCCGGGACGGCGGGCTGCACATAGTGGCGCACTCGCAGACACGGCGGAACGCGCCGTGAGTATGAGGTTACACGGCCCCCGCAAAGAAAAATTTTGAAAAACGCTTACCTGGGCTCTGGACTCCCCAAATTGCCAGGCTGGTCGTTCTGTCACGGTAGTCTACCTCGGAATAAAGCGGCTGTGCATAGGAAGTGCAGAGCCGCCGCGTTTACACGCACTGAAGGGAGCCAGGCACGCAGGTAGCAGAAGAACGAGTTTATTTAAAGGTGCAGTAGCACCAAAAAACATGAGGTACGAACGACTAGTGACATATAACACAACGACCAGCACCGAGGACGAGAAACAACGGAAATAGATACAAAAAGACACCCGACCACGTGCACAAGACAAACCAATGAAAATAAGGAGTTAATTAACTAAACTAATGACACATGAACGTTAATTAACTCAACCGAAAGGAACGAAACACAGAACAGGTTACAGGTGCCCTAGGCACCTGTTACATATTCATTTGAATATGCAGTGCTAAAAACTTATTAACTTAGAATTATTTTGCATTTTCAGAGTAAGTTCTCAGGTAAAAGCTTTTGTTTGAATTTCACAACTCACTGTAGTTCTTGTCTTATCAAAATCCAAACATTTGTACATTTTTCAAGCTTTTGACCAGTATGGCCTCTGAAAGTGAACATTTAATTTACTGATTTCACAATAAACCACTATATTCAATAATAAATTTATTGTATGTATGATGTGAGGCAGACACAATATCTTGTAAATCGTATTAGCCTGTTGTACTTCAACCATAATTACTTTTTCCCAAGGCCAAGGGACCCATGGACAAAACATTTTTTTATGGATGGAGACATGAACCGTCAAGGGACTGTGAAAAAAAACTTGTCAAAGTTATTGAAGGCATATAATACTTTTGTTGAAGTAATTCACTCATATCCTGGCATCTTTATGTCATGCTAAGAAGTTAAACATATACAGCAAAGAACAGATTTATGCTCCACACTTGCAACCTGAGCAAAGGTTTAGGTGTATGTTCCTGACTTGAACAATAATGTAGTAAAGCAGATGTAGGTTACAATGCTTAAAAATTAAAAACTTAAAAAATTTTTATTCATTTCTTTTTTTTTTTAGCCTTAATAGCCTTTAAATTAGCGATGTGCACAGTTCTGTTATGATTAAAGGTGATTCATTACACCTACAGATGCATCTGCAATTAACCTCGCTCCTCAGTTGTGTGTAGATACTATGCACAGTACCAGCTTTTAAATAAGGCATAGCATTCAGCAAGCCTGTGAGATCTGTTATACCATTTTATAAGCCTGCAGTGTCCCCATGATTCTGGACGGCCACAGGTGGCAAAGCGCAGTAGTTCATGCCAGCATTCACTGTATGGAATCAGATAGGGTGGATTGTTTTGCACACTTTTTTCCATTTGTTTAGCTACAATTGAGCTACATTTTCCATGGAAATTAGGATGCCATGGGTTGAGTCAGATCAGAGTATCATTCATTGTACAGAATAGACACAATATAGGCACAGTATAGAGAAGCAATTTAAAGCAACTAATTTAAATTGAATCCATGTTTTTGGCTGTGGGATGAAAACGGAACCTGGAGAATATCAATGCGGCCACGGGGAGAACAAGAAAACTGTACCCAGATGGAAATTCGCACCTGGATCCCCAGCGCTGAGAGGGCCAAACAAGCCACCATTTTTATTTTTAAATAAAAAGATTTTTTTATTTAATTTCAATCAGAAAATCCATGAAAATATTACATTTTGTCATGGGATGCTTTTACAAAGTATGGAAAATTCCCCATAGCTAATAAAATTATTATATTTGAGTATATTCATTCATTCATTATCTCCCGCTTTATCCTCTATTAGGGTCGCGGTGGGGTTCCCCATGCCCATCCAGGGGAGAACGTCGTGGGCGCTGGGCAGATAGACCCAGGACAGGGCGCCAATCCATCGCTGGGCACACACTCACTCACACAGACACACTCTATATGGGGCAATTTTGAGAATTCAATTGACTTGATCCATGTTTTTGGACTGTGGGAGGAAACTGGAGAACCCGGAGGAAACCCACGCGGACACGGGGAGAACATGGAAACTCCACCCAGATGGGGATTCGAACCGGGAATCCCTAGCGCTGAGAGGCGAACGTGCTAACCACTAAGTCACCGTGCCGCCTATTTGAGTATATGATACCTGCTATTCAGTAAAAACAACTACATCACACACGTAATATTTACTAGAAAACCTTACGCAAAATAATCACAGAGATAATGTCATAAAACCCAGAAATTCCAGTTAAAAAAACTGTTTGAGTGCCAAATTATGATAGATACAGATATGAAGATAGATACAGGGGCTTGAACCATTAACAGCCTTTAAGTAGTCTAGTATATTAACCTCATTAGCCATTACTGCTATACCACAGCCTACATTAAATATATTCATTCATTCATCTATTATCTTCCCCATTATCTTCTGCAATCCTATATTAGGGTCACGGGGGGGGGGGTTCCCCATGCCCATCCAGGGGAGAACGTTTTGGGCGCTGGGCAGATACACCCAGGACAGGGCGGCAATCTATCGCTGGGCACACACTCACGCACACATACACACTCTATATGGGGCAATTTGGAGAACTCAATCCATGATCCATGTTTTTGGACTGTGGGAGGAAACCGGAGAACCCGGAGGAAACCCACACGGACATGGGGAGAACATGGAAACTCCACCCAGATGGGGATTCGAACCGGGAATCTCTAGTGCTGAGAGGCGAACGTGCTAACCACTAAGCCACTGTGCCGCATTAAATATATTCTCTGAAAATCTAATAGAGCTATTATTTTGTAACTAAGCTTTGAAGTAACAATAGTTTTGCTGGAAATTGTCACAATGTGTCATAATTGATAAAATTAACCCTTCATTTTAAATACTAACTAGTAAGTTGTTTAATAATAATTATTTTTAGTAATTAAAAGTGTGTTTTTTGTAATTTCCCCCCATTCGGTGCCTGCTTGTTCATTTTCTTATGAAGATGTAAACAGGTGGATATAAATTATGGGTTTATTTCCATATTGTGTATCTGTGATAATCTGGCACATTAAAGATGCTAATACCAATAAGCACAGATAACCCTTTTACATTTACATTCAAACAAGGCTTTTAGGCAAAAGCCT
Organism: Corydoras sp. C115; assembly: GCA_019802505.1. Classification (NCBI taxonomy): domain Eukaryota; kingdom Metazoa; phylum Chordata; class Actinopteri; order Siluriformes; family Callichthyidae; genus Corydoras; species Corydoras sp. C115. The sequence goes on along the minus strand of JAFMOC010000157.1, from coordinate 165,273 downwards.
TGGTAACAGGATTCTGTAATGAGCCCAGAACTTGTACTCACTTCAAAGCCTTGATCCTCAAAATTGGAAATTATTACACGTTAAGCCCTTGACAAGGACTTCAGGATCGAAAATATTGATATCTTGCCTGGGACAATAAATCCAGGCCATCTCTTTTCGCAACTTGTATGGCTCACACACACACAGCTACTGTTCACAGAACCTTATTTAAATTTTTCTGTAACAAATTAATTCCACCATTTCCACACGATTGAATTAGTGGGTGAGAGCTCGGGCCATCACAAGCGTTCAGCTCCTTGTGGAGACAAATTGCCAGCCTGGACAGTGGGGTAACAAGCGGCGAGTGTTGAGTCCCTGATAATCTTCCCACTAATTCTCCATTACAGCAAAATGAAGCCATAAATCTTCCTGACAGGTGATCGATGTAAACATTGTTTCCCCCCATGATTGCCAGCAATCCCAGCGGAGTTACTGTCCGCTCACAATCCACTGAAATTACTCCCTGTGCTAGCCCTCCCTTGGAAAAAAAAGAGTGAATGGCACAATAGCCTTAAGTTCTTTCCTGTCAAAAAAGTGAACATTTTGTGTGGACTATACTAAGTGAATAGACGTGTGGTCATTGTCTTTGCAATCAAGGTCACAGTCAGGTAAACCAAAAATATATTGGTTTATAAATAGCCAGCTATCCAATAAGATGAAAATCAGATAGATAAAGAGGGTGTAAATTGAGACATTTAGCTACTAGCATTTTAAACCAAAAGCAAAGGCTGAACTGTGTGGTGGTGTGTATTATATTACATTATATCCTTTATCGAGTGTCATTAATGTCCTGTAAAGGAGCAGTGGAAGTACCCTGTGGCTTGGCCCATGGCCTCAATCCATGTGCACTTAATTCTAGAACAGATACTATAGGTTCTCTCAAAGCTTGGCAGCTCAATCATGTCCCAGCTACATTTCAGTTTACACAATAATCTCATCCATTACTGCCATCATAGTTCCTCTATGCCCTTAAATGAAATACCCACATCTTCGCTTTACTCCCCAGATTTGTATACCTTCTAATCTGCCTTTATAATTTAAATGTAGTCAAAGCTATTTGTACAAAATTCAAAGTATCTCTTGAGGTTTATATAGATTTTTAGAGTTGTTTTTGTTTTCTTTTATGCTTCCTTTACCCTACTTCAGTGTCAGACAAATAGACCTTACATTTAATTTCTTTGATGATACAAAGAATGTCTAATTTCAAATTTTCTTTTGTTTCTCTCTCCCAGTGACATGACAAAAGCAGTTATGAAAGATTAAGTTGTCAAGCAGTCAGAGCTCAGAGCATATTATCAGGCTGTTAACTGTCTGGTAATATTATACACTGTTATTAAATCATGCATGCAATTACAAAGGCCTAACTTCTTTAAAAAAAAAGCTGCATGTACTCTCAGCGTCAGATTCTTCCAGAATTTAAAGGTCCAAGTTGCAAATGACATGCAAACACTAATCTAAATTGATCACACATCCACTAAACAATGCTACTAATATATGAGAAACAAAATGTCTGTATTTCATATACTTCATCCTGGCTCATGAGTTCTATATTTAGTTAAACTAATGCATCTTCAGCATCTCCAGTCACTGTGTGGGCAGTATTGTACCATCAGACCTACTGTGGGATTGTATTTATGAGAGCCATTTCGAGCAAAGCCTGAGGGGCATCCATAAAGGACAAGGTGAGCCCTCTCTGAACAGACATCTTCTATTGGCTTTAAAGGTTACTGCTCCTCCAATTGGTCCCAGACTGGCAGTGTCACTTGTAGTATGACTTCATCACCCCGAGAGAGGAGGACAAGATAAAAGCAAAACAGTTTGTGGCCATCCATCAATGTCCACCTCAAATTACCACTCGACCAATCACCAAGCAGGATCAATAGGAAGTGGAAGCAGAATGAAGGAGACCTGGGGGTACATCGGCCCACAGATGGAGGAATAACTAATCAATACAAGTGGATTTTTGTCATTGTAAAAACTTGCTTTCAGAAGATGAGCACGGCTACACAGTACTAAAGATGTTCCATGAGGTTCCCGAGAGTCTAAGATAGGCCAAAAACTTACTTCAAAGGAAGATCACTATAAGAGGTCACAAGAGCAGCAGAACTTCATATTGTTATAAACCAAACATCCAACAAGTGGTCATACATTATTGATTTTGCATTAGTGAACTTCAAGAATGCTAAAGTAAACATGAAATGTTTCTCTTCAAAATATATCGTGCAACAGTCCTGATTATTGATGCTTTTTTTCCAGACTAATGGCTGTTTGGCAGCCAAAATGGGCTGATTAATGTTGCTTTAACAAAGTCAGGATAAGTTCTAGAGCAATGCTGAATGACTTTAATCAACAGATTGAATGCTTAAATAGAAAAGATTGATCATGATATTTGCCATATTCTACAAGTGGCCCTGTTGTCTTTTATGTCCGGTTGCCATTTGCTTAGATCACAAACAATTAGTCACACATTTGGGAAATCATTAGCTCACCACATGGTAATTGATGATGGGTTACCATGTTCCTATATAAACATGTTATATAAATCAGTCTTGTACATATTCTAGTTCTTGTATTGTAATAACATGAAACAAAAATAATCCAATTGTATTTTTTTTTTTTTTTTTTGCATAATTAGTGGTAATGTGATATCTATGGCTAGGGGGGTTTAACTTTAGCCACGAAAATAGGACCTAGAAGAAGTAACAACCAAATCATTTCCTTTAGTTGTGTTTGCACATTCTGCGCCCATCCAGGCAGCACCCATTCCAAGCAGCTAGGACAGGAAAGCAGTCGATGCAGCTGCCTGGTGACCCTCTTTTTATTTTTTGTTACTTCCTATTTGACATCATTTTTTTTCCTTCAGAATTGATATTTCTGAACTAAATTTTGTTTGACAGTAAAAATGTATTTTATTTAGAAAAATGAAAATTTTTAAATCCAGATGCTTGAAAATGAATAAAATTGGTAGTTTCCATGACCAGCCATCTGATTTTTGTATGAATATATCTTATTTTTTGTAATTAATATCTATATCAATTTTTGATTCTAGTGAATCTGATGAGCTGAAGCTTTGGCTAAACACTGAACTGTCTATTTCTGCAATGACTGATGTCATCAGCTCAGTCATCTTATTTAGGCATACATATCCAGGCCCTTTAAGATATTATTTTCAAAACATTAAAGGGGTCAAAAGGCAAAACAAGATTGCATAAACAGCCAATTAAACTTGTGAATAATTTGTCTGTGGTCAAGTATTGATTTCCTCCCCCTCTTTTGGAGTGTTGGGGCTGTGTAAAGCCCAGGGCCACAGTGATGCTAAGCATAACCGCGTAATCATCCCACAACTTTCTTGATGGAAACTGTTAGTATGAATGTGTTTTTCTTTTCTTAAAATGGCCTCATGAGATTTTATTTAAGTGATTCAAGGGCCAGAGTGAAAATGGAGAACGAGGTGGGAAACAGCTGTTCAGAGTGGTGTCTTAGCATGCAAGGTTGGAGATGTCTCAGAGTTTGGCTTGGCTAAATGTACAGAGCGGCCAAGAGCAGTGACCTCTGTGAAGTGCATTATTACCAATATGTGAAAATCTCAAATTGCACACAAGACCTACATGCCTACATGATGCTTTTACATACAGCTTTATTGCACTCATTATTTCTTTAGCTGTTCATTTCATTCATGTATTCTTGTCATTTTTATGTGGAGGAGAGATGACGTGTCCCGGGGCATGTTATTATTTTTGAAAAATTCAACGATTTAAAGTGTAACATTTACAGACTCCAAGGTCACAGCTGTGCGGGTAGAGTTTTTTTTCCCTTTCTCTTTTTTACCCTCTCTGCAAATCGATTGTTTCTAAAGAGCTCAAACAGAGTGCAAGGACTCTAGGGTCCTCCAGCAGTGCAGTCAGAGGGAAAGCGCTAGTAGGGACACAGACGTAGGGTGATAGCATTCTTTCACTTTTCTGAAAGCACGGCAGCCTGACCTTAAAGTTCAGGGTAAGCGGGCGGTTTGGCGCTAGTACAGGAGTGTCAGGCCCGGAAGTCAGTCACCCAGGCTTGTATAGTGCATCTCCTTCTGCCTTTGCCAAGATCCTAAACAGTAAAAGGTTTGTTTCAGGAATGGAAAGTAAAAAAAATTGATTTTTCCTGCATTTATTAAGTCCTGATTACAAGATCAGTTGTACTCTAAATAGAGCTTTTAAAAGTTGACCATCCAGTGCTTGTTTAAAACATGAGGGCATGGAACAGGTCAAAGGCCTGTCTCTGAGTAACCCAACTGAATATACATAGGGCCATGGCTGGCCAATACATAATACAAGAAAAGACAGAAAACAAAAAAGAGTTTAATGAGAAGTTAAAAGTCAGTGTTGTTGAGCAAGGAGCTTTTAATAACTTGGGGCAGCATACTTTGCTGTGCTTGTTTAAATGCCTGTTACTATGCCCAGACATGCCCACATTTCTTGTGTCTTCTGTGGACCACTTAGCATGTGCTGATTTCCATAATCAAAATTAACCACAATTTATCAACTAATACAAGTATTATTAGAAACATTATTGCTGACCAGAGTTGCATGTGAACTCTACTGTAACTACAGTAAAGGAGGAATCCTGCCCACTTTAAAATTAAAAGAATCCACTGTGAATCAGTAAAAACATGATACCTTTCTGTCTCCCAGTGGAAGTGCCCACTCTCTCTCTCTCACTTGCTTCTCGAAGTTCCATGTACGTTGACGGTGACAGTCCTTGGCACTCCAGCCCCACAGGGGGTCAGCCGTGTAAGGAACATAAAAGGCCAATTTAATTTAACGCGTCCGCTGCTCCCAAGTATTTTAATTCAGACAGCTGTGACGGAGGAGTTAATATTTTACTTGTCAGAAGCCAGGCCGGGGCCACTGAATCATAGTAATTCTCATTAAGAGGCTCTCCCCTAGCAGCACCCTAATTCAAAATAATGAAAGTAAAGACTGAGAGAGATTCTAATGCTAGTTGAGACCTATCTTTTAATATTCTCCCCTTGATGGATTAGGTAAGTGGGAAATTCATCTTGGATCATGGGGCCTAATTCAATAAGGGATCATTCCAGGAGTATTGCATTTTATAATAATGTCATTTAAAGTGTCGTCTTCCATTCTGACTGTCCCATATGTATGCTTATATAATGGTGCCAGAGGGATAAACTTTTACAGGGGGAATCACAACCCCCCACTCCCACCCCATCCTCATGCTCCCTCTTTTGTTCTTTCTCTTTTACTCAGACTCCCTCACCACCTCCATCTTTCTCTGTCGCCCTCACTTCCCTCTTCTTGAAATTGCTAAGATTTTTAGTCTGCGGGCTCAAAATCAATTTCTTAGTGAAAATTTAAATAACTCAAGGCAAACGGATTATACATATTAAGCCAATGGTACGTATTGATATTTAACCAATTATCATAAATTAAATGGTGTTGGCAAAACAACTGTTGAATATGATATGTGTTAAAATGAAATTAATACACCATAGATGCCAATAATTGTGTTTTGATTTCTATGTATTAATGCTTCATGAATGTTAATGTTTTACTGAAAATTTAACATGTACATGGGTTCACTATGGTAATTAATAATCTGCAGTTGTCATGTCAGACTGTTCAATAACTGGTCCCACAATAAATGTAAAAAAAATGGCAACAAAGACTATGTCTATTTCAACTTTGATTGGTATATACAGTGGGTTGCAAAAGTATTCATACCCCTTGAACTTTTCCATATTTTGTCACATTACAACCACAAACATAAATATATTTCACTGGAATTTAATGTGAAAGACCAACACAAAGTGGTATACAATTGTGAAGTGGAAGGAAAATTATACATGAATCAACATTTTTTTTTACAAATAAATAACTGAAAAGTGCGACGTGCAAAAGTATTCAGCCCCCTTTTCCCTGAGTGCAACCAATTGCATTCAGAAGTTGCCTGATGAGTGCTAATGACTCAAAAGGGTCCACCTGTGTGTAATCTAATCTCAGTACAAATACATCTGCTCCGTGACGGCCTCAGATGTTGGTTAAGAGAATATTGGGGAGCAAACAGCATCATGAAGTCCAAAGAACACACCAGACAGGTTAGGAATATGGTTTTGGAGAAGTTTAAAGCAGGCTTAGGTTATAAAAAGATTTCCAAAGCTTTGAACATCTCACGGAGCACTGTTCAATCCATCATCCGGAAATGGAAAGAGTATGGCACCACAGTAAACCTGCCAAGACAAGGCCGTCCACCTAAACTTACAGGCCGAACAAGGAGATCACTGATCAGAGAGGCAGCCAAGAGGCCCATGGTGACTCTGGATGAAATGCAGAGAGCCACAGCTCAGGTGGGGGAAACTGTCCACAGGACAACAATTAGTCGTGCACTACACAAATGTGGTCTTTATGGAAGAGTGGCAAGGAGAAAGCCATTGTTAAAAGTAAACCATAAGAAGTCCCGTTTGCAGTTTGCCAGAAGCCATGTTGAGGACACAGCAAACATGTGGAAGAAGGTGCTTTGGTCAGACGAGACCAAAATTGAACTTTTTGGCCACAATGCAAAACGCTATGTGTGGCGGAGAAATAACACTGCACATCACTCTGAAAACACCATCCACACTGTCAAATATGGTGGTGGCAGCATCATGCTCTGGGGGTGCTTCTCTTCAGCAGGGACCGGGAAGTTGGTCAAAGTTGATGGGAAGATGGATGGAGCCAAATACAGGGCAATCTTGGAAGAAAACCTGTTGGAGTCAGCAAAAGATTTGAGACTGGGGCGGAGGTTCACCTTCCAGCAGGACAACGACCCTAAACATAAAGCCAGAGCTACAATGGAGTGGTTTAAAAAAAAGAATATTCATGTGTTAGAATGGCCCAGTCAAAGTCCAGACCTAAACCCAATTGAGAATTTGTGGCAAGATCTCAAAACTGCTGTTCACAAACGCTCTCCATCCAATCTGACTGAGCTTGAGCTGTTTTGCAAGGAGGAATGGGCAAGAATTTCAGTCACTAGATGTGCAAAGCTGGTGGAGACATACCCTAAAAGACTTGCAGCTGTAATTGCAGCAAAAGGTGGCTCCACAAAGTATTGACTCAGGGGGGCTGAATACTTTTGCACGTCGCACTTTTCAGTTTTTTATTTGTAAAAAAAATGTTGATTCATGTATAATTTTCCTTCCACTTCACAATTGTATACCACTTTGTGTTGGTCTTTCACATTAAATTCCAGTGAAATATATGTCCAGGTATCCAGGAAGCGCTCACTAGGCGCGAGCGGTTTTCACGCAACTACTCCGCGTAGCCGCCGTCATCCGGGAAAGAACGGACAGTTGCCAACAGAAAGAAGTGCCAAACTATCTGGAGAGTTCCGGACACCAGGGGTCACCCACCCCTGATTCGGAGGACCAGGGGCTGCACCGCTGAGGAAGCCGAGCACCAGGGACCGCCTACTGCTGAGTCTGGGTGGCAGGGACCGCTCCATTACCGACCCCGAGCACCAGGGTCTGCCAGCCTCAGACTCCGAGCACCAGGGGCGCTATCCTCGCCTTGCAGCAGGAGGACGCCGATCCGCGCTCCGCAGCGACATGACGTGCTCCACGCTGTCAGCAGGGGGCAGCCAGCAGGCTTCACCGCCAGAGGGACGCAAAAAGGGAAGCGACCCAACAAAAAAAATAAAAAATAAAAATAACAATAAACAGTTCTCGAAAACAAAAAAGGGTGGGGCCTTTTTTGTTTTCGAGAACTGTTTATTGTTATTTTTATTTTTTATTTTTTTTGTTGGGTCGCTTCCCTTTTTGCGTGACCCTTGCGGTGGGGGTATGTCACAGGTGCCAGTTTGGTCCTTAATTGTTTCAGTTGGGTGATTGGTTAGTTTTGTGCACGTGTTTAGTTGATTTGTTATTTAGTCTTCGTTTTCCTGTAAGTCGGCGCACGTCTTTGTTTGTGGTTTATTATGCCCTATGTTAGTTTGTTTGTTCTGTTCCCCCCTTTTCGTTGGTGTCCCGTCACCAATTTTTATTAAATTCGAGTTTGGATTTTATCCCGGTGTCTGTTGGACTCTCCTTCCACGTTCAATCACGGTACGGCACTGCGCATCCTCTCTCGCGCAGGTCGTATTCGTGGGAGTGCTTCCGTGGACGCATTATTCCCCGCGTGGTCGGTATCCAGGAAGCGCTCACTAGGCGCGAGCGGTTTTTACGCAACTACTCCGCGTAGCCGCCTTCTTCCGGGAAAGAACGGACAGTTGCTAATATATATATATATATATATGTGTGTTAGGGCCGCGCGGCCGATACGCGGTTGGATCCGCTACTCGGAGAGACCAGTCTGAAGCAGAGGGTACAATGCAGAAACCGGGTTTATTGCAGACAGTAGTGTATATGATAAGAGGCGGCGTGGATAATTTTTTGTGCAGCGCGGCGGCGTGCGGTGGAGACGGAGCGCACGTCCGGGGTCTGACGTCACGCTCGGGGACGCGTCCCAATCCGGGCGCCCTAGCGGTAGGCGGCTTGGTCCGGCTGGAGCGCTGCACACAGAGAAACACAACAGACGAGAGCGGGGCAAACACAACAGAGGATCCAAAGACAAAACGGACGAGACAAGGCGAGGCGTGGCGGGGTAAGGCGAGGCGAGGTAGGGCAAGGCGTGATCGAGGCGTGGGGGCTAGAAGAGTCTAGGCTTGAGACGAACGTGGGCACAAGACTATCTGTCGTGGGGGAACGGGGTTGAGGTGCTTATATAGGGCGTGGTGATGGGAAAACCAGGTGCATGGAATTACGGGGGCGTGGAGACCAGACATAAACAACACCACGTGACACAAAACCCCAACATCACCCCCCCCCTCAACGGGTGCCTCCTGGCACCCTAAAGGGCTTGTCAGGGAACCTTTTGTGGAAGTCCTGGATGAGGGAGGGGTCAAGGATGGCTGAGCGGGGGACCCAGGAGCGCTCTTCTGGGGCGTACCCTTCCCAATCCACCAGGAACTGTATCCCTCTGCCCCGGCGGCGGGAGTCCAAGAGTCTGCGGACTGTAAATGCTGGCTGGCCGTCGATGAGGCGGGGGGCTGGTGCGTCATGGGGAGTAGGGTTGAGAGGGGAGTGGGTGACCGGCTTGACTTGGGAGACATGGAAGGTGGGGTGGATGCGCATGTGGCGTGGAAGCTGGAGACGGATGGCTGCCGGGTTGATGATCTTGGAGATGGGGTAAGGGCCGATGAACCGGGGGGACAGTTTCTTGGACTCCGTCTTGAGGGATATGTTCCTGGTTGAGAGCCAGACCAGCTGCCCGATCTTCTAGGCAGGGGCCTGGCGGCGGTGGCGGTTGGCAGAACGGGTGGCTGTGGCTTGAGCTTGGCGGAGGGCTATAAGGGTATTCTTCCAGGTCCTGCGGCATCGACGGAGGTGTTGGGCCGATTTCGTGCTGTTCCTCTGGAAAAAGGGGGGGTTGGTAGCCCAGCGCGACCTCAAAAGGGGATTTTCCCGTGGAGGAGCTGCGTCTGGAGTTGATGGCGTATTCGGCCCAGGTTAGGTGGTCGCTCCAACGCTCCGGATGTCGGGCAGAAACACAGCGTAGGGTGGTCTCCACCACTTGGTTCACCCTCTCAGCCTGGCCGTTGGCCTGTGGGTGCCCCCCGGAGGTCAGGGAGATGGAGGTCCCAAAATGATTGAAAAAGGCTCTCCATACCTGAGAGATGAATTGCGGCCCCCGGTCCGATACGATGTCCACGGGGAGGGCGAAGGTCCTGAACACTTGGTCGAACACCAGCTTAGCAGTCTCCAGTGCTGATGAGAGCCTAGACTATGGAGAGCAGGTATGGAGAGCGGTAGGAGCAGGCCGGAGGGTGGTTGGTGGGATGCCTTGTTCCGCGCGCAGACTGTGCAGGCGAGGGTGAACTGTTTCACATCGGTGGATAGTGTGGGCCACCAAAACCGCCGTCTGAGTATCTCCTCCGTCCGGGCGGCCCCAGGGTGGCAAGCCCAGCGTGATTCGTGACCCCACTTGAGAACGGTGGGACGAGCGGCGGTGGGGACGAACGTACGATCCCGTGGTCCTTCCCCCGGATCCGGGTCCTTCGCCAGTTCACGCTCGATGATGCGCCGCACCTCCCACGAGACACCTGCAATAAAACACTTGGATGGCAGAATGGTGTCGTGCGGCGCATTTACCTCTTCCTCCTCCTCCGGGAAGAGTCTGGACAAGGCATCCGGCTTTGTGTTGCGGGTTCCTGGTCGATAGGCGAGGGTGAAGTTGAACCGACCAAAGAACAAGGCCCAACGTGCCTGGCGTGAGTTCAGCCTTTTGGCTGACTGAATGTAGGCCAAGTTCTTATGGTCGGTCCAAACTACGAATGGCTGCTCGGCTCCCTCTAGTCAATGACGCCATTCCTCCAGCGCGAGCTTGACCCCCAAGAGCTCGCGGTTCCCCACTTCATAATTCTTCTCAGCCGCCGAGAGTTTCTTGGAGAAGAATGCGCAGGGGCGAAGGCGGCCGTCCGTAGACTTTTGGGAGAGGATGGCCCCGACTCCTGCGCCCAACGCGTCGACCTCCACGACAAACTGTTTGGCGGGGTCCGGCTGTACCAGGACCGGAGCAGCGGTGAAGAGGTCTTTCAAGTGGTCCATGGCCTGTTGGGCTTCTGGGGTCCAGCGAAAGCGCTCTTTGGTGGACATGAGCGCAGTCAGGGGTGCGGTGATGTTACTGTAACCCCTGACGAAGCGTCTGTAGAAATTCGCGAACCCCAGAAACCTTTGTAGCTCCGTCCTGGACGTGGGGGACGGCCACTCTTTGATCGCCTGGATCTTCGCGGGGTCCGGTCGATAGCGCCAGGGGAGACAATCAATCCCAGGAAGGACACGGAGGCCTGGTGAAACTGGCACTTCTCTGCCTTCACAAATAGCCGGTTCAGAAGTAGTCGATTGAGGACTAGACGGACATGGTGGCGGTGCTCCTCGAGGTTCCTGGAAAATATAAGGATATCGTCCAGTTAAACAAAGGCAAAGCGGTCCAGGAAGTCTCTCAGGACGTCGTTCACCAGGTCCTGGAAGACGGCGGGGGCATTCTTGAGTCCGAAGGGGACTACCCGGTACTCATAATGTCCACTGGGGGTGTTGAAGGCCATCTTCCATTCGTCCCCTTGCCGGATGCGGATCAGATGGTAGGCGTTCCGCAAATCCAGCTTGGTGAACACAGCCGCGCCCTGTAAAGACTCAAATACGGTAGATGTTAGTGGCAGAGGGTATTTGTAGGGGACTGTGATGTTGTTCAGCCCCCTATAGTCAATACAGGGTCGCAACGAACCATCTTTCTTGGAGACGAAGAAGAATCCGGCTCCAACGGGGGATGTCGAAGGCCGGATTAATCCTGTGGCGAGGCACTCCGTGACGTAATTCTCCATGGCCTCCCTCTCAGGACAAGACAGTGAATACAGCCGGCTGGACGGAAGAGGTGCACCAGGCAGGAGATCGATCGCGCAGTCGTAGGATCTGTGGGGTGGAAGTTGGCAGGCTTTGTCCTTGCTGAAGACCTCGCCCAGGTCGTGGTACTCCGGGGGTACCTGGGAGAGGTCGATGGGAACCGTGTGACGGGGGTGAGTCGTCCTGCGGGGGGGTACTGCCGCATGGATACAGGTGGAATGGCAAGCATCCCCCCAGGAGAGGATCCACGAGTTCACCCAGTCCAGATGCGGGTTGTGGCGGTATAACCAAGGGTATCCCAGTATGACCGGCGTCCCAGGGGATTGGAACCCCAAGAACCGGATCTCCTCATTATGGTTCCCATCGATCCACAGCTGAACGGGGCTGGTGCGATGGGTGATGGAGGACAGACGGTGTCCATCCAGGGCCACGGTGTGGAGGGGAGAGGCCAATGGAGATAACGAGATTCCAGCTTGGCGGGCGAAGTCAACGTCTATTAGATTCTCCTCTGCCCCAGAATCTATAAGAACGTTGACCGGCAGGCTCCTTTCCCGGAGGAGAAACGCTGCGGGGAGGCTGAGCCTGAGGGCTTGGGGTTTTTGAGCCGGGCTCGACAGGACCCCAAGTTCTACTGCCGAGTCGGATCTTTTGGGCCGCACCGGACATGCCTTCACCTGGTGATCTGCCTTTCCACAGTAAAAACAGAGCCCTTGGTTCCAACGATTGCTACGTGTCTCTGGCGTGAGTGTAGTGCGTCCCAACTGCATGGGTTCGGGCTCCGCGGGTTGCGAGGTGGAGGGGCGGGTGTAATCCCGACATAGGTGTTCTCGCCGGCGCTCGTTCATGCGCCCGTCCAGGCGGATAGCCAGGTCTATGAGCCCTTGGAGTGTGGCAGGCCTGTCACGGGTTGCCAGTTCATGCCGAACCCGATCGTGCAGATTGTGACGGAAAACGCCGCGCAGCGAGCGCTCACACCAGCCCGACTCTGCGGCGAGAGTTTGGAATTCAACAACGAACTCTGCTACTGATCGGGTTCCCTGGCGTACGGTGAGTAGACGGCTATCTACCTCTTCCGTGTGATCCGGACGGTCGAAAACGGAGCGAAAACGTTCTAAAAACGTGGCATAGGAGGTGGCGAGGGGAGAGACGGTGCCCTGAGACGCCTCCGCCCACTTCAGTGCTCGCCCGCGCAACAGGCCGATAACGAAGGCGATTTTGTGTGCATTGGTAGGGAAACATGAGGGGCGGATTCCATATACAATTCGCATTGGAAGATGAATCCTCGGCAGTTCTGCAGATTGCCATCGTAAGGGTCGGGCTGCACCGCGGCCCCGTCGGCGCGGGCTACTGACGCGAGCGGCGGTTCCGGTACCTGGTGGTCGAGGCTCGGCAACACGGGCATCCTCCATGACCCAGACGTAGAGGGGGGCGCAGGCAGGGCAGCGAGCACCGACTGAACCTGGAGCGCCAGACTGCTAACCATGTCCGCCAGTTCTCCCTGGCGGTTGTAGAGTGTGTTGAGACGGAAGACGTTTGCTCGGCGGATGGAGGTGTGCCGCTCCGAGGGATCCATGTTGGCCAGATAGTGATGTTATGGCCGGGCGGCCGATACGCGGTTGGATCCGCTACTCGGAGAGACCAGTCTGAAGCAGAGGGTACAATGCAGAAACCGGGTTTATTGCAGACAGTAGTGTATATGATAAGAGGCGGCGTGGATAATTGTTTGTGCAGCGCGGCGGCGTGCAGTGGAGACGGAGCGCACGTCCGGGGTCTGACGTCACACTCGGGGACGCGTCCCAATCCGGGCGCCCTAGCGGTAGGCGGCTTGGTCCGGCTGGAGCGCTGCACACAGAGAAACACAATAGACGAGAGCGGGGCAAACACAACAGAGGATCCAAAGACAAAACGGACAAGACATGGCGAGGCATGGCGGGGTAAGGCGAGGCGAGGTAGGGCAAGGTGTGATCGAGGCGTGGGGGCTAGAAGAGTCTAGGCTTGAGACGAACGTGGGCACAAGACTATCTGTCGTGGGGGAACGGGGGTGAGGTGCTTATATAGGGCGTGGTGATGGGAAAACCAGGTGCATGGAATTACGGGGGCGTGGAGACCAGACATAAACAACACCACGTGACACAAAACCCCAACATATATATAGGTATATATATATATATATATATATATATATATATATATATATATATATATATATAGATAGATAGATAGATAGATAGATAGATAGATAGATAGATAGATACATAGATAGATATGGGTTAAATTCATAAATTCATGCAGAACATGTAAATAAAAAATAATATATAAACATTTTTTGTCAGGAAATAGCCAATTATGCTGTGCAAACGTAAAACAACATTTGTTAATTAATAACCAGGAGTAGATTTCCCAAAAGTAAGATTTCCCAACTTCGTAACTTCGTTCTTAAGAACATTCTTAAATTACAAGCCTTTCCCGAATGCATGCGTAACTTAAGTCGTTCTTAAAATCGCTCGTAACTTACGAGTACTCAGACCCACTCGTAACTCACTAAGAATTTTGTAACTGGCAGCGCACAAAGACTCACAGATGCACTGGTTGTTTAAATCGCACAGAAATGAAATAAGCACTAATATTATTGGAATATACTAATTACCAATATTGGAATTCGGTAATTTAATCACGTATTATTTTATACATTATCATTATTTTATAGATATCTTCAATTTCCAGATTTAAATCGCATATATACATATCCATCCATTATCTTCATATTTATCCACTTCGGGGTGGCGGGGGGGGGGTTTCCATGCCCATCCAGACATGCTCTATATGGGGCAATTTGGAGAACTCAAATGACTTGATCCATGTTTTTTTTGGACTGTGGGAGGAAACCAGAGGAAACCCACGTGGACACGGGAGAACATGGAAACTCCACCCAGATGGGGATATATATATGCATGTATGTATGCATCAGGGGGATTTAGGTTTTCACCTGAACGCAGCAGTGCCATAATTGTTGTATGCTACACAACATTGCAGTTGGTGCTGGCTTAAATCTTCCAGATGAAGAATGTGAGAATGAAGAGAGTGAAGATGGCATTCATGTTCCTGCCAAATTGTCAGGGTTTGGGAGTGCTAGGCCACTCCCCCCTGTTTTTGTATTTCGGTTTTGGCCGTTTGGGGTTCCCGTAGGTAGGACCCATCCCCTAGAGCTGGGATTGGGTCCTACATAATCGCATGTGGCCTGCTGACTACACTTAAAGTGTGCATGCGCCTGAGTCAACAGGCCAGCATTATATATGCTATACATGCGTTTATCGCGTTGTTTGCTATGTTTTCAGTGTTAGTTTTGTTTGTTTGGTTCGAGTTTTGCTCCCGGCATGTCCCGCCGTGCCTTCAGCGGCGTTCCTGCTGATTTCTGCATTAAAGATCCTCTTGGTTGCTTACCTGGTCGCCTGGCTCGCTTCTTTGCACCACACCGCACCGCGCAGCGCCGCCATTGATCGGACGGCTCCACCCGGCTTGTAACAGAATACTGGCCTCCCCCTACACCTAGCTGAGTCCAGGAATCCCCGTCCGGGTAAGCGCCTCTTTTATTATTATTAATCCCCGCTGCCGCGCATCCCATTTCACCGGTCCGCCCCGGCAGTTGGTTCGCATTCGCTGCTTCTTCGGCCGCCATTGGCTGCATTAATTCGGCGCTAGGCCCGCCATTAGCCACATTTTCCGGCTGCAGCATCAGCTGCATTAATTCGGCACTAGCCCTGCCATTAGCCGCATTTTCCAGCTGCAGCATCGGCTGCATTAATTCAGCGCTAGCCCCGCCATTAGCCGCGTTGCCCGGCTGCAGCTTCAGCTGCATTAGCTCGGCGCTAGCCCTGCCGTCTAATCCTTATCCGCCCTCCGCATTAACGGATGAGGGTTATCGATCGCATCCCGGAGTATGGGGAGATCGTTCTCCCTCTCTCCGTTCCGTGCGGCCTCCCGGCACCTTGCGACAGAGTGGCTTTGAAGCCGCTCCCGTACATCATAGGGTGTCGCAAGGTGTTTAAATTTGGGACCAGTCGGGAGCTATCGGACGAAGAGAGGGTGCGGTTCTACCTCTCCAGCCTCCTGGGACCCGAGCGGAGGTGGGCCGAGGGCTTAGTGGGATGTCTGCCTCAGCCCTGCGAGCTGCTGCGCGAGCCGCCGCTGCGCGAGCCGCCGCTGCGCGAGCCGCAACACGAACCGTTCCGTCCTTAAGGCCATCCGCTCCGCGAGTGGTTCTACGCCGCCGGTAATCCGCCAAGCGCCGCCAGCAACCCGCCTCACAGCCTCCGGACCAGTGATTCGCCCTGCGAGCCGCTCCGCTCAGGAGGGTCAGTCCAGTGGTCTGATGGGGAAGCTGTGGTCACTGAGGATCCCCGTACGGGACCACTTCACACCCCCTCTGGTCCATGGGCCGCCCGCGTTGGACTGTGTGCCCTTCGGTCGGAACCAGTTCACCTCTGCTCTGGACAGTTTGCCCGCTGCTCAGGTGACAAAGGACTCGATTCCGGATACCCTGCATATGGACCAGGACTGTGTGACGCTCGCGTTCACTCGGGTCACCTCTGCGCTCGTGTTCACTCGGGTTATCTCTGCGGTCGCGTGTATCCCGGTTGCCCCTGCGGTCGCACTCCCGTCCACAGCAGAACCCGCTGTAGTCCCTACAGCAACTGAGTCCAGGTTAGCTGCTCCAGCACGTGAGCCCGCGTTAGCCGCGCCTGCACCGGAGCCCACGTTAGTCTCTCCTGTACCTGAGCCCGCGTTAGTCTCTCTTGTACCTGAGCCCGCATTAGTCTCCCCTGTACGTGAGCCCACGTTAGTCTCCCCTGTACCTGAGCCCGCGTTAGTCTCTCCTGTACCTGAGCCCGCGTTAGTCTCTCCTGTTCCTGAACCCGCGTTAGTCTCTTTGGCTCCTGAACCCGTATTAGTCTCTTCGGCTCCTGAACTTGCGTTAGCCTTTCCAGCACCGGAGTTCGCAGGAGTCTCTCTGGCGCCTGAGTCCGCAGGTATCGTCCCTAAAAGGCCACGTCGCCCTCGCGCCCTTAAAAGGTCACGGCGTCCCCGCATCCTAAAGAGGTCACATCGCCCTCTCGCTCTCAAAGGGTCACGTCCCCTTCGCACTCGCAAAGGGTCACGTCCACCTCGCGCACTCAAAGGGTCACGTCGTCCCCGCGTTCTCAAGGGGTCACGTCGCCCTCGCGCTCACAAAGGGTCGCGGCGCTGCCACGCTCACAAAGGGTCATGTCACCCCCACATCCTCAAGGGGTCACGTCGCCCTCGCGCTCACAAAGGGTCACGCCGCCGCGGCGCTCATAAGGAGTCACGTCACCCCCGCATCCTCAAGGGGTCACGTCGCCCTCGCGCTCTCAAGGGGTCACGGCGTCCCCGCATCCTCAAAAGGTCAGGTCGTCCTCGCGCTCACAAAGGGTCACGTCACCCCCGCATTCTCAAGGGGTCACGTCGCCCTCGCACTTAATAGGCCAGTCCGCCTTAGAACCCTCAAGGGGTCGCGTCGCTCTAGCGCTCTCTTTCCTCCGCGCCGCCTCAGGGCCCCAAAAGGGCGTCGCCGTCCTCGTGCCCTCTATGAGGCCTTGCTGACTTCGCGCCATCCACAGGCCTCGCCGCCGTCGCCGCCTAAATTAATTGTTTATATTTTGTGCATTATAATGAGAGATTGTGTGGTAATCTGTAATTCAATTTTCAACTGCCCCATTTCAGGGGCGGAGTCTACAAAGAACGACTTAAAAGTCTCTCTTAGTCTAGGAGACTTAAGAAGGCTTTTGGGAAAGCACCGTAAAATTCGCGTTCTTAAAGTTATGTCGTTCTTCAAGTTGTTCGTAAATCGCTAACAACGTTTGCTCTCGGGAAATCCACCCCAGATTAGTCCATTGTAAAGTGTGAAAGTATAGTACTATATATTTCAGCTATCAAATATGTTGCTGATGCTGGGTCTGTTTTAAAACTCGTATATTTCATACAGTTATTCTAATTAACTAACTATACTACTTCTAACTACTAACTTCATAAAACCTCAGCATAGTTTCAGACCATTACTTTGATGTAACACTTAGGTGTTACAACAGATAAAAATACTTTTGATTTTAAAATAGCCTTCTTAATGTTGTTACCTTACTTTGAAAAAAGAAATATGATAAAAGTATTTTATTAAAACCAGAATTTATTTTCATTTCCTGGACCAAAGCAATTATGTACTATGTCTTGGACTTGCCCAGGTTTTTTCAAGATAGTCTAGAATATTTTATGAATAATTTAATGAGTGTACCATCCCACAAATGTCACAACATTTGAAATTGTCACCATAATTTAGAAGATTATTTATGTTTGTTGAAACACTTTGCCTGACCCAAAACATTAAAACATTTAGGATTTATTACAAAGTGAGGCGAAAATACAGGTTTCCAGAGATGGAAGTATTCTTAGACATATTTAAAAGAAGAGTAATTTAAAATTTCGACTCTAGTCGCATGCATAAAATAAGCTAAGCTAAGCTAAGCAAAGCTAAAATAATTCATTTTTATTGATAGGATAAGATAGGATAGTTTTTATGAAGGTGCTTACACGTACAATAAATAGACTGGGCTAAAAGACTGTTAAAGTTTTTTTAAATAAATTACTAAAAATAAAGTAATTTTTTTTTTTTTTTTTTTTTTTTTTTTGTTAAATTCATCATTCAGAAAATAAATATTGATTAATTGATTAAGTTTTCAAGTTTTAAGTAAATAAGATTTAAGTTTTAACTAAGTTTTATAAAAACTTTTTTATCCCAAAGCAGGCAGAGAAACAAATATGAAATTGGAAGCAAAATAACATGATACATTCTAATAAATAATAAAAAATATTATAACAGAAATGCAATAATTTCGAATAATTGGTTGAACATTTACCATGATATTTACCTATTGTCTGATCGAGTCATCATCAAATGTGCTTTTGCCAGAGTTTGCAGATTAGTTTAATATTAATATTTTAAAAGCAGCAGAACAAAAATGGCTTTAGTTGTCTTGGAATAAGTAGGTGCATGCATTCATGATCCCTAGCTAGAGTTGTCTGCCAGGTTCCTTTTCATATTATTTGTCAAAGGTACATATTGTCAAAGGTATCATATTCTTTGTATAATCAGGTACATATTGTAGATAAATGATAAAATAACAAACAAGAACAAAACCTAGAACAAATGTATCGAAATGTATAATGGCCAATGTACAATGAATAATTCTTGTTCACTTGTCCCGTCCTCTGTAATATCCATAGAGTGTTCACTTTTTTAAACGCCTTAAGCCAGGGTCCTCCACTACATCATATGGAGCATATAGCAGATCACTGCAATTTCAATTTAATTTTTTTTTTTTTTGTAATATATCCAATAATGTATCAGAGTTTCCACCATATTGCGGCATTTTGAACTACAGTGTATATTTTGCTAAATTTCCATAGGTTTAAGTGTTTAATACCATTTGAAGTGTTTATATGAGTGTGGGAAGGGTTTATGTAGCCTTACACATATAAATTATACAATAATATGGTGCTAAAATGTGTCTCTGGAACTTAATAAATGTTATGTGAGGGATTACAATACATGCTCATTGCTTCTATAATGGATTTGTTCTTGTCTGATTTCCAATCTCGGGAGTGAAGGATTGAGCGTGACACATTAATTCATGAAAAAAATCTTAGGTTTAGTGAAATTAGTGTAAAAAGTAATGGTGATTAATTATTGTGGATGCTTCTGACGAATATGCCTTAGTACATGTACTAAGTACTCAATTTTGAGTACTTAGTACTCAAAATGTTTCCAAAAACATATTTCATATCTGTCTGGTCTATACCTATATGGTCTGGGTTTGGGATGAATACAACGTACCATTACACCCCTACTGTGCACTGATATATTATATATATTATATTTATAATATATTTGTTTTAATAAATCACATTAAAGACTAAAGATGCATTAAGATTTAAATATTATTTATCTAGTGTTGATGGTTCTGGTAATGCTCACATTTACTACCATGCATTGAATGTCGCATATTCTTTTGTTTTTTTGTTTTTGCTGTATAAGTTGAATATTAAGTAAGCTTTTCACCACAGGTCTATCATATACAGTGGATGAAGTGCTTTTACTCTGACCTTTTTAAAGAGCCCATGTACTCATTAAGATAAGAGCTACCGCCACTCATACCTTCTCCAAAATGACAAAGTGCTCTCTCTCCCTCTTTCCACCTCTCTCATGTCCTCACTATCTCATCCACACACCCTCCACACAGTGTGTCTCCTCTGTTCCCATCTATCTTCTCTTGCCTTATCATGCTTGTCTTCCTTCAGTAGCCTCGACACTCACATTCCACTGTCAGTGACGTGAAGGGATTATAGTCCAGGTTGGTGTTGGTGATGTTGCTCTACATCAGAGAGGTACTGCTTCAAGCTCAGTGGACTTTTAGTTTTCCATAAGGGCAAATGCTAAGACAGCAAAGCTTTTTCTCTTTTATTACTGTCACAGTGGCGGTGCTAAATTTTGAGAGGGTCGTTTAAAGACAATCCTCAGACCAAAAAATGCTAAATTGTTTTGGCCAGACAGTATGTAATATGTACAAAGGTGTTATTGCTGCAGGATTGGTTAGAATAGTAATATGTATGAACACACAATATTTAGACAATAATAATTGTATTGAATTGTATGGGCACGGCGGCTTAGTGGTTAGCATGTTCGCCTCTCAGCACTGGAGAAATTCCAGGTTCGAATACCAATCTGAGTGGAGTTGCTATGTACTCCCTGTGTGGGTTTTCTCCAGGTCCTGTGGTAAACTGGATTCTTTAAATTGCCCCATATTGTATGTGTCTGTGTGAGTAAGTGTGCCCAGTGATAGATCGGTGCCCTATCCTGGGTGTATCTGACCAGCGCCCAAAATGTTCTCCCCTGGATGGGCATGAGGAACCCACCCATGACCCTATTAGAGGATTTAGTACAAGATAATGAATGAATGAATTGTATTTATTGATTTATTGGCAGTGTTGAGTTTAATGTAGAGATCTAGAGGTTCTGACGAAAAGGCGGGAGAGAGAGAGCTGGAAGTGGAAAAGATGACGATTTTTCTGCATTTATTATTGGAAGTAACAAGAATGGACAATATAGGAATGATTGTGTAAGATGGATGGTACTGGTAGTACATATTGGAGACAAAGTTAGGGAGGTTAGATTGAGGTGCTCCTGGCGTGTGCAAAGGAGGAATGAAATATATATTGGCAGAAGGACGCTGAGGATGGAACCACAGGACAGGATGAGGGGAGGAATACCAAATAGGAGGTTTATGAATGGGGTGAGGATGTTTAGGTGGGACATGCAGGTGGTTGGGATGATGGAGAAGGAGGGTCAAGACAGGGTGAGATGAAGAATAATGAACTAGTGCTTATTTTATCTTTCTATTATAGCTTACATGGTAATGCCTTAGGAACTCACTTCCAACTAACTTCCGCAATATTGACTCACTTTCACAGTTTAAGTCTAAACTTAAAACACATTTGTTTAGATTAGCCTATTCACTTTGAAGACTAGAAATGCATTTCCTTTTTTTAATTCAATTGTCTTTATTTATTTATATGCTATTGTATTGTGATTTTGTATTTTATTATGTATTGTTTGTGATATTGTCAGCCTCGCCTACCTCGGGATAAAGCGGCTGCACATAGGAAGCGCAGAGCCGCCGCGCTTTAACGCGCTGAAGGGAGCCAGGCACGCAGGTAGCAGAATAACAAGTTTATTTAAAGGTGTAGTGACACCAAAAGCAAAGAGGTACAACCGACGAGTGACATAAAATAAAACGATGTGCAACGAGGACAGAGAACACCGGAAATAAATACAAAAAGATACCCGACCACGTGCACAAAACAAACCAATCCCAAAAACTAGTTAATTAACTTAAACTAATGACCAACGTACGTTAATTAACTGAAAACAACAAAAGAAACACAGAACAGGTGACAGGTGCCCTAGGCACCTGTTACAGATATTATGTGACCTTGAGTGTCAAGAAAGGCATCTAAAAATAAATGTATTATTATTATTATTATTATTATTATTATTATTATTATTATTATTATTATTATACTGAAGCAACAGTGTGCAAGCTGTCATGGAGCACCTACTAATGTGGCCCTAACACTGCTGCTCCAATTGCACTAAGATGCTAAAAGGAGCCCTTATCTTCTCCATCTGCTACAAATGAGTGCAATGGGTGAGAGCCAAGCAGCTCAAGCCACCTAAAAGCTAACGCGACTGAAAGCCCTCAACTTCCGCCTATGGCCACCAGGGGTTTAGCGTCTTATTACACACAACCCACTATTCCTTTCGGTGGGACATGCATGACTGATGAGTGGCAAATATACGTATACTGCTCCCATGAGGAGCGGAGGTCGTGTCAGGGAATAAACGGTCATCCCGCACAAGACATAGTAACAGAACCATGTACTAACAAGGTGAGAGATCCCTCTTGACTGGTCACAGGATCATGGACACAGGATCATGATAAAAGTCGGCATGCCAGACCCCACCACATGGTACAGAAAACCTCATGAGCAACCATGAAATGTTTTATTTACAATTCTGAAGGATATTAGATGACATTAGTTGTTAGATTAATGGAAGAGAAAACATCTTGTTTCAATAGTTATGGCGCATAACATGCTGGAAAAATATGTGACCATATTTTGTGGCCAATATGTGGCAACAGACAAACAAAAGTTTCAGCACATCCTATAAATATAATAAAAGCAATTAAAAATATCTCTTAGGTGACCCCTACAAACAAAAATTAATAGCAAACATGGCAACGCTGCTTTTACTACTGTGCAAGTGCCACTGAGTTTAGAAAGCACATTCTACAGAAAAAAAAAAATTATAAAAAAAAAAAAAATGGGAGACTAAAGACTTTTGTGACTGAATAAATCAATTATATTTCTTACTTATTTAATGTTTTTTTATGTTAAGTTGGTATTTATTTTGGAAAAATATGTTTTTGAATTTGATTAATTTTTAACTGAAAGAACATCGTACATCATTCTTGTTAGGGGTTGTATATGTTCCTTAACTTGTGAAAAAAAAGCATTTCTAAAAGTATTGCTGATATGTTTGGTGAAAGAAAGATCAGAATCAACTGATACTGGCATATGTCAACAGTAGGGGGAGCCCTTGTCCTCCCCTCTCTTATTTTAATCTTATATTATCTCTACAATACAATATATTTACATTATCTATACATTCATTCATTATTTTCCAGTTAATCTTAAGTATTAAATTTGGGAGAGGGGGTCCCATGTCCATACAAGAAAAAAAATTTCAGGCACTGGGCACCCCAAGGACAGGGCACCAATCTATCACTGGGCACACACATTCACAGACTATATAGGGGCAATTTTAAGCAGCCGTGAATCAATGTTTTTGGACTATGGGAGAAAACCGGAGAACCCGGAGAAAACATATGTGGAGGAAAAGCGTGAAACACGAGGAAAGCATGAAAACTCCATTCACTGGGAATTGAACCTGGATCCACAGCGCTTAGAGGCAAACCACTAAGACACTGTGCTACCCATTACCTATTTTCTATATTTATGCTTCTCAAAATATTATTTCCACCTTTACAGTGCAGCCTTTCCATTTCATTTAACACAATATCATGTGCATTTTTTATTATTTGAATGCATTGTATATTTTTCCACATGCCGTTCCTCTGTCTGGCCAGAAATTTCACCTTCCTTTTTTAGAGCTTTGACTCATGTTAATAAAGCAGACATGAGAGGGCGTGCATTATTGTATATAAATCAATGAATAAATCACAGGAAATAGATGTTGTAGGCATGACACAAAGTCATCTTACATGACATAACCTAGTACGTTTTTAATATTGAACACTGATCACTAAGTAACAGGATACTTGTTTCTCTAACAATCAAAAACTATGTTTTAATGGTAATATTACAGAACACAATTTATGAAAAACTGCCACAACAGGCTTAGTGCTATCTGGATTCTGGAATATGTTTATATTAATCTGTATGTTATGATCTAAACTAATGTATTATATATTACATTCATACGAATGTGAATCGGTCAGAGGTGAGCATTATTGTCAATAATGTCACAGCCCTCCAAGGTGTGAACTCTCAAGGTGTGAAGACTGCAAATAACAATGATTTCATTATATCTTCCTTGTACTTGATCTAGAAACTTTTGTGACTGACTAAAATAATTATATTTCTTACTTATTTAATGTTTTTTAATGCTAGAAGTGGTACAGGGGTTGTATATGTTCCTTAACTTTGAAATGTGTAATAAATTAAAAATGAGAGTAGAGTGTGTTTCTGTGCGTGTCTGTCTGTGTGTGTGAGTGTGTGCCCAGCGATAGATTGGCGCCCTGTCCTGGGTGTATCTGCCCAGCGCCCAAAACGTTCTCCCCTGGATGGGCATGGGGAATATATATGGGATAAAGCGGAAGATAATGAATGAATGAATGAATTCTTAGTATAAGAAAACTATTTTACCATAGCAACTAAAAAATACTCTTTGGTCTAATGCAGCCTTCAAGCTTACTGATCTTTAGTTTCAGTCAAATAGTACAACTTTGTCATCTGGATCACTGGATCTGGTGCACTATCAGGATAGACTGGTTGAGAAACACCATCAGACAAACTGACAGGTGAGCACTCCTTTTTAAATGTGTGGTACAAGCACAGGCTGGTTGTCAATCTTTAGCTTTATTCACAAAATACAAAAAGTTAAACTACATTGATTTCTCAATCAAAGGGTTCAGGATCAGTGATGAAAAAAAAGAAAGAAAATAAACATTCCATACAGGGAGCAGATGAACAGAAAACGGTGTTAACACTGTTGCATGGAGGCAAAGAATTGCGGGGCTAACTTAACTAAATTTTCCTGACCTTGAACAAAAGAGTAGAAGATGGCCACCCATCCATCCATTATCTTCCGCTTTATCCTTTACTAGGGTCGCAGTGGGGTTTCCCATGCCCATCCAGGGGAGAAAGATTCAGGCTCTGGGCAGATACACCCAGGACAAAGCATCTGCGCCCTGAAAAGGCGTCCGCGCCACGTCCGCGCCCTGAAAAGGCGTCCGCGCCCTGAAAAGGCGTCCGCGCCCTGAAAAGGCGTCCGCGCCCTGAAAAGGCGTCCGCGCCCTGAAAAGGTGTCCGCACCACCCCCGCGCCCTGAAAAGGCGTCCGCACTGCCCCCGCACCCTGAAAAGGCCCCATCGCCCCCGCGCCCTGAAACGGCCCCGTTGTCTCCGCGCCCTCAAAAGCCGCCGCCGTCGCGCCCCCAACCGGCCCCTGCGCCGCTGCCGCGCCCTCAAATGGCTTCACCGCCTCGGTACCCTGATAAGGCCCCCGCGGTCATCTAACCCCTATGGGAGGGTCAGCACACACTGCGATCCACTTCGTGCCCCTCTGGTGTTGACGGTTATTCTGCAGAGCCCGGGAACCCCTGGGGCTTCTCCTTGCACTTTCATCTGCTCCCCCTTGGTCGCTCTTTTTTTTTTTTTTTTTTTGGGGGGGGGGGGGTAATGTAAGGAGTGCTAGGCACTCCTCACCTGTTTTCACTTTCTTTTGATTATTTGAGTTCATGCGTTTCTCATTTAGTTTATGTATTGGTTATTTTCATTGGTTACTTTTAGTTTGCACGTGATCGAAGTTTTGTATTTAATCTTCTGTTTCCGTTTAGTCTGTGTTCCGGCATTGTTTTGGTTGGTTGCGTGTTCGGTTCAGAGTCCATGTGCCAACTCAAAATAAACTCTGTTCACCTTACCTGCGCCTCCTGGATCCTTTCTGCACTTCATTTTCGTCTTTATGGACACGCGTCTGAAAACGCGGACACGGGGAGAACATGGAAACTCCACCCAGATTGGGATTCGAACCAGGAATCCCTAGCGCTGAGAGGCGAACCTGTTAACCACTAAGCCACCGTGTAGCAGATGGCCTACAAATAAAATTTTGAGAGGACAGTGAAACAGTTAGGTCGGACACTGTAGAGATGTGTAATCCAGCACACCAAATACAAATTTTAAAGAAAAAAAGTTGAATGCAAGAATTACTAAGGGTGGCTATGTCACAGCAAATAAGTCTAATAGGAGCTACAGGAAATACTACACTGCCCAGTCACTCAAGGAGGTTGAGAATTATGTTCATCTAAACTTGTGTTATGGGGCACATTGCTAAAAAATATATTTAGGCATGCCAGACCCAAACTGTGAGATAGAAACACAAGAGAAAGAGACCTTTAAACGGTTTATTTTTAAACCTTAAACAAATCTAACAAAAGCCTTAAAGATTATCTTAGGGCACATGTACAACTTACATATAGCACATAGACTATACGATACCTAAAATACACACATGACCCCTACAAACAGAAACATACAACTGCTCTTAATATGCCATAGTGTAGATGCCATTTTTTTCAGAGAGTGTGCACACTCTAGAAAAAGTAAAGAAACTTAAGTCAATATCATTTCAATAAATTCCATATTTTGTGCCCAAAACAGCAGCCAGTTAAGGACATGGTAGCCATAAACTTGGAGGAACTTGGTAAGGCTGTAAACTTCTGTCTGAAAAAACTCTGTGTTTTTGTCTGTGTTTTGTCTGTGTTTTGTATTGTCCCAGTGTCTTTACTCAAAATCAGAAAGGCTTTTCACTGCTAAAAACCGGTACAAATTATTGGCTTCAGATGCAGCTGCAGATGGATGCACCTGATTCTCATTATCATCACAGCACTGCATACTGCTGACAGGAACTGCATGGCTAGAGGTTAAAGAAGCTTTTACCCATGGATATCATGTTACACCATATAAAGGTAAAAAAAAAAAGTGTTTTAAGTATAGAATGAATTTTTTAACCTTTTTAACACTCCAGACATGGCTTAGTGGTTAGCACGTTCACCTCTTAACACTACGGATTCCCAGTTCGAATCCCAAATCCCAAAAGTTTCCTCCCACAGTTCAAAAACAGGGATCAAGGTCAATTGAATTCTCCAAATTGCCCCATATTGAGTGTTTCTGTGTTAGTGACTGTGTGCCCAGCGATAGATTGGCACCCTGTCCTGGGTGTATCTGCCCAGCACCCGAAACGTTCTCCCCTGGATGGACATGGGGAAGCCCCCTGTGACCCTAGTAGAGGCTAAAACGGAAGATGATGGCAGGATGGATGGAAGTAACACTCCAAAAAAAAAAACATACAGATGCATATACAGTCCTATATACTACATCAGTTTGTGTCTGAGTCAAGTAATAAGTATATTAAATATTATAAATATTTTTACATAATTAATACAGCTCGTATGCATACACACACAAAAAAAAAACACATTAACCTGTTAAATCCCACATGTGCATGTAAGATTCGATTGCCCAGCTATTTAATTAAATGATTTCAGATCATAGAGCTAAAATGGTAATTCAATAGTGTGGTAAGATCCTTGTTAAAGCCTTTCCATTTCTGCCCTAACACTTGCCTGGGGTACATTTCCTGACATCACATCTGTTTTAAGCGTGCAATCAATTTGCAGGTTCCGCATGAGATTTATTTATAAAAACACACACACACACACAGCCTGCCCCTGTTGACATTGTCCCGTGCCATTATGCATTTCAGCATGCATGAATTCTATGACCTCATAAACTCTTAGAAGGTGTGTGTCACTTAAGCATTAATCAAGTCATCTAGGGCTACACTGTAGGCAGGATTACCATAGTAATGCACTTGTCAATACTGCTAAGAGCAAAAAGACTGAAATAGACACTAACATCTGAATACAATCAGTGGGCTAAGCGGACCCTGTCTTAATGTACCACATATATTTGTGCAAAATAATCTTTACAATCTGTCCCCCAACTGCCAAACCTCTAAACCTCAGTACTTGTGACCCCATCTTTAATAAGGCTTCAACCTGAATGGTTTATTATAACTTGCAGTTACAGCCCAGTTGTTAAGGAATAAGCAAATGCAGTTTCCAAATAGTTATGTGATTATTCTTATATGAACCCACAAAAAGCTTTCGTGCACAGTGTTCTTTTCAAACTTTAAATTTGAGAGATCGTCATGATACAGAAATATGGTTTTCTAAAAAGCCACTTCAAGCTAAAAAGATCAGTTGGTTTATTCAGTTTGGAAATGTTTGGTGAATCATTTTTCACTCACATGTGAATATTTGACCCAGTAGAACAATCTGAGACCAATATGTCAATATTTTCCTACAACTTCAATAACAACAAAGTTTTTTTTTCTTCTGTGGAACATAACACTAGCACAATTTAATTATGAAATGCATAGGAACTTTGTGTAAGTGAACCATCCTTAAGTGAACCACTAAACCTGAAATGGCAGGCACTTTTAAATGATCTACTTTGGTATATTTAATTTTTTTAATGACTTGTTTAATGTCATACATTTATCATGAAATAAATATGAGTAGAGTTTGAATGTGGAATAGACTTCACCTATGACACACTATTTTATAAGAGGTACTGAGCCTTGAACATTTGTTACTTGTTATTATCAGTGAGAAAATAAGGTTTATGAAAGCCCTGCAGGGTAAAGTAAAAATGTTTACCGTTGGCTTTTGAAAGTAAAATTCCTGCAATGTGTTACATAATCAAAACAGCAGCATGGCCCTTAAATACTAAAATTGTTTTCCTTCCTGTTAAAGTCACCATAAGGGCAATGCATTAAAAAAGAACAAAAAACTATTATCTATTAAAACTATAAAGTATTTATAAAATAAATCTATTATGATACACTTGCATGTTGCATTTTCATTTATGAGCATTGAATAACAGTGAATGATTTTTTTAACTATACATTTTGATGGAGAACAAATTAATAGTTTTCAAAGGCAGTAGGAGGTTAGTGTGGTGTTGTATTTGATTATTCTATGTGAGAAGTATCAAACAAAAGTCATTTTTGGACTGATGGAATTACAAAACTAAAACAGCAAAACAACTCCAATAAAATAATACATATTTTGAACTTGGGTAACAGTCAGGAAACCCCTTGACAGATTGCCAGTCCAGGGGAATATAACCCCTAAAACATTTGACCTGAATTTTATTTTTGGACAATAAGTGGAACCACAAGCGTCTGAAAGAAATCTATCCATACATGAGCACAACATCCAAGGCTGTAAGTATGAATGCCATTTAAAATATTTTACAAATTCAAAAGAAACTGTGCAACTTTGTGAAAAATCCAATGTTTATGAAAAAACAAATATTACTTTAATTATTTTAATTTAAAATATAAATGTGAAAGAGAGATGTGGCCTTATCTAGAAATGTACTTAAATAGAATAATCACAATGTGCTAACAAATACATGTGGTTTTGAAGCCTCAATGTATGATTTCAAATCCACCCACACTACCATGTAAGCTAGCACAGGCAACAGCAGCTGAGATTAAGGCTGATGATGTTTCTGCTGATGTGACGTGTGGTGAGGAAACAGAAGGTTAAACAAATAAATCTACCCTTATGTTAAACAGGATAAACATTTGTGAAATCCTCAAAAGGACA
This sequence comes from Corydoras sp. C115, assembly GCA_019802505.1. Classification (NCBI taxonomy): domain Eukaryota; kingdom Metazoa; phylum Chordata; class Actinopteri; order Siluriformes; family Callichthyidae; genus Corydoras; species Corydoras sp. C115. Next base: position 136,213 of record JAFMOC010000157.1, on the reverse strand, counting down.
AAACAACATTCACAGTACAGAGGTAAGCTGTAAAAAGTGATCTATTTTGCCTACTGTGGAAAAAAACTAACACAGAGGAATTTGCCCTCCACATTTAACCCATCCGTGCAGTGACATACATACACAGCCTTGTAAATGGCACCTGGAGGGCAAATGGGGTTTGGTGCCTTGCCCAAAGGCATTTCAGCCATAGTACTTGATGGAACCAGGAATCATATCAGTGACCTATGATTACCCCAAAATTATTGATACATTCATACATTTATTATCTTCCAATTAATCTTCTAGTTGGTTCACAGCAGGGTTTCCCATGCCCATCCAGGGGAGAATGTTTTGGGCGCTGGGCAGATATACCCAGGACAAGGTATCACTAGGCACACTTACACAGACACACACTATATGGAGCAATTTAAATCAATCAATTTACCTTGAATCCATGTTTTTAACCAGAGAACTTGGAGGAAGCCTACACAGTCACAGAAAGAACATGGGAACTCCACCAAGACTGGGATTCGCATTCAGCAAACTTCTGTCCAAATGCAAATGCTGGGAAGGATTTAGAGATAAAAACTTTTACTGAACCCCTCTCCCAGGGACAGCACACAAACTAACCACTAAACCTACAGGAAGGTGTGGATCAGGAGCAGACATAATCTTGTGGTTAAGGGACCAGCCTTGCGACCTGAAGGTCCCCGGTTTGATTCCCAGTTCCACCAAGTTCTATGGCTGAAGTGCCCTTGAGCATGGCATCCCAGGCACCTTGTGCAAGGCTGTCCAACATTCTGGGCATGTGTGCTCACTCTGTATTTTGTTGGTTCTATGCTTTATGAAATGGTAGTGGTGGACAAGCCACTTGGTCACTTGAACTCCAATAAGAAATACTGTCAAAAGTGAATGCATGGACTTTGACTACATGCTGTAAAATTAATGACAAATACAATTCCAATCAATGATTATGGCAAGCCAGTGATGAAATCTAAAGAAACGTGTAGCATTGAGCAAGAGAATACCCGAATTCATTGTTCTTGACACAGTCCTGTCAGTCTGCAGCAAATTTGGATACATCATGGTTCAATTTAGGTCACATATCTAGATGAAATCACTGGTACATGTAGGACTATACCCTGGCATGTACAGATACACAACCAGTCAGTCTGGGCCACATAGTCAATGCCCTTTGGCAGTGGGACAAGATCTTTTACTTGTTCTTAGGGCAGTTATTGGCAGGTAAAATAAGTTTCATTTGTGTAATGCCCCAAATGGAAAACTCCTAGCAAGCAAAGATGTTCTATCAGGTTAGGTTCAGGTCTCTGTGCAGGCCAGTCAAGTTCATCCACACCAGACTCTGTCATCCATGTCTTTATGGGCTTTGCTTTATGCACTGGTGCTCAGTCATGTTTGGGAGAGGAAAGGGCCAGATCCAAACTTTTCCCACAAACTTGAAAGCATGGAATTATCCTTTCACTGGAACTAAGGGGTCAAGACCAACTTCTGAAAAACAACCCCACACCATAATCCCCCCCCCCCCACCAAACTTTACACTTGGCACAATGCAGTCAGTCAAGTACCATTCTCCTAGCAACCGCCAAACCCAGCCTCGTCCATCAGAATGCCAGATAGAGAAGCCTGATTCTTCATTCCAGAGACTGTATCTCCACTGCTCTAGAGTCCAGTGGCAGCGTGCTTTACACCACGACATCCGACGCTTTACATTGCACTTGGTAATTGTTACAAACCAGCCCAGAATGTCGCTAGGGGTTGTGGGGCTGGTGACATATAGACGTGTGATTGTGGGTGATTTGGTGGAAGGATTACACACAGGACAGACTTAGTGTAAACTTGGTGAGTTGTATTTACAGTGGGTTAAACATTAAGTGCACAAATAATACAGAAACAAAGAAACTTACAGTTTCTTGAGCCCCAAAAATACCCATACACATGGAAGGTGAACGGTGGACGGTGCCAAAGGAAAGAAAACAACAAAAAGTACTAGTCTGCCTAGTAAGGTCTCAACCTAGCCAAAAAATACACTTGGTGGCACCCGCCCCTAACCTAATGAACTAAACAGAGGCCTTACTACGTGTTTGCACATGTAGAGGCGCGCCCAAACTTCCCTGTCCACCTTCCAGGTACAACAGAGCAGTACCAAAAACACACAACAGGAACTAAGGTGATAAGACACAAAATGGGGCAAACAATCACAAACAAACAGCAGCTTTTCATAGACACAATCATCCCAAAAGTCTCCCAAAAGTCTCCCGCTCTGCTGCCTGGAGTGGTCCTTTTGTTCCTGATGCTCCACCCCTTTCCAACCAGCAGGGCTTCCCCATTGGTTCCCAGTCAGCACCTATGGAGACACAGGAGAAAACCAACACAGAACACACCAGAAAACAAAAGTGCTGCACTGGCACGTAACAGTGATGTATGGCTTGTGTGCAGCTGCTTGACCATGGTAACCCATTCCATGTAGCTCTATGCGCACTGTTCTTGAGCTAATCTGAAGGCCACATAAAGTTTGGAGTTCTGTAGTGATTGATTCTGCAGAAAGTTGGTGACGTCTTCGCACTATGCGCATCAGCATTTGCTGACCCCGCATCGTCAGTTTACATTGGCCTACCACTTTCTGGCGGAATTACTGTCATTCCAAAACTCTTCCATTTTCTGATAATATAGCTGACAGTTGACTGTGGAATATTTAGGAGTGAGGAAATTTCACGACTGGATTTGTTGCACAGGTGGCATCCTATTACAGTTCCACCCTGGAATTCACTGAGCTCCTGAGTGTGACCCATTCTTTCACAAATGTTTGTTAAAACAGTCTACATGATTGATTTTATACACTTGGGGCCATGGAAGTGAAAGGAATAGGTGAGTAAATAATTTTGGCAATATAATGCAAGTACAAGCTCTTAGAGGGAAATTAATGCAAATCTGGAAAGAAAGAAATGTTGTGACATTGCAGAAGTGTGTGGAAACGATGCCACAGGGAGCCTAAGAAAAAGGGCTCAATCAAAATATTAGTGTGACCTTATTTTTAGCCAGGCAGTGTATATTACTTTTATGTTCATTGGATTTAATGAAATTAAAACTATTACTAGTCTCTTGTGGTTCTGTCTCATGTGGTTGAATCTAGCATGCCCACACTACCGCACATCGGTCCTGTAACAGAAATCTTTGGTAATATATATTTGTCTCTTTTTGCTTGGTTTAGTTTAATTTAACTTATTGTTGATCACTAAAATTAATAATTGGAAAATTAATGGATTTTGAACCATTTTACTCATTGTCTAACATTTGTTGGACTGCAATGAACTGGCATCCACCCAAGGTGATAGGACTGAAAAGACCCTAAATGCTACTGGATAGGTAGCTAAAAATGAATGATGAATTAAGGGATGCATTGTTACTAGCAATGTATTGGTACACAAAATTCAGGGTTTGGTTCACTCCGTGGCTTTTACTGTTTTGCAGGTTTGTTTTTTTCAAGATAGCTGTAGTAGAGTTTTCACCATATTACAGCATTTTGTAATATATTTTGCTAAATTAAAGAGTTAAGAAAGTGTATTATAGCATATTCGGTGTTTGAGTGCAGGAAGAGATTATGAAGCCATATAAATAATACAATAACTATAATGTCACTACATTTTTAATGCTCTTTAATGCTTCAGTAATAGATTTGTTCCTGTCTGCTTTCACATCTCAGGAGTGGAGGATTAAGCATGTGCACACTAACTCATTAATAAAAATCATAGGTTTAGTCAAAATAGTGTAAATGTCACAAAGGGTTCTGATAGAGAGATCAGGAGACAAATATGCAGAACACTGGTTATTTATTGAGTGATAAGGCAGAGGCAGGGTAGTACAGAGGGAGCAAGGACGAACTGGTTTCGAGTGCCCGGAGACCAGGATGAGGACTGATACCTGGAACGAGATCCTGGGCAGAGCACAACACCGAGCAAACCAATAAACAGAGATTCAGATAGATAATAGAAACACTGTAGTAAGAGAACCCAACACTGGCTATGCGTGAAGAAAGAGAAACTAAGCTGGTGAGGTGGCCTTTAGTAGGCAAAATAACAAACTTTAAGGAAACACAGAATAGGGTGAAAAGGAGAGTGCAAGAACACACACAGAAGGAAGGTACAGAGATGAAGGTGATATAGAGGATCGGTGAATTGGATGCGCTGTCGAGCAGACCTGAACGGACCTGGAACAAACACAGGGAGGGGAGACAGCAAGAGAGTTAGCATACACTGGATAAGAAAGGGTTAGTTCACCGACAGAGAGCGGGTTAGTAAATAGATCTGAAACGTTAGTATACAGAGTGAACACTGAGTGATGAACACACACAGGTGGTGACGCGCCAGCGGAGCGGGCTAGGGTGAGCGCAAACTCCGCCCCAGCCAGCCGAAGCCGATCCATCTGTGAGGACAAACAATAAACAATAATGCTCCCGGGACACTGAAAGACGGACGTTCACTCATGCACACAAACACATGCTACGCTAAACATGGAAGTGAGTACACAGAAGCTAATGCTAAGCCAAACAAACGCACTCTCACCCAGACAGTATACAGCACAAACAGAAGCGGACAGAGAAAGCTCAGAGTAACAGCAAAAACGCTCGGTATGTGTAGTAGAAACCAGGGACAATACTTCGCACCATCCAGCCTGAAAGCAGGGTTTAAATAGAGATAACCGACTCATCAGAGTAATCAGCCGCACCTGGTGAGGAAGGGAAAGCGGAACTAGAAGGTGGGGCTGAGAGAGCGCGCTGGAGAGAGAGAGACAGGCAGCCTATTTCTTACAGTAAAAAGTAGCGGAGATAAATTGTTTTCATGGGCACTGGTTATCGATGTGGATGATTCTGCTGAATATGCGTTAGTACATTTTAAATGTTTCCACAAAAATACCTCAGAACTGCTGCACAAAACCAACAAACTGTCCGTGTTCAATACCTACTGCTCACATGGAAACCAAAATCCTACAGATTCCATGTATAGTATACACTCGCGGTCCATGCGCCACCCCTGCACTGAGCTACACTTAGTATAGTATGCTTGGTGATGTTTACAGCTAAGGTGAAACTGGGTTGGGTGTAGAACTTGGCTCTTAATTTTAGTTTGGCTTTTTTTTTTTTTTTTTATTATTCTTCATGCAACTGCAGGTACATTGTTACATGTACAGCATGGCACTGTATGAATGGATAAGCACTCTTATCTCACAGCAAGAAGGTCTTAAGATAAAAAACCAAGCAATAAGTAGAAGGTACTTGCTGTCCATGTTCTCTATGTGAACGTGAATCTTTTGTAAAACTGTGTATGTGTGTCTGAGTTGAAGAATAAAAGCACATTTGTAAAATCTTGAAAGTTTATCATTCATTATGGTAATGACTTGCATTCTCTTTTCAAAGATGTGGAATTATTTCCAGGAATCTTGTAGTGCAGTGTAAATACTGTTAGAAACCACTGCCCCTAGTGGATTGTAAAGGACCCTCAAACATGGGTATTGGGTTCAAGTGTTTTGGTTGCCTAATTGGTAGAGGTAGTGCTGTTTGAGAAAGTTATAGGTTGATATCTCTCTCACTCTGACCACAGTTCAGTCCTTTGAAATAACTCTTTCATCTTGCCAACCTCATGATGTCTCTCGTCTTTTGTCTGATGCTGTGTGCACTTTTCTTTTTCACAGTTCTTAATATGAAACAAAGGCAAACCTTTAGAGAGATCATGCTTCCTTCTAACCCCTCCTTTTCTCTACCCTTCTCTATCTGTCATAGCTGGTCCAGGGCTTGATTCAAAAGGCATTTGACATACTTCCACTTGCTGTCAGAAAAAGACACTTACTAACTAACTAACTTACAAACTCCTTAAGATAGATAAGATGGACATGCCATATGAATTATTTAAAAATAATCTTATTTTAGTTTTTTTTTTAATATGACTTTTGCTATATTTCACTTAAACTTAGTCATGCCCAGTTTCCCATGTCACACACCAATTGCTACTACTCCAGCCAAGGTCTCAGAATTGCACTTATTTACCATCATGCATGTAATACCATTTATTTCTCATTCAACAATGCAGAGACATGGTTCAACATGAGGTTCTCAAAACACAGAGACGAACAAATATCCTATTAGACCATACACTTTCATTCATTCATACCCGCTTTATTTATTTCGCGGTGGGGTTCCCCATGCCCATTCCAGGGGAGAACGTCTCGGGCGCTGGGCAGATGCCCAGGACAGGGCGCCAATCTATCGGTCACACAAACACACTGGGGCAATTTGGAGAACTCAATTGACTTGATCCATGTTTTTGGACTGTGGGAAAACCGGAGAACCCGGAGGAAACCCACGCGGAGGGGAGAACATGGAAACTCCACCCAATGGGGATTCGAACCGGGAATCCCTAGCGCTGAGAGGCGAACGTGCTAACCACTAAGCCACCGTGCCGCCGTTGACCATACACTTTATTTTTGTAATTTTGCCAGGGTCCATGATAATATAGCAGTATAATATTCTTTGTGCTGATGTCACACTCGTCTACCGAGGGCTAAGCGCGGCTGCGCAAATGAAGAGCAGAGCCGCAGCGCTCTAACGCGCAGAAGGGAGCCCGGCGCGCAGGTAGCAGGAACACAATTTATTATGGTGTAGTGACACCAAACACACCGGTACATAAAACGAGTGGACATGAAACTAAGACGCGCAACAAGGACGGGAAAACACAGGAAATAAATACACAAACACATCTGACCACGTGCACCAAAACAACCAATAACAAGAAGGGATTAATTAACTAAACTAATGACAAATGAACATTAATTAACTCAAAAGAACGAAAGGAAACACAGAACAGGTGACAGGTGCCCTAGGCACCTGTTACATTACCCCCGCCCCTGCGGTCACGCAACGGGGGGACGCGACCAAGAGAAAAAATGGACGAGGAGTGGGCCACGCCCTCTGACTGCGTGGTCCGGTGGATGCCCTCAGCGGACGAGGAGTGGGCCATGCCCTCTGACTGCATGGTCCGGTGGGCGCCCTCTGGCTGCGTGGTCCGATGAACGCCTTTGGCAGACGAGGAGTGGGCCACGCCCTCTGACTGCGTGGTCCGGTGGACGCCCTCAGCGGACGAGGAGTGGGCCACGCCCTCTGGCTGCGTGGTCCGGTGGACGCCCTCGGTGGACGAGGAGTGGGCCACGCCCTCTGGCTGCGTGGCGAGGCGGACGCCCTCTGGCTGCGTGGCGAGGAGGACGCCCTCTGGCTGCGTGGCGAGGCGGACGCCCTCTGGCTGCGTGGCGAGGCGGGCGCCCTCTGGCTGCGTGGCGAGGCGGACGCCCCTGCTGCTCGGGCTGGGCAGCGTGCGGCCCCTGCTGCTCGGGCTGGGCGGCGTGCGGCCCCTGGACTTCAGGCTGGATGGCGTGCGGCCCCTGGACCTCGGGCTGGGCAGCGTGGGGCCCCTGGACCTCGGGCTGGGCGGCGTGCGGCCCCTGGACCTCGGGCTGGGCGGCGTGCGGCCCCTGGACCTCGGGCTGGGAGGCGTGCGGCCCCTGGACCTCGGGCTGGGCGGCGTGCGGCCCCTGGACTTCGGGCTGGGCAGCGTGCGGCCCCTGGACTTCGGGCTGGGCAGCGTGCGGCCCCTGGACATCGGGCTGGGTGGCGTGCAGCCCCTGGACATCGGGCTGGGCGGTGTGCGGCGCAGGGGCCACCACAGGTGTGCAGGCTCGCGGGTCCGTGGCAGGACTGCCCGCTGGCTGGACCTTGGCGGGAACGCACGCAGGAGGGGCCTCGGCGGATTCATACGCTGGCTGGACCTCGGCGGGTTCGCACGCTGGCAGGACCTCGGCGGGCACGCATGCTGGCTGGGCCTTGGCGGGCACGCACGCTGGGCGGACCTCCTCCGCACAAAGTGTCTCATATCCATACCTCCACAACCACTCATCATCGGAGTCGCCATACTCCGACATCACACTGTTTGAGCCGCTCCCCTGGTTCCGGGATGGCGGGCTCCGCATAACGGTGCACTCGCGGACACGACGGAGCGCGCCGCGAGTACGAGGTTATACGGCCCCCCCAAAGAAAAATTTAAGAAAAGCCTACCTGGGCTCTGGACTCCCCAAACGAATGGCGCGTCTTTCTGTCACACTCGTCTACCGTGGGCTAAGCGCGGCTGCGCAAATGAAGCACAGAGCCGCAGCGCTCTAACGCGCAGAAGGGAGCCAGGCATGCAGGTAGCAGGAACACAATTTATTATGGTGTAGTGACACCAAACACACCGGTACATAAAACGAGTGGACATGAAACTAAGATGCGCAACGAGGACGGGAAAACACAGGAAATAAATACACAAACACATCCGACCACGTGCACCAAAACAACCAATAACAAGAAGGGGTTAATTAACTTAACTAATGACAAATGAACGTTAATTAACTCAAAAGAACGAAAGGAAACACAGAACAGGTGACAGGTGCCCTAGGCACCTGTTACAGCTGACATAAGTGCCGTGATTTATACATTGGGTAAACTAAACAGCCTCTAACAAACAGTTGGCCCAATGCAGAACAGGCACCTTATCATACCAGGAGTCTGCTGTCTACACCCACCTAAAGGCCAGTGGCCACTCATTTGAGGTCAAGGATGTACACATTCTTAATAAATATAAGAGCAGTGGCTTGCACAGAGAGTTTATTTCCTGACAGAAATGATTATATGGGGCTTAGACAATAAAGTATCTCCGTTTTACTTACAGCATGTCTGTGGAATTTGAAGGAAAACCCACACAGGCACTGGGAGGACATGCAAAAAGTTTATTTGATTGTTTGCCCCAATTGGTATTCAAATCCACGGCATTTCACTGTGAGGCAGAAGTACTAACTACCATTCATATAAAAAATATTAATGGGAAAAGGGTCTGACCATTCATGGATTGAGGAACAAGACTTAAGATTGTTAAGTGGACCATTAGGGATTAATGCACATCATTTACCTGTAAGACCAATTGTTGATTTTATTATTAATGCACTATGATTATATTATGAATCTTTGCGTTTTATATATCTGCAGATTTCTGCTCTCATCTGAGACTGCTTAAGTTATTTGTTTGATTGAATATGAGTAATAGCTGAGTGGTCTGTCAATCTGAAGGTTGAGGTTCAAACACAGAGTCCATCAAATGTCTCCAATGTGGACCCTTGGGCAGGGCCCTTATCCCTGAAATCCTCAGGGATGCTATATTCTGACTGACCCTGCTTGTAAGTTGCTTTGAATAAAATGTCATGTAATGTAATTCAATGTAGATAAGGCATGAAACATTCCTTCCACTAAACTAGCTATTTAAATTTTCTGGTATTTCCTTATTTCCAAATTTGTTGAGGGCAGAGCCACATTCCCATGTCCTCTGTCAATAGAACAGACACATTGAACATCCAGTACAGCTTACAGCAATGAGAATTTACCAAACTGACAGTTCTGTCAGTGGTGTCTGTACAGTGTGGCAAGTATTTTGCAGTATTGTTCTAGTATTTGGGGAAAAAAATATGTATATAATCATTTTGTAAGAATTATGGCTGATATAATGCCTACCCCAGAAACCCTAGACACAATGATGGAAAACAATACCTCATTGTGAATGGCTTTCCGTCTCACCATAGAACTTACTGTTCCCACTAAATGTATTACAGATGTTGCTGGTATATAGATTAAGTTAAAAAACTACAGTATTCTTTATGAGTTCTACAACTGTCACCACTTTTCACCTGAAGTTTGTTCTTCCTGAGCCATAGGGTGCCAAGAGCCCACTTGAATGGCCAAGTATTTTCAGTGTTATGGGAAATGAATCAGTGCTTACACCCAGCCACATATTGTGGTAGTAAATTTAGCAACAGATGATAAGGATCCAATAAGGGCAATAGACAGTTCATGAGATGAGATAAAGGGCATGGAAATGAATTGCTCCCCTATAGTCGTTTAGTTATCACTACCCCAAGGGCAAATGCTCCAGAGATTCAATTGCTCCTGTTACTGCTTTCTGGCTAGATGCATTTGGTGCACAGTTTCATGAACCTCTTCTCTTTGGCAGTTCACATTGCTGAGTTGCAGAAAGTCAGGTGGTAGGAGAAATGAGGGTATATAAGTGGGAGAACAGCAGCAGAAAGGAAACAGACAGAGAAAAGAAAAGAGCAAATAGGAAAGAAAGCAATCGGTGTCTAGGTGTAAGTGGACCTAGTATAACATTGCTAACCCGACTTGTCAGTTATGACAAGTACCTTCATAAGTATTCTTAAAATTATACCTAGAAAAATTCTTGAATTACAATTTTTATTGTTAAAACATAAAAATATATATATTTTAGAATAGTTTGATCAAACTACAGGTGCATTTGATCTTGATCACCTCAAGATTCAAGAGTTTTATTGTCATGTGCAGAACGTAAACACGTGTTACAGTGTACAATGAAATTCTTATTTTGCAATTACCCTTTTCACAACATAGTTGTGATAGTTAAAATAAGATTCATTTTAATTATATAGTGTTCGTGAAAATTTGTTTGGATTGCAGCAGAGGTAGTGATAATGCACCTTACTGTGTAAATAGCAAGAGCAGCAACCATTACCATTACATAAGTTACTCTCCTGTCATAGGCTCATGGTTAAGAAACCAGCCTTGCAACCTGAAGGTCTTTGGGTTGATTTCCGGTCCCACCGTATACTATGGCTATAGTGCCCTTGGGCAAGGCACCCAACCCCTGTTTCTTCCCTGGCACCTTATACAAGGCTGCCTGCTCCGGGAACTTTACCAGTGTGTGTGTGTGTATATATGTGTTTCACTGCATGGATGGGCTAAATGTGGAGGAAAAATTCCTGTGTGTGTAAGCTCAGTAGGAGAAATAGAGATAATTTTATCACTATTTAACAGTCGGTTATAAAGCACACGTGCATTATTATAAATTACATGAAAGATAAATAAATTATAAATAAATAAATTATTTAACAAGTAGTAAAAACAACCTGAAAAGAGTTAAAAATAACAATTTATCAAAGTCAAAATTCACATATTTTTGTAAATTTATAAAACAATATAATCTATTTCTCATATTAAATAAGTTTTTAAAGTATTGCAATTTGTTAAAACTATTTCCTAATAATTGAAAGGCTAATCTCTACTGTCTAATCACCACATTGTTTGCTTCCTCATTTACATTATCTCTGACCAAAATAGATCAAACCCCAAATTGCTAAATAGTATGCCTTTAATGTCCTAACACCAAAAAACACAGGCCTGAAAATATGTTGGTCTTTTTATTTATAGGTGTGTTAAAGTTTTACATGGAATATTTATTATTTTCTTAGTTTTTATTTGCAAACTATTTTGAATATATATATATATATATATATATATATATATATATATATATATATATATATATATATATATATATATATTATTGGGGAGGGGCGGCACGGTGGCTTAGTGGTTAACACGTTCGCCTCTCAGCGCTAGGGATTCCCGGTTCGAATCCCCATCTGGGTAGAGTTTCCATGCTCTCCCCGTGTCCGCGTGGGTTTCCTCCGGGTTCTCCGGTTTCCTCCCACAGTCCAAAAACATGGATCAAGTCAATTGAATTCTCAAAAAATTGCCCCATATAGAGTGTGTGTGTGAGTGAGTGTGTGCCCAGTGATAGATTTCCGCCCTTTCCTGGGTCAATCTGCCCAGCACCCAAAACGTTCTCCCCTGGATGGGCATGGGGCACCCCACCGCGACCCTACTAGAGGATAAAGCGGGAATGAATTGATAAAGCGGGAATGAATGAATGAATGAATTATTGGGGCAAAAATTAGATTTATGTTTTGTAAATTATGTTATGTAATAAAAAATGTAGCTTAACCTGTGGTTTATTTATTTGGGTTTTATTTTAAGAGTGCAGTTGGAATTAAAAAAAAATCTCACCTTCTATCAAACCCCAATTGTAAGACTGGATATTATGAAGGCTTTTGAAAAATACTCACAACATAATATTTCTTAAAGTTTCATCATTGTTAAACATGTTTGTAAATCAATAAGATTGCATGTTATCAGGAAACACAACCAGTGCTTATTCTGCTAATCTGTCCTATTACACCAGCATTTTCAGAAGTATCTCTATGAATATTAAGCTATGCATTATTTACTGTGGTGGTGCCACAAGGTTTTAGATCCTTAATTTATGTGAAAGTAGGCCACCAATACAGCAATGTAAAAATCCTTGGTTGCAATGAAATATGTTTAATTAAAATCCCTACTTAAGCAAAAAGACAATTAGTATTAGAAGCAAAATAAAGTCAATGTGGATTTTGTGTTATTGTATATATGGAGAGTGGCATGATTTTAGCAACTGGTTAAGCATGAACTACTTTATATTGACAACTTAAAGTCGTAGGCTCATGCAATCTTAAAATAAGAAGGAAAACATGTCAGTAAAGTTCTGATGATTCAAATTCGTTTTTAGTGTCTGAACTCCTTCTCTGATTTGTAATATTTGTTGATGTTTATATTTTTTGCAATCATACTTTTCAAAAGATCTTTTTGATAAGACGTTAATAACTCACAGGAATCTAAATGGTAAAAGACAAAAAAATTTAAACTTCTGTTTTAAACAATCTCTGTAATTGAAAGACTTGTTACATATTGTCTTAAATATTTATCTTTAAGGATATTAGTAACTAAAGTAGATTAATTGTTGTTGTGTGGTAGACCAGTACAATATATCTGTAGAAAGTCTTGTAGAAAATGGTAGAAATATAATCAAGTAGAGGTATAAAATACCATAACATTTATATAATGTTCTCTCATTTGTGAATGGCTTTGGCTAAAAATGTCTGCTATATGACTAAATGTAATGTAAATGTAAATGTATAACATACATTTGCAGTTAATTAATGTTTCTTTTTAAAAGTTTTCACATACAATATTTATTTTTAACAGCTTTTTGTTATATATATACAGGCCCTGGGAGTTTTTGCTACATTTGGGGAATGGGATCTGGTATGGAGAGGAAACAGGGTGGGGGAGGGAGGGGGGGTTCTCTAATCTGAATAGCACTTCAGAGTCCTCGTCTCGGTGTCTCCTTAGTCTTTCCATCCTCACTGATATGTCTCGCTGGCAAGAGATGGGGAAAAATAAAAGAGGAACCCACTGAGGCCTCGTGTTAACAGCTATACAGATGCAAGTGAATTCTAGATCCATTAGGGTGGTTCTCATAACCACTAATTACCCAGAGGACAGGAACTGAAGAGGCAAACACGGTCTTCTTATGATCCTCTCCTCTCGCGAGCACTTTAAAATATTTTTTAATACTTTAATGTTATTAATTAAGATACAGCATTATAATGTGGGTAATTCTACTCCACATTAGCCTACTGTATAAATATGACAGTTTATCTTATATGCCAGGACTAACAGATGATAAAACACGTATGCGTATTAAACATCTTAAAAATGAAAGTACATTAAACACAATAGCATGTAGAGCGCTGTCTACTGGTTTAAAACATGAACTTATTCATAACTTTCAAAGAACAAAAACTTATTTTCAGGGCTGATATGGCTGGCAAAACTTTTTTTTCGGGAATCTAAAACCCCGTTGCTACAAATTCGTTTTTCGAGTTAAGCATATATAAGAACGACTTGACTTGTAACATACATAAAAACTAAATCATTTTTATCAAAGTTAATTCTCTTCAAGAATATATAGCACCCAAACAATCTTAAGAATGTTGCTGTGTTGCATTATACTATGTGGCTTATTAAATGTGTCGAACAAAAGATCAGTTAAACTGAGCAAAAAAACTCATTTCAAAAAAATTGTGATTGATGATCTTGGGACCATCCAGCACTTTTCAGTTTAAATATCAACCAGGTAATACTGTGTTCTCTTTAGTTTGGACCTTAGTTAAGTTTAATCATTGTAGCCTTTTGTTTAGTTATAGATACAAATAATTTTCATTTATGAGGGAACAATAAAAAGTGCTAGGCTATTAGTTAAAAAATACAACTAAAATGCTTAATGCTTTCATTGGATGTTAAAGTATATGCCTAGTATACTTATATGGCATGTCAAGTTATTAAAAGTATTTACAATATTTTATATCACAATTTATTGTCCCAACACCTTTCAAAAATTGTCACTGTTTTTTTTCTGCACGTGTTACCCGATTAACCGAACCAGTTATTTAAAACAGGAGCGTTTAAATCTTGGCATGTGACTTTTAAGTTTGAAGTTAAGCACTTGAACTGCTAATTAATAGCGGTACCGTGATGTTAGATTTTTTTGTGTTTGTGTTGTATTGTTTGTATTGCCCAGAAGGTACTCGCCTGTCACCGAGTTAAACTTGTTAGATCTTACTGACTTTACTTCCCATTTGTCTTTTGTAAAATTTAAAATAACTCCAGACTAGTGTTATTTTTATATACAAAATAAGCGGGAAAAAGACTTGCGCAGTAATTTTTATGAATATAAAAATAATAATTTTAAGTTAAGGGCTGGATTTCCCAAAAGTGTCGTAGTGCTAAGTACTTCGTAACTTCGTACTTAAGAACATTCTTAAATTTACGAGCCTTTCCCGAACGCATGCGTAACTTAAGTCGTTCTTAAAATCGCTCGTAATTTACGAGTACTCAGACACACTCGTAACTCACTAAGAAGTTCGTATCTGGCAGCGCACAAAGACTCACAGATGCACTGGTTGTTTAAATCGCACAGAAATAAAATAAGCAATAATATTATCACCTGGAATTCGCAAATTTAATCACGTATTATTTTATACATTATCATTATTTTATAGATTTAAATCTCTCTCACACACACACACACACACACACACACACATATATATATATATATATATATATATATATATATATATATATATATATATATATATATATATATATATATATCTTCCGCTTTGTCCTATATTAGGATAGCGGGGGTGGGAGGGGGACTCGGGCGCTGGGCAGATACACCCAGGACAGGGCACCAATCCATCGCTGGACACACACTCACACACGCTTTATATAGGGCAATTTTCATTCATTCATTCATTATCTCCCGCTTTATCCTCTATTAGGGTCGCGGTGGGGTTCCCCATGCCCATCCAGGGGAGAACGTCTCGGGAGCTGGGCAGATAGACCCAGGACAGGGCGCCAATCCATCGCTGGGCAATATAGGGCAATTTGCAGAACTCAATTGACTTGATCCATGTTTTTTTGGACTGTGAGAGGAAACCAGAGGAAACCCACGGGGACACGGGGAGAACATGGGAACTCCACCCAGATGGGGATATATGCATTAGGGGATTTAGGTATTCACCTGAACGCAGCAGTGCCATAATTGTTGTACGTGCTATGCTACACAACATTGCAGTTGGTGCTGGCTTAAATCTTCCTGATGAAGAATGTGAGAATGAAGAGAGTGAAGACGGCATTCATGTTCCTGCCAAATACAGTTTATGCCTGATCTAATAGTTGAATTGCAAGCACTGTTCGTTTGTGATACATCCTCCACTTTCTTCTTTGTTGGTGGATCTCGTGCTTTGGAAAATAATGTAATAATGTAAATAATTTGTCTTTTTGTTCTACTTAATCAAGCATCTTATTTAATTTGCTTTCAGAAAAGTGTATATTACGCTGTTGGTTTGCAATGCCAACAGAATAACTGAATAATGCATTCAGGTTAAAAGTGCACCCATTGATAAGCTTGCTTGGTAAGCGATAGGTCAAAAATTGGTTGTTTCTTGCTAGTAGCCTAATTTAAATATGATTATTTATTGTTTATATAGTTTTTTTATTATATTTTAAATTAATTGTTTATTTTTTGTGCATTATAATGAGAGATTGTGTGGTAATCTCTGATTCAGTTTTCACTGACGGTGCCTTTTCAGGGGCGGAGTCCACAAAGAACGACTTAAAAGTCTCTCTTAGTCTTTAATGATCAATGTAATAGAGGCGACTGAACAAGCTTTTTGTAAAGTGTGACCATTTAAACATCCGAATGCATAGTGAAAAAAATGCATAGTTTTTTGCTTTTTTGAAAGAATTGTCCAAAATTTGTTTATATTTAGTACAAGCACAAGCAAACGACATTGTGTATATTTTCGTAATAAATGTAAGGTACTAACATAACCAAGCAATAATAAATTTAATGTTTTTTTCGTATCGATATTATTTTGCTTTTGGCAAGACCGGTGTCTCGTGCTTAATGGACATTTGGAGACTTTTAATTGGACATGTTGCTGGTCGAAATAGCAAAACACTCTCAGGCGCCATTGGAAGGTCAATTCAGCAGATCGAAGTCTATCCGATTTAATTACGCACGGGCCTATTTCACGCGGCAATTAAATGTTAATTAGAAGTCTTGGTTGGTTGTACAGCAGTATGAACGTTTCAAAGTTTTTAATAGGGTTATTCTCGTTCACAACCAGCGTCATTTCTATTTCAGAATTTTAGTAGGCCTATGTAAATCTGTTAAAGAACCTTAGGCTAATTCGACAGGTCTTGCAGGATGCTACAGCTATCAAGGAATTTAAACTAAACCCTGGTAACTTCTGACCTGACTAACTCCAAAATCCAAAGTGCTAAAAAAAATCTAATTCATAGAAAAAGTGGGCCTACATAGCATTTCTACAAATCCATTATAACTCGACTATTTAAATTATGTTAATGATCTTAATTAGCTACATTCATTCCTTTTAAGTAGCTGTATGTGAAAATGCTTCAAAAGCAGTTGTAAATTGAAAGCTCTTTAAAGCATACTTTAGACCGTGTAGTCTGAGTCGGTTTTTCAAAGCATCCATGCAAATATTTAGCTGCTACAAATCTAGGCCTAGTGATTTTTCGTTTCTGATTTGACAAGAGAGCGAGACACGTGGCGTGTAGAAAAGATGTGGATTTTATTATGAATCGAAAACACTGTGTTCAGGTGACTCACGTTTTACAGTAATAAAAAAACGTTTAAATGTATTTCGTGAAATTACAGGAGATTCGAGCCTGCCGTCGAGGTACGTTCACTTTTACCGTTTCAAAAACACCAAGGGTACATAGAGATCCACATGATTTTACACAGTGAAGAAAAGCAAAACGAGGATAAGCCAAACAAAATGTTCCCACAATGACCGTAAAGCACAACCGAAATCAATTTCTTTTGACATATCGTACATGTTGCCGTACCGCGTCGATCAAATTTTTTTGATAATCCATATGGGAACGACTTTCCCTTAATTCTGCACATTAATAATTGGACCCCCGTGTAAGTTGCAAAACTTGGATTCTGTAATGAACCTGATGCGTGATTAGTTTCACCATACACTTAGTAATAACAATAAGTAAAATGTGGTTGAAATGTGGTTTTAAGGTCATTCACTCTTACTGCACCACCACCGGCTTAAAACCTCAAACAACATTCAGGTTCGGGTTCAAAGTTCTCCCAGGTCCCTGAACTGTGCTGGGCTGACGTCCCAGATGCGCGTGCCATTCTGCCGCGTGATGGGCTCGTTCCTAGGAATGACCTTTATAACGGCCTTTTCTTAGTCCTTGCGCTCAAACAAACGTCGACGTTTCCCGATCTCGAGAAACTGGTTTAGATAAAACGAGGCCAGCCTCTTTGTTTTTCATCCAAAGATAACTAATAAGAGAAGAATTCAAACAAACGCAGAACTGCTCGCTTTGTCACACAAAAGACGAACGTTCCAGCTGCGTGATTACGGAACCAATTTGTCTTGGACAACGATTCCGCTTAAAATCTGTCCTCCTTATTGATAATACAATAGTATTAGGAGTTCCTTGTCGTGGTCGTTGCTAGGTGATGGCAATTTCATTTCGATGTCAAAGGTGGTGTTCTTGGATTTGTCCGTTTTCGTCTTATAAATAGGTCGTCCACTTATGAAAAGGGTCTTTCATAAGTAATATAAATAAAGTCCGTGGTTTCAGCAATAAGTGACTTTAGTTGTTCGTCTGCTTTTCGCTTGGCCCGTGTCACAGTCCGAGCGCCGCCGCGTGTTTTTTAGCCTTCAGTCTGAGGTCTGCGATGCTGGAGTTCTTGTTGCTGTTCTTGGCGGCCGCTGCCGCGGCAACCACCGACGCTGCAGACGCAGATTCCGCCGCCAGGGTGGCCAGCGGCAGCCCGAACGGCGGGGCGGGGAACATCATGTAGGGGGCGTGCGCCGCCAGGTGAGAGTGCAGGTGGTGGTGCGCGTGTGCCACGGCGCTGTCCAGCTGCAACTGCGCCTGCACCTGAAAGGAGAAGGGGGGTACGTTGCAATGACTATCCTACAGACGCACGAGTGGGGAGAGAGGAGGAGAAATACATTAAGTCGGCTGCTGGAAGGCCACTAGGATCCTACAGACGCACTAACGAAAACGCTTTGGCATTTTAACAACAAGAACATGGCGCAATAGCTCATTCTACAACTCTAACAATATGCCATCCTCCCACCTTTGTATGGTTGTTACCCGGTGAGGACGAGTGTCCTCGAACGAATTCCATTAAATTGAATTTACTTGAAAATTTGATTTCGAAATCACATTATTTTTTTATATCCCACTAAGACCCGAACTGGCTGCACTGACCCTTTAAGGAAAAAATATGTCGATATCGCTGAATATGAAGTGAAATCGAACCCTATGAAAATCTAAGATAAACGGGATAGATATTGTACGATGTTGATCAAATGATTTAATCGGTTCTGTAGTGAACATGAATTTTGCATTTATTTATTTACATTTTTTGGAGACTGTTTACTCAGATTGTATTGTAGCAAGATTTCAAATAAAAGCTCGTCTATAATGCGTGTGATGAAGTAATCGTGAGACTGTAGTAGTGCAGTTTTCACGTCTTAAAATTTGCATCCATAGATTGAATTGCTGACAATTTTAAATTTTGTGTCCTTGTGCTCATTAACTAATTAAATATATAAATATTATATACAAATAAACATATATTCAGGGTATATAAACTCATCATCCACTATGCGCCTTGGTCCAGTGATTTTGGATTAGTAGTCTTGCGGTATAAATAGAGCCTGCAGCCCTGTATAGGTAGATCAAGCACGTGTCAATACTCTTTATGTAGGGCCTACTGATTTGTTAAAGATCTCACCCTTCAGAAAGCACTTGCCTGTTGGAATGGCATGCGCAAAGCTCCCACGTTGACATATGGCGCGACGCGGCACGCTTCAAACTGACTCGCAGCTCCGATGAGTACCCCTGCAACGAGAGAAAGCGTGTCACTCGTGTATTGGAGCTGTTTCCGACACACTTCAGTCCCAGCACGGTCCATACTGCCAGCAGCGAACTAACAAAAACACTGCGCACCGGTATGTGTCTATACATCAACCACCTAAATATTATCTGTGCATTAAAACATTAAACGGTGAACAAAAACATCTACCGGTATTTATAACGGATTCCTAAATTAACATTGTTTTATTTTATGGTTGATAAAACGACGTATATTTAAATACATTGTTTTAACATTAGCAACATAAATAAACACAATTAAATAAAGAAGATAAAGCAATGCACCTTTGTGTAATTGATTTTCCTGTTTTCTGCACTTGGCCCTTCGGTTTTGGAACCAAACCTAAAAAAAAAGAAATCAATTAACGCTTCTGTTATTTCTAGCAGCGCGTACATTGTTACAACAAGTCGTCAACCAAGCAAAAATAATATACCATGAAAACTACAACCAAAATGGATAATGCACAGAGTAAAAATAGGGAAAGGAGATCAACTACGCGAGGACAGAGTATTCCCTGTAATCCCCGAGGACCCTGAATTATTTATGACGTTTAACCCCAGATTTTATTTATTAGGTTTTACAGCAAGCAGGCGGTAATATGAATAAAAAACGTCCAGCAAACCACAACACGAAACTATTTGAAACGTGTATATGAACGAAGCAAAAAAAAGCAAGCGCTTTATCGAAACGAGCCTCTTATTGCAAGCTATAATAAACTGCCTTTCTCAGCATCGGTTTCATCTTTCAATCTTTGAGCCAGAAGAAGCTAATCGACTGTCTGATACCAAACACCAGCATGACATTATAGCCTTGGACATCCGAGCAAGGCTATCTGACTCTCCCATTAGTAGGTAGGCCAAATTAATTACCTTTATCCGCAGGAAAATTCGTGTTACTTGTGCTTTTAATGACGCACGGCTCGGCTTAATTACTGTCATAACAAGTTCGCCACAAAGCCCGTTTGAAGATGCGCGATTTTGACCCGATAGCTTTTATGGAAAATGTTATTTTTGTCATCAGTAGCTGGGATTTTGAGATTAGGCGTCTCATTACTATGTTAATCTCTTCTGAATCCCCCCACAGAGAACCACACAGATGAACCCGGGGCACAGTTTATTAATTTGATTCAACTTGCTGTTAAGGACATCTAAAGTCGCTGAAATGAAATTATTGGATTTAGATAAACAATTACTACCAGCAATTCTGCGTTAAGCAAATTGGAAAATTAGGTTAGGTTAACCAAAGATGCCTCATGTAGGACCGGTACTGATAAAAACGAATGACACACCAGCCTGCTTTTTATAATTTTTAAACACAAGCATTAATTCATATTTTTAACTTCGTTCACAAAGAAATTTTGTCCCTAGATAATACGTAGCCATGTGAGATGCTGTTGGCGTGCGGTGTGGTCGTGTCCCTGAATGCTGCTGAAGATGAAGAATTAGATCTTTATTTGCGTAAAAATAATTTATAATGTATGGTAATCCGCGGCCTCCCTGTGCGAAGCACAATGTGCTTTTCCCAGTGCGCACTGGGACAAACGGCCAAAAAAGACAGAAAGAGAGAAACGCAGGGCTTTTTTGGGAGGAGGGTCTTTTTTGCCGCTATTTTACAACTTTGATAAAGGGGCTGTATACTTCGAGAGCGAATCATATTATTTCAGGCGATCCAAACTCAATAGTTAAAACGAGATGAAAGACGATATTGTCCGTTTTTTGATCAATCACATCAAGAAGAGATCTGAATGTGCATCGTCATTAAGACTCGGCTCAGTTGCTCGTCTCCCGTTACAGACACAGACTATAAGCCCTTAACGAAGAGCGCTTATGTTTCTGTGCAGATGGTCTTTCTCTTTCGAGAAAAAAAATGCTACAGATGTCGCCTGTGGGAGCAACGTGTCGCCAAAAAAGCTAAATCTCACAGGCTCGTGTGCGCTTAGGGATGCCCAACACATAATCACAGCTAAACGCACTAGAAATGGACACGATGGTCCGGCTATTACATTTGCACTTGAATATATAAACGGGATTCCAAGCGTGAAGTGTGATTTTAATAATAATAATAATAATAATAATAATAATTTGGATACATTCATACAGGTCTATTTGGATATGTTTAATAAAAACGCTGCCTTTGATAAAATTGAAGCAAACATAAATACCTAAATACTAGCTTAGCTGAGAGGACAGTCTCATTTTCTATTTTCATAGAGGGTTTAAATTAGGTTACAGCAGTGTTTACAGGAGGTCATAGTGACGCCTCATTTCACAGGCCTGTTCTAGGTCGTAATTATTAGAGTATATTGTTATATAGTTTCCTAAATAAAGCGTAACACGGATATAAAACAGCGCCTTGCTTTGAAAGCTCCGATTTGAAATTTAGCGTTAAAATTGTACATGGGACGGAAATACTTAGTTTGATATAGAGCTACGAGTCGGAATAACTGCAATAAAAGCTGAAGTCCTACCTGAACGCGCGCCTCCGACAGCCCGAGCCGCTGACTCAGCTCCTCCCGCATGAAGGCATCAGGGTAGTGAGTCTCATCGAAAAGCCTCTCCAGTTCGTTCAGTTGTTCGAGGGTAAAGTTAGTCCGACTTCTCCTCTGCTTGATCTTGGTCTGCGTCTCGTCCTCTATCGGCTTGGCATCCTCTTTCCGATCTTTTCCGTCTAGATTGCCTTTACGGAGAAAGACAGGAGGAGGGTCATGGGTTGGCTACTTTGAAATCGCACGCTACCCTCCCAAATACTACCGCCAAAAACATTCTGTCCCATGCTGATGATGGGACACGCTGCGTTTAGTATAAGATGACAGGTGACATCGCAATGATCTGCAATTCTAACTTCAAACATCGTCAGTCCTAACTGCCTCCAGCTTCAGCGGTGATGACAATCGCGGGTATTTTGTCCTTCTAACGACAGCGTTACACGTTTATTCATCTGATTCTTACGCACACTGTAGATTACACCTTTAAACACCCCTGTTACTACGTCAGGCTGAACGAAACAAGCACACACTACTGTCATCTGTCAAGCATTTATTAGCATACCATTTCCCCAAAACAACAAAACAGCAAATATTCATATTTATTCTATTAATCTGACGTGTAAATTGATTTGTTTTAATACATATTACAAGGCCAATGCTCATAGTAAAAATGTTGTGTTTTAGTAAAGATGTTTCAGGTTATATTATTATTATTATTATTATTATTATTATTATTATTATTATTATTATTATTATTATTATTTGTAGTAGTAGTACCCTAGTAGTAGAAGTAGAGTAGACGGAGTAGTAGCAGTATTATCTGTATTACAATCTTGGTAGTGCCATAAACATACATCATAGTATGTTCAAAGTCACATTTAATCTTTTTTTTTTATCAGCAACGGACAGCTATTTTATTTTGCGTGACTAAAAAACAGTAATCCATTAACAGTTACAAAGGCATTTTCGACTTTATTAAAAAAAAATCTTTGTCTCTTATAAATAAAGCTACTGGTAGTACGGTACATGACGTTTCGACTACAATCGATTTATTTTACTGTCTACCTTTATCACAGTAATTTTATTTAAAAAATCATTTGGTAACTAACTGGGGTGTCAAAACTAGACCTGCCTAAACTTATAAAGTAAATTTTACCTCGGCTAAAATTCGCCTTACTATTTTGGACAATAATTCACAAGTATAGAACAGGTGAAAATATTTGAAAAAGAATATATTTGCTTTATAAATAATATGTCCTGCTTGAATTATTACGCTGTTTGAAAAAGTTCTTGTGCTAAAAATAGAATTATTTTTAAGTATTTTGCCCGAAAATATCACGTATTTCTATCGTTTTATATGAGCTTTATGCTTTAAATCTAAAATTCACCGACAAACAAGAAGAGCTGTTAGGCCTGTTAGGAATTGAGTTGTTTTGTAGCGTGAAGCCCAGTTAAACGACAGGAATAAGGGATATTTTTGGGGAAACGACTGTAAAATAATTGTTCTATATATTTTTTACCAGCTGTACAAAGAACTGCATTAGACGGAAGGTGAAGGAGGACTCACCGTCAATAAGTTTGGGGCTGCCCGTGTCCCTGGTTCTCTCCGGTCCGGTCATGTCTAATTCTCTGACCGGTGAGCGCGCGGCTCCTCGTGCTATAAGGGTGGCTTCCTCGCGCCCTGCCTCTAACGGGAGCGCGTCCCTGCCCCGGGAGCCCGTCTCCAGCACCTCCCGGTACGTGATTGCCTCCTTCTTCTCTTTCACTTTCTGGTCAAAGGATTTGGATACGAATGCGGTGAGTTCTTCCATCACTGATCCCAATACCGAGGAAGGAAAGAGCCGCCAGTCTTCTCACTCACTTTCTCGAGCTCACTTCTTCAGCTTCCCACGTTAAGACATCAATCGCGCCGCGTCGTCTTCCTCTTCTTTTATTTGACCCAAATGCGAGTTGATGCGGTTTGCCAACTCTCGACAACGCCGATTCCTTCTCCGGTCGCGGGAAGTTACAGACCTGCTGCTCGCTGATCCGCGATTGAAGTCACACTATTTATACTTCGCAACGCCTGGCCCCTTGATCCGTGCAAATTACCTCCCCTCAGGAAGCAGGGATGAGCCCCCTCCTTCCCTCCTTCTCCTTCGGAGCCGTGCGCTAACGGGAGGGGGACTTTATCAACCCATCACATTCGTCTCATCCTCACAGGATGCTATTGGTCATTGATCCGAGATTGACAAGACGGACAAATTAATGGCATTTAACCACATATTCGCTCGCGTTTGTCCCTAGTTCGGTTCCCTTTTTCAAACACAGCCAGTGATGTGCCGAGAAGATAAAAAAAAGGCAAGCAGCGCTCGTTCGGGGTGTCTTACCCAACTACCTGTAATAACCAAACGTGCAATATTGGAGAATCCTTCAAATCTGGATTAAAATGTGCTTTATTAACAACAAAATAAGTATTTTTTATTTACTATATTATTTATTAAAAATTAATTAAGTATAATATAATAATAAATAAATATCGGATAATACATATGTAAAGATTATTCTGATAATTAGGCTGTGGCTGAAGAACGTTTATGGGGAAGTTTGGCATTCCGCGTGTATGCAAATTCTTTCTGTAACTATAGGCTAAATATTCCAATTCCCAGAGGTAAGGTGCAATTGAAACCTTTATACCTCGTTAGAGATTTAATTGCGGAGTATTTTGTTTTGATTCAGCGCTGCAGGTGGTTAATTACAGCGGACTATATGCACACAGCTAAAATTATTATAGTTTGAAAAAAGAATAAATTAAACATGTGAGTCGAAGTCAGGCAGACGCCTCTGGGGATATAGCAATTTGGAGGAAATTAAAGAGACAAAAACAAAACAAGATAAGATATCTACCAAGAATATAATTTGGGTGAAAGTCAAACGGGGGCTTGTATTGATAATCTATATGAAATACCTCTTACCAACAACTGACCATATTAAATATTTATGTGCTATGGTTTGAACTTCGTTTCCCGGCGCCTTTTGCGTTTAATGGCAAAGAAGACGTTTTTGTTTTTACACATTTTTGCTCATGAAACCTAAATGTAAAATTACAGCTTGGAATCGACATGATCATCTAAATGAAAATTAAGTCGTTTATACACGAAAGGGAAAATGCTTTTAATATTGTATAGAAAAACAAGTTGTAATATGGGTAGTAAAACGTTACCTATAGAATTTCTCATATTAATTTAGGCTTGTATAATAATAATAATAATAATAATAATAATAATAATAATAATTATTATTATTATTATTATTATTATTATTATTATTATAACAACAATAAGTATTATCATATAATAATAATAATAATAATAATAATAATAATAATAATAATATTATTATTATTATTATTATTATTAATTATTATTATTATTATATTATTTTAGTAGTAGTAGTAGTAGTAGTAGTAGTAGTAGTAGTAGTAGTAGTATCTTTACAGTTTGTTTTGTTTCCCTGTAAGAAAAAGTCGATAAAGTCATGACAGCTATTTTACCAATGAGCTGATACACACATCAACACGTAATCGGGTGTTCAACACACATAAATAAGGTAGTATTAACAGTAAATTGGATAATTGGATCTCTGTAAGCATCGCTTTCCCTGTCCTCGTCAACAATTTCCATAAACCCAAAGAGTGGATGTTTAATCAATGATTTTTAAAAGTATTACTTTGCTTTGTTCTCCGATCAAAAATAAACTGATTTAATAATTGGAGTAAATGTGTAGTTGGTATCTACGTACAAACCAGAGTAAACAAATCCATAAATGAATGTTAGTGAATAAAGACATAAGCAAACGCACCAGTAAGTAAAGACATGTACGTGAATCAATTAATAAAAAAACCTAATTTAATGTGTTAAAACCCGTATTAGTGGAGAGCTAAGTACAAAAGGGAATTAATTGGTGTATATGTTAATTTAAGATAACCATGTTAACATTAATGTGTAAATGACATTAAAGGTAACGGAAAAATAATTTGCAAATTTGTGTAGACATAAATACACATTATGAAGGATTAAATATTGGTGGACCTATAAGCGAATATTCAATAAGATTTTATATTTTAATGTTTTGGGCAATTGAAATAGTTTCAAAGATGTTTTTTGGAGTTGAAACTCCTTTATATCACGTATAATGTGAAATCATAATGTGACATGCAAAGTTAGATGCAAAACATACATTAACCTTCACCAACGTGCAACAACCCAAATCCTGAACGTTAATATATGTGCAGTTTTTAGGTATTATCTTAATGTTGTTGAGTGAAATAATATCAAATTTGGCCTAATGTTTTCATCCAGTCAATTCAACATAATTTAAAATACTTTTTATAATTTGTGCTCTAAAAGATGTCTGTCCATCATGTATTACAAAAAATTAATCACATTCGCCTCTCATCCCTGGAGATTCCAGGTTCGAATCCCAATCTGGGTGGAGTTTCCATGTTCTCCCCGTGTCCACGTGGGTTTCCTCTGGGTTCTCTCACAGTTTAAAAACGTGACCCCCCCCCCCCCCCCCCGCGATCCTAGTAGAGGATTAAGCGGAAGCATATAATGAATGATTGTAAATAATTTTTTAAGTAAATGCAGGTGATTGAACTGAATCTGAAGCCAACGCACAGTTGTGCGGTAGTGCAGTCACCTCCCAGAAAGAACGCACTGGGTTTGATTTCCACAGACCCCACTTGATCTCCTGTGTCTGCTGAGTTCTCCATGAGACCCCAGTTTCCACCCTGAGCTGATGATCAGAGAACACGGACATGCTCCAGCTGTGAATGTGTGTGTTAACGTGTTTTTTCATGCCTTTGCCTTGTGATGAATGGTGACCTGTCCACGATGTTTCCCCATCTATTGACCAATAAATGCCGGGAAAGGCTTCCCCATCACTAAAAACTACCTACACGGAGCTTTAAATGAATGGAATTCATTTTAAGACTGACTGATTATAAATAAAACGTAGGTGAAATGTTTTTAAAAAGCTTGCATATAGTGAGAACAAGTAGCAAATATATATAAAAAAGTAAATTTATATAAAAAATATGCACCAGAACCGAACAGAATAAACGAGTAGAGAAACGGGATGGAGGGAAATGAGTAATGGGACACGATATTGAAAAGAATATTAGTTAAGCAATATGCATAACGAGTAAATATTAAAAACGACACAGTAGATGAAAGTGTTAAACAAACAAAGTGAGGAATTATGAGAGAGGTAAGCGAGCGTGTGTCTGAATGTGGAGCGAGCGCTGTTGGGCTTTACTACTAAGCGACTGATCTGAGTTCGATTTGGTGGGCTGCTTGGTTTTCGAATCAACGTCGGTCGGTGCGATTAGTAATGTCTGTAGAGCCAGTGCATGGCGCCGCTGGTTGAGTTTTGAAGCTGTTGATCTGAATAAGAAGCTTTCTTCTGCAGGTAAGAACTGCTTACTAATTATTATTAATTCTCCTTGTAGCGGTGATCATTCTGCAATGTAACAACGACGTGATTTTAAGTCGCCGCGTGATCTCAGGCTTAAATAACTGGCTGTTATTGTTTTGGTTAGCATAGTCAACCAGCTGCTGTATATATCCCATTAAAGTTTTAATATTTATTAACTACAGTTTCAATATTGGCACGCAATCTTTTACAACCTTCAAAAGCATCTAATAATGAACACAGCTGCGTTTAATCGATAAATGATGCACCATGTTCCTGAGTTACACGTTATTTTCTTGAACACATGATAACATGAATTAAATCTGGAAAGTTTAACGTAACTTCATTTATTGTAAATCACAATAAACACCGAGCAAAAAAATCAAACACATGACGGACGCATTGTAATTTAGATGATTTTAATAGAACAAGAGGAGACAGTGAGAACTACTTTATAGCGCACACAGTGGGTACGGAAAGTATTCAGACCCTCAGCATCCCATCTTGACAGGAAAAAAAACTGAAATGTAGATTTTTTTTTTTTGCACATGTATTAAAGAAAGAAAAACTGAGACATCACATGGTCATAAGTATACAGACCCTTTGCCGTGACACTCATATTTAACTCGCATGCTGAAAATTTCTTCTGATCCTCTTTAAGATGGTTCTAGTAAGTAGTAAGTAAGCTTTATTTATATAGCAACTTTTACAGATATAGAATCACAAAGTGCTTTACATAGTGCAGAAAATAAATATATAAAAATAATATAAAATGAGTAATAAACTAAGATTAACTAAAAGGTGCTCTGAATAAAAACGTCTTAAGAGATTTCTTAAAAGATTCAGTAGAGTCCAAGCAGCGCAGGGATAGAGAGAGAGCGTTCCAGAGCTTTGGGGCCAGCACCTGAAAT
This sequence comes from Corydoras sp. C115, assembly GCA_019802505.1. Classification (NCBI taxonomy): domain Eukaryota; kingdom Metazoa; phylum Chordata; class Actinopteri; order Siluriformes; family Callichthyidae; genus Corydoras; species Corydoras sp. C115. The sequence goes on along the minus strand of JAFMOC010000157.1, from coordinate 108,092 downwards.
GATCGGTCACCCGAGTTTTGAAATGGGTACGAGGTCCCACCAGCAGCATTTGGTCTGAAGACCTCAAAGGCCTGGATGGGCAAAGAGGATTTAAAAGGTCCCGAATGTATTTTGGGGCCTGACCATGAAGTGCTATACTACTTTATTGGAGTCCAGCTGTGTTTAATTAAACTCATTGGACTGGATTAGGAAAGGCACACAACTCAACTCAATTTTATTTATAAATCACTTTAAAAACAAAAGCGACTGCAACAAATTGCTGTACAGTGTTGAAACTTAAAATGATAAAAAACAAGAATACAATATAAGCAATAAAACAATACATCAAGTAAAACGCTAATAAGGTTATTAAAACCAATGTAAAATCATGGTGTGTTAAAAGCCAGAGAGTAAAAATGCCTATATAAGACCTCACAGTGCATGTCATAGCAAATGAGAATCATGAGGTTGAAGGAACTGCCCAAGGAGCTCAGAGACAGAATTGTGACAAAGCACAGATCTGGTCAAGGTTACAAAAGAATTCCTGCAGCACTCAAGGTTCCTAAGAGCACAGTGCCCTCCATAATAGTAAATGGAAGAAGTTTGGAAGGACCAGAATTCTTCCTAGACCTGGCAGTCCAGCCAAACTGAGCAATTGTGGGAGAAGAGCCATAGTGAGAGGTAAAAAAGACCTCAAAAATCTATGTGGTTGCAGCATTGCGCTATGGCATGTATTTCAGTTGCAGGGACAGGATGACTGGTTGCAATTGAAGGAAAAATGAATGCTGCTAAGTACAGGGATATCCTGGAAGAAAACCTTCGACTGGGCCACCTTCTGGGTTCACCTTTCAACAAGACGATGTTCCTAAGCTAAACACACAGCTAAAATAACAAAGGTGTGGCTTTGGAACAACTCTGTGACTATTATTGACTTTCCCAGCCAGAGTCCTGACCTAAACTCAATTGAGCATCTCTAGAGAGACCTGAAAATGGCTGTCCACCAGCCTTCATTATCCAACCTGATGGAACTGGAGAGGATCTGCAAGGAAGAACGGCAGAGTTTCCCCATATTTTCCCCAGAGTTTCCCCATCAATTGTGAAAATCTTGCTGCTTTATTCCAAAAAAGACCCAGCAGCTGTATGATATTGCACAAATTAAACAACAACATCAGAATAGATATATAAATATACAAAATGTTAGATTAAAATAAAGATAAAAAAGGAGTAAAATATAGAGTATGAAAAAAAGAAATGATTGAAGTTTAAAACAACCAGTATAAATTGTATAAAGTGAGGGCAGTGCAGCATTAGCATTGACATGTGTAGACTGTATTCATTCATTCATTCATTCATTCATTATCTCCCGCTTTTATCCTCTATTAGGGTCGCGGTGGGGTTTCCCATGCCCATCCAGAGGAGAACGTCTCGGGCGCTGGGCAGATAGACCCAGGACAGGGTGCCAATCCATTGTTGAGCACACACTCACTCACACAGACACACTCTATATGGGGCAATTATTAGAATTCAATCGACTTGATCCATGTTTTTGGACTGTGGGAGGAAACCGGAGAAACCGGAGGAAACCCACAAGGACACGGGGAGGACATGGAAACTCCACCCAGATGGGGATATCATAGGTATATATGTATATAAGACTTCATAAAAATAGTATGTAATGATATATATTCATTCATTTACCTTTCGGGCGCTGGGCAGATGCATCCAGGACAGGAAGCTGGGCTCACTCACACTGACACACACACTTTAGAGCATTTAGAAATTTAGAGCATTCAATTTACTTTGAATCTATGTTTTTGGACTGTGGGAGGAAACCGGAGAACACAAAGTAACCCAAGGAGATGAGGAGAACATGGAAACTCCACCAAGATTGGGATTCGAACCTGGAATCCCCAGCGCTGAGAGGCGAACGTGCTAACCACTAAGCCACTAAAATCTTGATCCAATATATAAAGTGGCAAAAATATACAAATATTTAAGACTATCAGATAATTTGAAGATGTTATTAAAGTCAGATGTAAAGTCCTTTTTCACATTAAATTTGATGTACATAAGTCCACCATCAGGAGAACACTAAACAGTTGTGTGCGTAAAAGGGTTGAAAGGTGAAAGTCACAGCGGTCCAAAAAACATTGTTGCCAATCTGCAGACTGCTGAAGATCACATGGACAAGCCAGGAAGTTTTTGTGGATAAATGAGACTGATCTTTGTGGTTAAATAAATAATTTTCTGGTTGTAAAATGAAAAACACTCAACCTTATCTCATCTGTGAGGCACTGTGTATGTGTATAGTAGCTTTGAGAATCAACACTTTGTTGTGATGGTCTCTCAATTCTTACCAAGAGCTTGACCCATTGGCACTCAAGGGGCTCTAGCATCAAAACAGACGGTAGCGCTCTGTTCAGCTGAACCTGACTAAGAGATTGTGAAATTCAACAGTTTCTAAGCAAACTAATTGCATCAAATGAACTGTAACAAACAGAGGTGGTTAGAGAGTCATGTTGGCTGAGTTAGGCTTTGATGCGCCATCTGTGTCCACAGTAAAGGTTACTCTGCACAGCTAGTTTACACCATTCTTTTTCTCCATCTCTAGTTTAGATAGAGTTTCAGAGCATGGGCCGGCATTCTTCAGACAGTGAGAATGACAGCCGTAACCGGCGAACGAAGAAGCACAGAAGGCATTCCTCATCCTCCTCATCCTCCAGCACTTCAGGGAGCAGAGTGACTAGTCGCAGCAAACACTCCAGCAAACGAAGTCGCTCCCGCTCGAGAGACAAGGATCGCAGGTAGGGGTTGAAATAGTTTGCTTTACAGTGTGATAGATGGTATGACATGTTAGTGACAGACTTCAGTCATGTTATGAAAACCGTGTTATATTTAAAGTCATCACATGACATAATGTTAATGCTACATAACTTACATTTATATTGAGTCATTCAGCTAAACAGGATCACCACCAAATATCCTCTAAAGAGGTGCGATATAGGACATACAGCCTTGACAATACAGACATCTCCTACCATGGAGCAATGTGCCAACTTGTCAAAATTGTGGATCACCACTGACAATACAACACATTGTATTAGAAAGTCATTGCAAAGTCATTTGACAATACCAGAGAAAAAAATTTACCGGGATACTTATATGAAAGACCTTTTAACCGCAATAACCAACAAATTATTTTAAACTTTCTGGAACATATCATGGTTTAAAAAAAATGTTTTTTTGGAGAGTGGTTGTTTTTTTTTTTTCTTGGCATGCACACAACTGGTGTTTAGTGTTCTGCTGGTTAACATTTAACATAAATTGGTATACCATTAGTTAAGAGAAAGGATATTATTTGCTTAGAAGTTTAAATTGCGTTCACTTGTGACCTTTCATTTAATTCCATTTGATAAAAACTACGGATATTTTAAAAATGTAAAATCTACAGTCATGGCCAAAAGTTTTGAGAATGATACAAATATTAATTTTTACAAAGTCTACTGCTTCAGTTTTTATAATGGCAATTTGCATATACTCCAGAATGTTATAAAGAGTGATCAGCTTAACAGCAATTAATTGCAAAGTCAATATTTGCCTAGAAAATGAACTTTATCCCCCAAAACACATTTCAACTTCATTGCAGCCATGCCTTAAAAGGAGCAGCTAATATCGTTTCAGTGATTGCTCCATTAACACAGGTGTGGGTGTTGGTGAGGACAGGGCTGGAGAGCAATCTGTCATGATTAAGTAAGAATGACACCACTGGACACTTTAAAAGGAGGCTGGTGCTTGGCATCATTGTTTCTCTTCTGTGGTTATCTCGAAAGAAACACGTGCAGTCATCATTGCACTGCACGTGCACCAAAATGGCCTAACAAGGAAGAGTATCGCAGTCAACAATCTATCGCATCATCAAGAACTTCAAGGAGAGAGGTTCCATTGTTGCCAAAAAAGCTCCAGGGCACCCAAGAAAGACCAGCAAGTGCCAGGACAATCTCTTAAAAGTGTTTCAGCTGCGGGATCGGGCTACCAGCAGTGCAGAGCTTGCTCAGGAATGGCAGCAGGCAGGTGTGAGTGCATCTGCACGCACTGTGAGGCGGAGACTCTTGGAGCAGAATGTCCTCCGAGAACAATTTCTCCCAACCATCCAAGAGCAGTTTGGTGATCAACAATGCTTTTTTCAACATGATTGAGCACCTTGCCATAAAGCAAAGGTGATGACTACATGGCTCAGGGAACAAAACATAGAGATTTTTGGTCTATGGCCTGGAAACTCCCCAGATCTTAATCCCATTGAGAACTTGTGGTCAATCATCAAGAGACGGGTGGACAAACAAAAACCTACACATTCTGACAAAATGCAAGCATTGATTGTGCAAGAATGGACAGCTATCAGTCACCATTTGGTCCAGAAATTGATTGAGAGCATGCCAGGGAGAATTGCAGAGGTCCTGAAGAAGAAGGGTCAACACTTCAAATATTGACTTGCTGCATTAACTCATTCTAACTGTCAATAAAAGCTTTTGTTACTCATAATATGATTGCAATTATATTTCTGTATGTGATAAAAACATCTGACAAACACACATAAAATCCAGAGGGCAGCAGATCATGTGAAAATATAATATTTGTGTCATTCTCAAAACTTTTGGCCATGACTGTACTAAGCTAATCCTAAGGTTGGATAATCTCAAAGGGTTCACAAACTTTAAGTACCACTGTTTATAAAATAAGCCTAAGTAAACAGTAAAAAGTAAAGTTTATAATTAATGGTTAAAGTAGGTAGCTCTTTTTAACACGTGACGTGTTGGCTGTACAGAACTGATGGTTCACTCTGACGATATACAGTGCATCCGGAAAGTATTCACAGCGCTTCACTTTTTCCACATTTTGTTACGTTACAACCTTATTTCAAATTGTATTAAATTAATCTCTTTCCTCAAAATTCTACACAAAATACCCCATTATGACCATCTGAAAAAAATTTTCTTGAGAGTTTTGAAAATTTATTAAAATTAAAAAACAAAGAAATCATATTTACATAAGTATTCACAACCTTTGCTTAATACTTTGTAGAACCACCTTTGGCAGCAACTACAGCCTCAAGTCTTTTTGAATATGATGCCACAAGCGTAGCACACCTATCTTTAGGCAAGTTTTGCCCATTCTTCTTTGCAGTACCTTTTGAAGCTCCATCAGGTTGGATTGGAGATGTCTGTGCACAGCCATTTTCAGATCTCTCCAGAGATGTTCAATTGGATTCAAGTCTGGGCTCTGGCTGGGCCACTCCAGAACATTCACAGAGTGGTCCTGAAGCCACTCCTTTGAGATCTTGGCTGTGTGCTTCGGTCGTTGTCCTGCTGAAAAATGAACCGTCGCCCCAGCCTGAGGTCAAGAGCACTCTGGAGCAATTTTTCATCCAGGATGTCTCTGTACATTGCTGCATTCATCTTTCCCTCTATCCTGACTAGTCTGCCAGTTTCTGCTGCTGAAAAACATCCCCATAGCATGATGCTGCCACAACCATGCTTGACTGTAGGGATGGTATTGGCCTCGTGATGAGCAGTGCCTGGTTTCCTCCAAACATGACGGCTGGTATTCACACCAAATAGTTTAATCTTTGTCTCATCAGACCAGAGAATTTTGTTTCTCTGAGAGTCTGAGAGTCCTTCAGGTGCCTTTTGGCAAATTACAAACGGGCTGCCTTGTGCTGTTTACTAAGCAGTGGCTTTTGCCTGGCCACTCTGCCATACAGGCCTGATTGGTGGATTGCTGCAGAGATGGTTGTCCGTCTGCAAGGTTCTCCTCTCTCCACGGAGGAACGCTGGAGTTCTGACAGAGTAACCATCGGGTTCTTGGTCACCTCCCTGACCAAGGCCCTTCTCCCCAGATCGCTCAATTTAGACGGCCGGCCAGCTCTAAGAAGAGTCCTGGTGGTTCCAAACTTCTTCCATTTACGAATGATGGAGGCCACTGTGCTCATTGGGACCTTCAAAGCAACAGAAATTTTTCTGTATCCTTCCCCAGATTTGTGCCTCGAGACAATTTTGTCTCGGAGGTCTACAGACAATTCCTTTGACTTCATGCTTCGTGTTTGCCCTCTGACATGCAGTCAACTGTGGGACCTTATAGTGTGTGCCTTTCCAAATCATGTCCAATCAACTGGATTTACCAAAGGTGGACTCCATTTAAGCTGTAGAAACAGCTCAAGGATGAAACAGGATCAGTGGAAACAGGATGCACCTGAGCTCAATTTTGAACTTCATGGCGAAGGCTGTGAATACTTATGTATGTTTTTTATTTGTAATAAATTTTCAAAACTCTCAAGAAAACTTTTTTCACATGGTCATAATGGGGTATTTTGTGTAGAATTTTGAGAAAAGAGATTAATGTAATACAATTTGGAATAAGGCTGTAACGTAAGAAAATGTGGAAAAAGTGAAGCGCTGTGAATACTTTCCGGGTGCACTGTATATACGATATATACTGATATTTAGCTATATACTGATATGACGATATATACTGATATTTAGCTTCTTAACTGATATATGAAGGTGTAAGATAAAAGAGAGTTTAGAAACAGTAGTGTGTTTTTGTAGACTTAGCAGCACCGACCTAGTTCTTGAATAAAACAAAGTCTTACAAATTTGTTTTGATAGCACAGCATTTGTATTATTTGTAGTGGTTTTCGTTTTTTTTCTCTACTTCTCCTGCTTTGAGACTCTCAGTGGAAAAGCTACTGCCATTTTAGCTTTAAGCATGCACCAGGATGCAATGAAGGAAAACCCGACAAAAAACAAAAATAGACTCAGAAGAAAGGCAAAGACTTTTAATAATGAATATTACTGAAAGTGTCTGGGCATGAATTGCATATAAATGCACCCCCAATCCCTTGTGCAGACTAACCATCAGCACATGCTCTTAATGCTGGGAAGAAAAAAAAGAATGATGCTGCTCGCTAGTGCGGGAGATAAAACATGCTGCTTCAGTCCTGAAGGCAGCGCCGGAGGAGCAGATTTTTTTCTATCTAAAGTCTGCCTGTCTGCGCCGCTTTGCTTTACTAAATCACTGATGTGCACACTGGGAAACGCTGTCAAACTAGCCAGCTACGAAAGCTTGCTGTTTGAAGCAGTGGGGTTTAATTACAGCAATAGACTGTAATTATTATTTTGTTGTTAAAAGATAAACACTTACTAATTTATGACTGCAGGATGCAGGCCTGGCAATAAAAGTTTGTGTTTTTGAGGTAGACCAAAAGAGGACATGAGGGCGTGCGTGAGCTAAGGGCGTGTGTGCTTGCGTGAGTGAAAGGCGTGCCTGCCTCTGTGAACGAGCGAGGGAGGGAGGGCGTGCGTGCGTGCCTGCGGGAGGGAGGGAGGGGAGGGAGGGCGTGCGTGCCTGTGTGCCTGCCTGCCTGCATGAGGGAGGGAGGGCATACCTGCGTGACATAGGGAGGGAGGTTGGGAGGGAGGGAGGTTGGGAGGGAGGGTGTGCATGCCTGCTTGAGGGAGGGAGAGCGTGCGTGCCTGCAGGGGGGAGGGAGCGAGGTGCGTGCATGCCTGTGTGAGGGAGGGAGAGCATACCTGCGTGAAGGAGGGAGGGAGGGAGTACCTGTGGGAAGGAGGGAGGGAGAAAGGGAGGGAGGGCGTACCTGCGTGAAGGAGGGAGGGAGGGGGAGAGGGCGTACCTGTGTGACAGAGGGAGGAAGGGCATGTGTGCTTGCCTGCGGGAGGGAGGGAGAGAGAGCATACCTGTGTGACGGAGGGAGCGCGTGCGTGCATGCCTGTATGAGGGACAGAGAGCGTGCATGCCTGTATGAGGGAGGAAGAGCGTGCATGCCTGCGTGAGGAAAGCATTCATAGATTCATAACAACAGCACCATAAAAAGTAAGCTTTGTAACACTTTAGGAATTAATTTAACATTCGCACTTTATCCTGATTCACTCCTGATGTACCCTTGCTACTCCAGACGCAGGCGGCGCTCCAGCACCAGCTCCTCGAGGGATTTGAGTCACAGGAGGAGAAGTCGTAGTACAGAAAAGAGGCGGAGTCGCAGCATAGATAAGGGGTCGCATAGTCGCAGATCCCGGCGATCTGGCTCTCGCAGCCATAGAAGGTAGGTGGGGAAAACTTTACGTTGTGTCATTGCTCAGTCCGTGATTTACCGGTTCTCAGTGACCAGAGAGCATTGACTTGATTTTCGGCCAAAACAGCCCAAAAAAATAACTTTTGGTTGAAGCTAAATGAGCACATTTTATCACCATTATATACAGTACATTAAATAGGCTAAACATATTTTATTTTGTCTTGGTATTTAAAGTAAAAAATATTTCTAACCTGCAATTTAATAAAGCAATAAGGTACAAGAGGGTGTGTATTATTGTGATTAAATCATGGAAAAGAGGTGTTATTTGGTAAGATGTTTAGCGGAGCATCGTTACACGCTTTTCCCATGATTTATTCACAATAATGCACAACATCGAATGCCTTATTGCTTTTATAAAATGTTTACAAACACACTGTTAAAAAATTTCATGTTAAATTTCATTTATAAATGCGGTTATTAAAAACATAAACGTTAATAAACTGGGGTGGATTTCCCAAGTGTTGTAGCGCTAAGTACTTCATAACTTCATACTTAAGAACATTCTTAAATTTACGAGCCTTTCCCGAACGCATGCGTAACTTAAGTCGTTCTTAAAATCGCTTGTAACTTACGAGTACTCAGACCCACTCGTAACTCACTAAGAAGTTCGTAACTGGCAGCACACAAAGACTCACAGACGCACTGGTTGTTTAAATCGCACAGAAATAAAATAAGCACTAATATTATCACCTGGAATTTGGTAATTTAATCACGTATTTCTTTTATACATTATCATTATTTTATAGATATCTTTAATTTTAGATTTAAATTGCACACACATATATACACACGTGGACAAAATTGTTGGTACCCCTTGGTTAATGACAGAAAAACCCACAATGGTAACAGAAATATCTTTAATCTGATAAAAGTAATAATAAATAAAAATTCTATGAAAATGTACAAATGAAAGTCAGACATTGCTTTTCAACCATGCTTTAACAGAATTATTTAAAAAAATAAACTCATGAAACAGGCCTGGACAGAAATGATGGTACCCTTAACTTAATATTTTGTTGCACAACCTTTTGAGGCAATCACTGCAATCAAACGATTCCTGTATCTGTCAGTGAGACTTCTGCACCTCTCAGCAGGTATTTTGGCCCACTCTTCATGTGCAAATTGCTCCAGTTGTCTCAGGTTTGAAGGGTGCCTTTTCCAGACGGCATGTTTCAGCTCCTTCCAAAGATGCTCAATAGGATTTAGGTCAGGGCTCATAGAAGGCCACTTGAGAATAGTCCAGTGTTTTCCTCTTAGCCATTCTTGAGTGTTTTTAGATGTGTGTTTTGGGTCATTATCCTGTTGTAAGACCTACGACTGAGACCAAGCTTTCTGACACTGGGCAGCACATTTCTCTCTAGAATCCCTTGATAGTGTTGAGATTTCATTATACCCTGCACAGATTCAAGACCCCCTGTGCCAGATGCAGCAAAGCAGCCCCAGAACATAACAGAGCCTCCTCCATGTTTCACAGTAGGGACAGTGTTCTTTTCTTGATATGCTTCATTTTTCCGTCTGTGAACATAGAGCTGATGTGCCTTGCCAAAAAGTTCAATTTTTGTCTCATATGTCCATAGGACATTCTCCCAGAAGCTTTGTGGCTTGTCAACATGAAGTTTGGCAAATTCCAGTCTGGCTTTTTTATGTTTTGTTTTCAACAATGGTGTCCTTCTTGGTCGTCTCCCATGAAGTCCACTTTGGCTCAAACATCGATGGATAGTTCGATCTGAGACTGATGTTCCTTGAGCTTGAAGTTCACCTTGAATCTCTTTAGATGTTTTTCTTGACTCTTTTGTTACTATTCGTGTTATCCATCTCTTTGATTTGTCATCAATTTTCCTCCTGCGTCCACATCCAGGGAGGTTGGCTACAGTCCCATGGATCTTAAATTTCTGAATCACATTGCAACTGTAGTCACAGGAACATCAAGCTGCTTGGAGATGATCTTATAACCTTTACCTTTAACATGCTTGTCTATTATTTTCTTTCTAATGTCCTGAGACAACTCATTTCTTTGCTTCCTCTGGTTCATGTTGAGTGTGGTACACACCTTGTCACCAAACAGCACAGTGACTACCTATAGCCCTATATATAGGCCCACTGACTGATTACAATGTTGTAGACACCTGTGATACTAATTAGTGAACACACCTTGATTTAACATGTCCATTTGGTCACATTCAGGGGTACCATCATTTCTGTCCAGGCCTGTCCATGAAATTTCTGTCTCATTTCATGAGTTTATTTTTTTAAATAATTGTGTTAAAGCATGGTTGAAAAGCAATGTCTGACTTTCATTTGTACATTTTCATAGAATTTTTATTTATTATTACTTTTATCAGATGAAAGTTATTTCTGTTACCATTGTGGGTTTTTCTGTCATTAACCAAGGGGTACCAACAATTTTGTCCACATGTGTATATATATATGACGGTGCCTTTTCACGGGCGGAGTCTTAAAAGACTTAAAAGTCTCTCTTAGTCTAGGAGACTTTAAGAAGGCTTTTGGGAAAGCACCGTAAAATTTGCGTTCTTAAAGTTACGTCGTTCTTAAAGTTGTTTGTAAATCGCTAAAAACGTTTCGGGAAATCCACCCCTGGTCTTCTACGACCTAATCTAATCCTGTTTTTGAAGTAAACACTGATTGCTAATTGACAGGTTTCTGTGTTTTCTAAAAGTCAAGTACTGTCATCGATTGGCCAAATTACAGAATGCAGTTTATAAAATGCATCAAGAAAAAGTTTTTTGTATATCACGCATTGATGCATATGTGGAGCAGTCAGTGGTGTGTGTCATCATCAATAATGTTACGGCTGGACAAACGGCTTAGCTGATCAGATTTAATGACTGGAACTATCCGTTTTATAAAAATATTTTTTAGGCACTTAACAGTTAACATCCAGCAGCCAATATGCTCCCAGCAATGATTTGATCTTTTTAGTTTGAGTTTAGAAATGTATATACAACATGTGGATCTATACAGTTATTAATATAGACGGTACCTTAAACCTCATGATTTATACTTTTTAAATATATTTATTTATTTATTTTTTAGCTATGGTTCCTTTCTGTTTTATAAGTCATAAGACATTTATAGTAACTCGGTAAATTCATAATTTTAATATAAGAGGGAAAGGGTAAAAAAATATTTTATTTACATACACACATTTGGTGGTTTTAATGAAGAAACAGAAGTGGGGAAAAATAAAAGGTAGACCACACTACATGTAAAAACCTCTTAAGTCTTCCTCATTTAGACTTGTGCAAAATGATGGCTCAGTTAATGAGCTCGTGACAGCCTGCCATTAAAGACCTTCTGTTTCCCAAAGCAGTTGCTCTCACCAGCTGCTGGTGCTTTACACATGCTAACTCACACTACTCACAGCAGTTATTAGTGAACATTATGATTATTTAATTAATTAAGCACAGGCCCAAGCACCCTCAGGTCAAAATGCGTTTGCCTGGCCTTGTCGTCCTTCAGAGCCACGAAGATAAAGGGGCACTTAGGCTGATTAATTAACATAATTAAAACAATTTTATCTCTGTAATGTTTGTCAACTGGTTCTGTGCCTGTCCTGTTGCACACAGGGCAGAGAAAAGCTTAGCAAATACTGGGCATATTATAAAATTTGATGGTTAAATTAAATTATTAAAAAAAAAAAGGTCTGTCATCATAAAGCTTGCATTCATATAAAACACAATCTTGTAATTTATTATATTTATTTGGTATGACATAAAACATAGCCACTGAGCCTTTCCAATCATTGTTATTTTCTTAAAGCCGTAGCCATCATTTCACCAACCTGTTCTTTGCCACCTTTTTCACATAGGCACATGGATTGGTCTGCTCTAATGCAGGGACTGCAAACTGGATATTCTCTGAGTCTTCTTACTTACGAGATCTCAATAAGAACTGGTTAAGGGTTTGTTGTGATCCATTAGGCTATCTAATGTCTTCTCAAGAATATAAATTTTTTCTTGCCCTGGTAGACATACGCTGGATATCCATGTTTATGATGACTCAACATAGATTCTTTATACAATCCTAAATAGAATTATTTCTATAAAAAGACTTAAATATGATGGCTGCTCCAGTTTCTTTTGCCAAATAGGAAAGATTTCTGGAATACTTGACTTTGCAAAGTCACTTTAACAGAGCTTTCTTTTCTTCATTCACAAAGGCATCACAAGCATTGTAGGGTTGGACAATGTGTATGTTGGACCAAACTATTAAGACCAACCTGCAAGGATGTTGTAACTGGCAAAAGTTTTGCCAGGACGCTGCAAACTGTAAGCCATAGGTGTCAATCTCGAAGCCATATCCGTAAGCCAGCCCGTAATACAATTATATCAATGTTTTGATCTTTTACTTTTGTGAAAAAACGTCATTTTTATTTAATTCTTTCATGCCTTTGTTCATTAGTTGTAACTTTTATAATTTTGACAAGATATTTTTATCAAAAAAACAAAGTAGAACAAAGTATTGGAAGTTATATAAACTGTAAGTTTATTTATCGTGAAATTAAATTCCTGTCTGTTTTTATTCATATTTATGCTTAGAAAACATTTACTTTTAGTGTGTTCAATAAATGTTTATCCTGTTCTGCCCATGACCTAAAGTGTGCTTTAAGTTTCGGTCCCCGATGCAATTGAGTTTGACACCCCTGGTATAAGCATTCCTGCTTGCATTAACTGCGTAGATGATGTCACATGCTAAATTGTCAACAATGCTGTGTAGATAAGCACACTGTAATCACTGTACAGTATTTTTCACCTCCACCAAATCCTATGCAGTAGTAAATACCTATTTAACTGAGAGTCACAGACCTAACCTGGTTTTACAAAGAGAAACAACAAATCTAAAACAACAAAAGCTCCCCAAATTCGAAATCAAGCAACTTAAATAACCATTAAGCCTCTTCTCTCATCTTTAAAGGCAAATGAAGGTAATTTTTTTAACTCTTTCAAATACCTAGAAATGATACAGCAAACAGTCACAGTAAGTCTTACATTCATTCATTCATTATCTTCCGCTTTATCCTCTATTAGGGTCGTGGTGGGGTTCCCCATGCCCATCCAGGGGAGAACGTTTCAGGTGCTGGGCAGATAGACCCAGGACAGGGTGCCAATCCATCGCTGGGCACACACTCACTCACACAGACACACTCTGTATGGGGCAATTTTGAGAATTCAATTGACTTGATCCATGTTTTTGGACTGTGGGAGGAAACCGGAGAACCCGGAGGAAACCCACGCAGACACGGGGAGAACATGGAAACTCCACCCAGATGGGTATTCGAACCGGGAATCCCTAGCGCTGAGAGGCGAACGTGCTAACCACTAAGCCACTGTGCCGCCATAACTGTTTAATTAATCACTCTAATTAATCACTTTATTTATCTCGTTGATAAACATCCTTTCCTGCATTTTTGGGCCTGCAACAGATTTAAAAAAATTGGGATGGGTCAATTTGGAGCTAGTTGTGATTAAAAAGAAAGTTATTTGAAAACCATTGATATGAATAGACAAAAAGCTGAGGTTGAACTCCATCTAGGAAAAATATCTTTACTAGAAACTTCAAAGAAGTAATCAAAAACTGCCTAGCTACCTGAAAACACTAGAAATGCGATGTAATAATTAAAGTCTACGTACTGCACACACTGCACTTTTAGGAGCTTCTAATTCACAGACATTTTCACTTGTAAGTTTTGTGTCTTTTTCAAATTTTAAATTATTTTCTATTGTATTGAATTTTCTATTGTGTTGTATTGAAATTCATTTTCCCCCTTTACAGTAGTCAAATCAATTCATTACACGTTGTACTGTGTATTACTATTTTTGTCTCAAATAAAATTTTATTTGATTTTAATACTAGAAATAAACCCAAATTGTACATATAAACAAACATATAGGAGTTCCTATAACCTATAAAACTAAGTTAATTATTATTAAAACTATTAGATAGTTTAGATACAGTAATAGGATACAGGTTAAAGAAAACTTATTCTATCACATAGTGGTTCTACTGTGCTGCTCTTGGGTTTTTTCTTTCATTTTTGAATTTCAACACTTTTAGGATTTTTAGATTAACAGTGTCCGAAACTTTCTTCTTTGGATGGGCATGGGGAACCCCCATGCGACCTTAATAGAGGATTAAGCGGAAGATGAATGAATGAATGAATATATATATAATATTACATACTATTTTTATAAAGTCATATACTTGTATACCTATTCTATTAAATAGAAGTAGAGGCCTAAGCATAAGATAATTCATAAATTAATGATGTGATTTGTTAAAATCATTGATTTTAGTATTTGTAAACCTAGTAATCTCATTTCTTTCTATACACATGGGTGCTCCCCACTATTTCAAAACCCATGTTCTAGGGAAAGTCTTCTATACCATACATGGTACGTACACAAATAAACAAAATAATAAACAAGTGCTGTCACCAGTCAGCTGTTTTTTTATTTTTCTATTATTCTATTATTTTTAATTTAATAAAAAAACATTTAATTGTGTGCATTGATTGTGTGGTAAGAAAATGAAAAGGCGATGGTCCTCTTGTTATAGTATGATGTAAATCCTCCTATAATTCTTTCTTTATTTAATCTATGAGCCTTCATATTCAGTGAAACCTCTGTCATTGTTTTCCATTTTTTTCAAAAGTTTTCAGAGCCAACGCCCATCATAAAAAAAGTCAAGAAACATAACCGAGTTAAAAAAGGAAATCATTAACAAATATATAAGCAGCTTTAAGATGAAGCTGAAATTGAACGTGTCTACAGAAAGTCGTCGTATACGATAATTTCTATTGTACTGAAAAAGGAGGCAATAAAGAAGGCTAGTGAAGCATAAGGAGTGAATGCGCTTACATTACATTACATTACATTACATTACATTTGGTCATTTTGCAGATGCTTTCATCCAAAGTGACTTGACAGTATCTTAACTTAGTTGTGAGTCAGAACACAGGGTTTGTCATAAACCCCTGGACCAATGAAGGTTAAGGGTCTTGCTCAAGGACCCACATTTGTAGACAATGGGATTTGAACCCCCATCCTTCTGATTGATAGCTTAATACCCTAACCTCTGAGCTTCCACTCTCTTACAAAATAGAGATTGAAGATGTTAGTTATTATTCATGTTGATCAATCAAATACAGTTAAATGGTTAGAAATGTAAATGCCATTCTGTCAAATGTTAAATATTAATTTACATTAGTCTTTAATATTCATTTTATATAAAATAATATAAAATACTGTATATTTAATTTTTGTTCTTTTTTATTTGTTCTATTTCCAGTTTTAAATAGTATTTATTTTCAGTAAAATGTGTTTTTGGAATGTATTTTGGAGTCTCTAGAACAAATGAACTGGATTTATATTGATTTAAATGGATATAGGTGCATAGGTTTTGATAAATTTGGATTTAACTGAGGGTTTGCAGATTGATTAGCAATAGGAACGGAGATTCCACTGTATTTGTAACTCACAGTTTCACTTTGGATAAAAGTGCCTGCTAAATGACCTAATGTAATGTAATGTTCCACACTCTTGAAATAATGAGGATTGGAGTGTTAGAGGACCCTGCTTAAGGGCCCAAAAGTTTTGGTGTATTTAGGGTTTGAACCCTCAACCTTAGCCCAGTACCCCAACCACTGAGCCATCATGCCACTTAAATAGTATAATACATATATTTTTAAAGCATCATAAAGGAATTGTTATCGGTCATTTTACTCCAGCCATCCATCCATTATCTTCCACTTTATCCTCTACTAGGGTCACGAGGGGGTTTCCCATGCCCATCCTGGGGAGAATGTTTCGGGCACTGGGCAGATACACTCACTCACACAAACACACTCTACAGTATATGGGGCAATTTGGAGAATTCAATTGACCTTGATCCATGTTTTTGGACTGTGGGGGGAAACTGGAGAACCTGGAGGAAACCCACGCGGACACGTAGAGAACATTGAAACTCCACCCAGATAGGGATCAAACCGGGAATCCCTAGCGTTGAGGCGAACCTGCTAACCACTAAGCCACCGTGCTGCCTGATTTTACTCCAGTATAGTGCAAAATCCTAAATTCTCCTTATTTTCACTTCATGTGTTATGATGTGTGATTTAAAGCTGTAAAGTGTGACCCACTTGTCCTAAGAAATCATACCTGGTTACATTATTTAGGAACATGTATATAATGCTGGAAAAGACAATGCCAGACACACAGTAGTCATAAAAAAATTGTTGTCTGTAAGGTCAAACAGTAACATTATGTATCTTAAGAGGTGCAGAATAAATAAAATTTACATAGCTTGATGTATGGAAATCTCATAGAAGTTCCTGTCTGCTGCATAGCAGCCATATCTTTTCAGACTAGTATCTAGTACAAAAGTGGAGGTAATAACATCCTTTATAAAGAATACTTATATATTACAAACATTTTTAAGCAGTTACCTTGTTTCATTGCTCAATAAAAATGTTACTGAATGTGACAGATAACATAAACGTGAAGAAATGGTGTAGTCAGCACATCCCTGGTCACATTGCATGCTATTGATTGTGATGGTTTTGAAATGAAGTTAACAAAACTTGGCACAGATTACTGTGAATTTTAGTTTTTTTCACAGGTTTATATTAAATATAAAATTAAAATAAAACTGTTGATATTTAGATTTTCTTTGACTTTTTTGTCAACTGTTTTATTCATTCATTCATTATCTCCCGCTTTATCCTCTATTAGGGTCACGGTGGGGTTCCCCATGCCCATCCAGGGGAGAACGTCTCGGGCGCTGGGCAGATAGACCCAGGACAGGGCGCCAATCCATCGCTGGGCACACACTCACTCACACAGACACACTCTATATGGGGCAATTTTGAGAATTCAATTGACTTGATCCATGTTTTTGGACTGTGGGAGGAAACCGGAGAACCCGGAGGAAACCCACGCAGACACGGGGAGAACATGGAAACTCCACCCAGATGGGTATTCGAACCGGGAATCCCTAGCGCTGAGAGGCGAACGTGCTAACCACTAAGCCACTGTGCCGCCATAACTGTTTAATTAATCACTCTAATTAATCACTTTATTTATCTCGTTGATAAACATCCTTTCCTGCATTTTTGGGCCTGCAACAGATTTTAAAAAATTGGGATGGGTCAATTTGGAGCTAGTTGTGATTAAAAAGAAAGTTATTTGAAAACCATTGATATGAACAGACAAAAAGCTGAGGTTGAACTCCATTGACCTTTGATTCCTTAAATGGCACTGATAAAGTGATCTATTTTGCCTACTGGGCTTGTACACAATGGAATTTGTCATCCACAATTTACCCATCCGTGCTGTGAAACACACCGTGTGAAGTGAGCACACATGCCCAGAGTGGTAGGCAGCCTTGTATATGGTGCTTGGCGAGCAATTGGGGTTAGGTGCCTTGCCCAAGGGCACTTCAGCCATGGTGCTTGGTGGAATTGAGAATCGACATGGGGACATTCAGGTTAACCACAAGTCTACGACTGCCCCACGTCTGCAGTCATGAAATACTATTTTATAATCGGTGATATAACCACACCAACAACTTTTCAGGTGGGCTGGTTTTGTGGTTCGAATGAAGCTGCACTCTCTGGTGATGGTGGCAGAGAAAAGGACTTTGGACAAACTACTGAACATTATAAAACTGCTTCTTCCAAAATGCAGGACCAACAGACTTAAAAACTCTTCTGTCCCTCATGCCATCAAACTGCACAACTTCTCTCTGGGGGAGGAGGGGTAATAGAATGACAGATGGGATTGGGCAGTAGTCTGACAACAATAACCCGGACTATGTGTGATAACTGTATTATGATGCAATAACATATTTTATATTGTAATATATACTGTATATAGGGTGGCACGGTGGCCTCTCAGCACTAGGGATTCCCGGTTCGAATCCCCATCTGGGTGGAGTTTCCATGTTCTCTCCATGTCCGCGTGGGTTTCCTCCGGGTTCTCCGGTTTCCTCCCACAGTCCAAAAACATGGATCAAGTTAATGGAATTCTCCAAATTGCCCCATGTAGAGTGTGTTTGTGTGCATGTCTGTGTGTGTGAGTGTGTGCCCAGCGATAGCTTGGCACCCTGTCCTGGGTGTATCTCAAACTTCTAATTGTAGTATTATTGTGGAAAATTAGGCTCTGATCTGTCCGTAGATGTGTGACTGTCCATACATTTTTTTAACAAGACAATGCTAAATTCTATGCTTAACATATTACATTAAGATAAGGCTGCAAAAGTAGAGTTATATGTATTGAAAGGGCCTGCCTGCAGTATTGACGTCTTCTAAATAGAAAATGTGCAGAGAATTATGAAAAAAAAAAAAATTGCAATGACAATGTGTTGTCAAGATCTGTTTGCAGGAAAATTAACATTATGTTAACATGATGGCATTTTAACAAGTAACACGATGTCATTTCATAAGTAGTATTAAAACTTTTTAGAACTTTTAGAATAAATGCATAGTATTTACTGTAGAACAGTAGCATAGCAACCAGTGGTGTAAATGATCAAGCTGAACCATCACCTCAGCTGCCCACAAACCAGATATACTTAAGTGCCGTTTCGGTAGTAACCACATGCTTAAACACATTTTTGTTTAAAGCTGGATTATATTCATAACCCCTTGTTTCTGGTTTTGGTGATTAGTTGCTTAGCCACATTTTAACAGCAGTTGCTTTTCTGATCAACTATTTCTGTGTGCAGTTATACATCTGAATGTTTTTTGTATTATTTAATTTTGTAATAATATATTCATCCATCCATTATCTTACGCTTTGTACTCTACTAGGGTCATGGGGGGGTTCCCCATGCCCATCCAGGAGAGAACTTTTCAGGCGCTTGGCGGGTACACCCAGGACAGGGTGTCAATCTATCGCTGGGCACACACACACAGACACACTCTATATGGGGTAATTTGGTAATTATGTAAAAATATATTAATTATCATTATGATAAGTCATGTTCCCATTGGAAGTCTTTCCTTAGACGCACAATTTGTGAAAACCAAGGTGATTCAGAATGGACTGTAATTACATTCCAGTTCCATTACATTACAGTTGTGTCCACATTTCCAAGTAAAAATAATCTGGTTCCTTTATTATGATAAACCCTTTTGATTTAAACATTAACTTAGTGATTGGAAAGACTCGTATAATGCGTAGATAAAGATGCGTAATAATCTTTTGACATAAGAAACTGAAATGCGTCAGTGGCTCAGATTAAAACTTTCCAGCTCTCATTCTAGGTTGGAAGGCAAAACATATAATATAAAACAGATAATTTACTAAAACAGATAATTAAACCATGGATTAATATTGCTTAATTCTTTATTTGGTGTTGATTTTAACATGTATTGAAATAATAAAAATATATTTGTGACTTATAATGTGCAACTAAAGCCTATGCCTTTGTATTTATCTGAAGAGATAGCTTTTGCAACATTGACTAAAATGGATTTATTATTTTAGAAAATAAAGAATTTTTTTTCTTTTTCTTTTTTTATTGAAAACATAATAGATATACCAATGTTATTTCTAAGATTATGAGCAAATAACTTTTTATTAAAGTTAAAACTTTAGATTTAGTCATTGTATTTTGTATATTGTATATTGTTATTGCTGCATCATTGATTGAACATTCGCACTCGAAACGGAACCCATAAATAATCATTATTTGTGCAGTTTAACGGTTATAAATACAATTATACAACTGTGTTTTAAAGTAACTCCTTATTCTGTGGCAATAGATGCTATAAATATACTGTACAATAAAGTAGGGCTGCAACTAACGATTATTTTGATAATCGATTAATCGGTCGATTATTTTTTCGATTAATCGATGAATCGGATAAATAAAAAAAAAAATAAAAAAATTCCATGTCTTTACATTTAATCATTTAGCAGACACTTTTATCCAAAGATGTATGTTTTTCAGTAAAATTATTCTATAGTATAGTATTATAAATAGTAATTTTATTCAAAATGTTTAAGTTAACATTTCCTGTAATTAATGAAAAGCACAATGAAAGAAATAATGTATCATCTAACCATCCCTCACTTAACAACAAAAGTCAACTCCAAACAACACATGATACTCAGTTGCCTTCAGTAATGAACTAAATATTGTCTGTTCTGTAGCCTATTGGGAAATAAAATAATTAACGCCGCGCGCAGTCTCCCAGTGCCGGGACATTTAAAGCCGCGTACTTTTACGCCGTGCGCGTGTGCGCGTCAATCCCGCGTGCTGCTATTGCTCCGCTAAAAACCAGGACATGTCCTCACTTTAAAAAATAAACCGGGACGCCCGGGACAAGACGTGACATACGGACGGGTATTCGTATAACGGACGTTAAGACACGTTCTCTATCGCTGTTATTATCCAGTTAACAACCAAATACAGCATGACGCTGCTCTGCCGGTCTCATAGTGTTACGATTTACTTCAGAACTAAAGAAGCTCGGGATGTTGTAGTGATTTATCTGCTGTCAGCTTCATCCTCATCAGTGTTTATTTCAGGAGCTGTATCATCACCGTGCTGCTGCGCATGTTCGCGGAGCTGCATGTTCCAGCATTGGCTGTGTTTCATTTGTAGATTTATCGACTTGTTTTGCAGACTCTGCCTCGTTCTGTTTAACCCGCTATTTTTTTCCAGTGTTATTGAAGCGCTACATGTGACGTAAGCGGTTGCGACATCGCGAGTAACGCGGAAATCGCGCGACCCAACGAATTGATAATGGAAATTCATTATCGATACTTTGGATAATCGATTTTTATCGATTTTATCGATTCGTTGTTGCAGCCCTACTATAAAGTTTTGGTGCATTACAAAAATTCATGATTTTTAACTCCAAGATGGGCTTTGTTGGTGTGAACTCTAATTAAAGTTTTAAGCGGATGATGGGGTATGGGAGTTAAGCTATGTGAAACAGGTTGCCCCAGTCTGGGCAGCTATCTGTCACTGTCAGGTTAAAACAGTTTGGGTCGACTTAAGGAGTTGGGGACGAGGCACCCTGATAAATCAGGGGCGGATTGAGTGGACAGCTCTTTATGATTGATATACTGACAGGATATGAGCAAGCGCCATGTGAGATCTAGAATATGAGAAAGCGAGAAATTGGGGTGGGGGGAGAGTAAGTACTCATGGAGTGCATATTATTCCGAGAAATAAGAATAATAACTGTAGCATGAGACTGTTTGCTGGAGAGAAGATTAGGCCAGTTTGTGAGCAAATATTGCTTTCCCTTTATGTGTAAATAATAAATAAATAAATACCCAAAATTAGAATAATGTTCCATTATAGACTGTTGTTTTTTTTCTGTTCATATCGGAAAATGAGATGAACAGAAGGGACGCCCATAGAGACTTGCAGGCTTTCCCCCCCCTGACATGTATGACAGACGATAGTAGCTAGAGTAGCTGATAACCCATTAGACATTAATGTTTATTCTCTTTTATCTAAGCAGGCAGTTCATGCAGCCTGGATGCCGCTGTAAAGAAGCAATTGCTCAATAAGTTTATGAGCAAAGGGTCTCAACCTCTTTTTTATAGACAAATAAAAACGGTTTATCCAATCACACATGCTTTATATGCTTATAGTTTAGGAAAACAGAGTACATTAGAACACATTTCTAGTCTTTTGTTTACAATCTGTAATAAATGAATGTAGCTTTGAACTGGGATATTTTCCTGTGCAAGTAGTTGTTTATTTATTTATTATTTTTATTTTATATATTTTTTTCTTTTAGTACTTTCTTAATGGTCTGCTGATTTGCATGCACATTGGTTATGAGTACTTTATGGCTGAAACCCCCCCCCCAAAGAAACGCATGCTTCCTTTACGTAAGCAGCAAGGACTTGGCTTTAGTGGAGATGTTTGGGTATTTCGGGGTTTTGTTTATGAGTAATGGATGGAGGGATTATCAGATAGACTACAGAGAAAAGGGATCTGTGGTGGTATAGTTGCTATAACTGAACCATAGTGGTGAGGAAAGTTCTGCTCCAAAATGACAAGCTCTTAATTAACCGATGACTTGCATTCTCATTGTTACCTAGCCTCATGAAATTGTGAATGACAGAATGTGGCTGTCTGTTGGTTGGGATCACTTTGAGTGGAGCCACTGCTCAAACATTTGAAATGAGCCTCTTATGGTTGTTGGCACATTTGATAAGAATTAACAGTCTTTGGACTATTCTTTTCTTTTTCTTTTAAATTGGTTTTACTGTTTGTTTGTTTCTTTATCCCAGTGTATTGACTCTTAAATTGCCCCTATAAATAAATTTTGTTATTATTAACGGGGAGGATCATTTAGATGAGTTGGTAAAAGTATGCATTGCCTTAATTATCCTGACTTAAACTTTGCAGTCAGAAAATTATTGTTTACTAGTTAGACTTAGTATGAGAAACAACATGACCCCTAAGAATAGTTTAAAGTGTGACATAACTGTTTCACAGTGGCAGGTCATGCATTTCACATTCAGTAATGATCTATCTGAATTAATCCAACGTTCAATAACTATTTTATGGCCATGAAAAACACCTTATTATGCAGAAATGCAATATAGAGAGCTGCTGCAGCGCAGATCGATAAGTCGTTCTGACTGTAGCACCGTGGCATACGCGGGGGAGGGAGGAAGGGGGAGGTTGTGGGCAAGACTCCTGCAGAAATGCGAGTAATGGGCATATACCATTGGCCAATAACTGTTTTTAATACATTTAAAATAATGTGTAAATAAAGCTTTTACATATAAGCCTGTAAAATTCTGTCTTCGGATCTCGTTTGTAATACAAATTATTTTTCTATTGTATTATAATTAATTAGAATTCTAGAATAGAATTAATACTGATTAAATCTTGCTTATTTGTACACAATATCCATTCTCCCTTTTTTCCTTAAAATGAATTTAATTAGTTCCATTAAGAATACTTTTTTGTTGCCAGCGAAGTAATGCTCAAAATTGATTTGTATTTTTAACATAGTCAAGTTGTATTTTTGTCATACATTTTAATTGGCTGAAAATGTCTGCTCATAAAAAGTACTCTCCAATTAGAGACTGTGAATACACTGGCATAGAGAAGCCTTCTGGAAGGCGTTGAAGCAACAGCGGTT
This sequence comes from Corydoras sp. C115, assembly GCA_019802505.1. NCBI lineage: Eukaryota > Metazoa > Chordata > Actinopteri > Siluriformes > Callichthyidae > Corydoras > Corydoras sp. C115. The sequence goes on along the minus strand of JAFMOC010000157.1, from coordinate 84,822 downwards.
GCTCTACCCTTATTTAATGCTATATACTTATTTAATGCAGCAAAGTTCATTCTGATGGCATAGGCAGAAAAACTTTAAACCTGGCAACCAATGATCGGCTAAATGCTCTAATAAGGAAATGAATGTCTGGAAGAGGCGCAATCGAGGGAAACATTATGAAAGGAAGCAGACAGACCATTTGGAATTATTTAAGTATTCATGGACAAAATATAATTAAAATCAGTCTGTGATTCAGACATTTTTACACCTTTAGAGAAGACTTTGAAATCCCTGACCACCAAACCACTGCTGTCCCATAACCTATCCAATGTTTTTTTTTTTTTTTTTTAAAAACTGAAAAAACATGTTACTTTTTTAATAAACCCTATTAAAAATCAGTCACACATTTTTGGACACAGGGGTACTCTCTCTAGCTTCTTCTTAAGCTACAGGACAGGTGCACCATTTGAGTTTTCAAACCCAGGAAGTAAGATGAACAACATGATTTAGAACTGAGAAGGTGTGAGCTGTAGCCTTTCCTCCATCCACACTAAAATGAGGTGTTACAGCGGCACATCTTCCTGATGGCTTTCCCGGCTGCTTCCTCACCAAAGCTAGGTCACATTTTAAGTAGAAGAAAGAGGAGGAGACCATCTGGATATTGTAGTTGGAATCTGAGCAAGAGACTAGGGTCATGGGAATGGGCTTGTATCTTTTCGCTTGCACAACATGATCAAGCATTTCAGAGAATGTACCTTATAATGGCCTTTTTCATGTTTGTTAGGCTTTTCATTTAACATACTCTTTTACCATGTTCATGATAAAAAAAGCTACATCTTTACTTACTTACTTTACTTCTGACTTAGCCTGGCTTTTGTGGTTCAAGGATATGGAGGTGGCTGGTAAATTAGTGCTGACACTCATTAGTCCCAGTGCATGACGGACTTCTCCAAACTCTTAAAATTTCGTACAATTTTCTAGTGTTTTCCATATAAAAATCCACATGCGTCTTGCAGCTTTACCCTTCGAGGCTGCTTACAGCCCTGTTCAAGGAGTGCCACAACTGCCATGTCCAACCTTTGATAACTGTGATACATGCAGCTCTGAACACAGAGTTTTTGAATAACCTATACAGCAGCTGTCAGAGAGAAGGTACCCATCCTCCTCACATCAGTGCAATGTCAGTAGTGTTGATTCTTTCCACAATGAACTTCTAACTGCTGATCTGGTCCTCTCACCTTTTAAGCGGATGGCCAGGTCAGAGGCGCTGTTTGTGACTTAAACACTGGGCTCTGGTGGTACTGTGCCGACATTTTGACCACTATGCTTCTTGATCTATGTTTTTAAAATGAGAAATTCTGGCCATATCTATTCATAGCGCCATTATAACCAAATGGTTTGTTTTTTTTGTAGATTGTAGCTCTATTTGATTAGGGTGTTAGACTATCAATCTGAAGGTTGTGGGTTCAAGTTTCAGGTCCAATGAACTTATCAATGTGGGTCTTTGAGCAAGGCCCTTTACCCTAATTGCTCAAGGGTTGCTGTGGCCAACCCTGTGCTCGCTTTGTAAGTCGCTTTGGACAAAAACGTCTGCTAAAGGACCAAACGTAAATGTAATGGAAATGCACTAATGAAATACTTACTTCCATGATATGTCTGTTACGGGGCGGAAGGAATGAGAAAGCTGAGAACTGTATGTGTGTTTTATTCTCACACATACACACACAATGTACATTTAAGTCTATGCTGGCTGATGGTTTTGCCGTGCTGTAGCATCTTGCAGGTTGTTGCCAGATCTCTCTTTCTCCGCAGCATGTAACGTACCTGCATATAAAGGCACACGGTCATCAGACGGATTCGGATCAGGTGCGCTAATCAATGTCCCTGATCAACGAGTCCGCTCTGCCTGTCCTCCCTCTAAGCGGCACCGTGCTACCGCAGTCTCAATCATGCGATATGCATTTTGTTTCGGACTCATGATAGAGGCCAAGGCCTGTTTCCTAAACCATACTCTGACCTCTTAAAGGCTCCTAACTTGGTGCTCACACACCCCTGCTGATTTGTAAATTTGTGATTTCGGCTGAAGCCTGGCCACTTTTTGGCAAAGCATGTGTTCTTTATTTAATCAAAATCAACATGCTTCCACTAGCCCAGATCTGAGAGGCCACTCATTCCTTTTATTGTTCCTCAATCTCTTTCTTTCACTCTTTGTTTATTCCCATCTAACATCCACTCAGTGCACAGTGGTGCCTTCCTTTTTATTTATATTCCCCTTCACTAAAGGCTAGACAAACGCTGCTAGCCTTTGTTGTCAGAAACCTTTATTTACCAAAGAGTAGAGTAAGTGAGTGACACGGCAGAGGCCTTTTATCCCCGGCTTGCCGCCAGCACAGCTCCCACCGCCTGCCAAAAGAAGCCCCTCTGGCCTTTGCGCACCCTCCTCCATTCTTTCCCTTCTCTAGATGCACACAACTATGAGGGAAAACTGCGTATTGTGTGCACCACACAAAGTACAAGCAGAAGCACATTTCCTTAGACTCATGCTTTCTTTGCTGGGTTTAAGGCCAGTTTGACCCAGTAGCATAAATTTTATTTGCTTTTTCAGGTATTTTATTTTGCTTTTTCAGGTATTAGTCAAAAAAAAAAAGTTGTCATATCCCAAATGTCTTTTAAAATATGCCTTCGGGTAAATCACTAAGCTTCAGAAAGTTTTTTATTTTTTATTTTTATTTATTTATTTTTTTTAATTGACTCCATTTCCATAAATATCTTTTTAGATTGGCCGGAGGATATAATAATTCAGATGAAAATAAGACACAGTGGGTAATTAAATTTTTTTTTACAATTGCTATAAATCAAATGAGATTGTCTGGCTAGTAAAAACAACAAGAGGCTTAAACAGAAATTGTCTATTACACAATATATATTCACAGTGTACAAATGCCTATTCTTAGATTCTGATTGCTGGAGCCAAGAGGAGATTAATTCAGTAATTTGATTTCTGCACATTTCCTAGTGCTGGACTCTGAGACAATTTCCAAATGCCCTTTATATACTATATTCCTATATATATGGAATGTGTAAATATGCTAATTTAGAAAACAGTGTGTCTAACACTCAGTGCGTCTAACACTCTGGATCTTTCATTAAGAGCATTAAACGCTCTTAAAAATAGTCAGATGTTAAAGGTTGATCCATGGATCATTTATGTATGGTTTTGGCCTTTGTTCAACTTTTATTATCCACTGACCAGTGATTTACAGTCAATAATAAGGGTGAAGTTCATTGCCATGAACTTTCTCGCTGTAGAAATGTGCTGGGATTTTTCAATATGCAAAACAATTTTTCTTCCATCTTTGCTTTAGAGATTTAGAGAAAGGTGACTCTGATGTCACAGGTTATTTATCCTGAGGAAATAATTTGCCTTATTTATTCTGAGGAAATAATTTGCCCTTTTATTAAAGTAAGAAAAGTCGGAAGTCACTAATTGTCAATGGTCTGTTTACTTCATCCTAGTCAAAGTAGTGTTTGTTCCTTTTTAAGTGTGTGTTGTAGGAATATGCCTGCAAAATGAATTTCTCTTCTTCCTTCTTCCCCATAATTTAGACTCTTCTTGAAGTTCGTCCAAATTGGGCTTTAAATGGCAATTAGGAGGTTGAATGTAGTGAAATGAAAGCCAGCGCTTGCAGAATGGCCTCACCTTCTGGCTGCCCAGGCTTCTGAGAGAAGAGCGTGCCGAACCTTTTGGCTCGGAGCTGCGCTTTGAGAAAAAATATCCTGCCTAATGAACACATTAATTAGAACCATAACTATTTATAAGATGATAATTAGAAACGAAGCGAGGTAAACTGGGCCCTTCCTGCAATTAATGGTGGATTAATTACGGTCGGTAATGAAGTGGAGTTTTGAAACGCATTAAGGTGAAGTACAGAGGCGCACAGCGGCTTTGTGATCACTGCCGTAATTATTTCACCGGCCATTGGAGCCCCCCTGCTTGCCCCTTGCCAGCTAATCAGCATCTTTGCGTCATTATATATGCACTTAAAAAGACTCACCAGCGCAATGATTGCCTAATTATTTCTAATTGGCAGACCTATATATGGTTGCTGGGAAAGAAGGAAAGATGCCCAACATTTAGTGAGGAACAAAAAAAAAAAGCCTGGGATTTGCCTGGGAGCCTGGGAGTTGCTTGGGAATACCCTGACTTTCCATGAGTTTTAATATTTTAACAAAGTTATAGTTGTGTTTTTAGGATTGTTTCTTGCTCAGAATTAGTCTGGTGAATGGTTTTAAGATTTAAACATTGAAATTCACATATTTATTCATATTTGCAGTATGTCACATAGAAGGCAAAACAATTGCATAGTGGCCTTGACTGCCTCTTAGCGTTGGGAGTCCAGGTTTGAATCCCAATCTGGGTGGAGTTTCTATGTTCTCTTTGGGTTTTCTCCAGGTTCTCCAGTTTCCTCCCACAGTCCAATGACATAGATTCAAGGTAAATTGGCTACTCTAAACTTTTTAAATTGCCCCCATATAGTGTGTGTGAGTGTGTGCCTAGCGATGGATTGGCATGTAAGACTTTGGATCTTGATAAAGGGTAGGCACTATGTTTATTCAATCAATGTGGCATGTGCCACCATGGATGTCCAAAGTACAGGCCTATTATTCCTGTTATACATGGCTACTGGTCCCTGTCAGATTACTGTCTAGAGATTTTGTTTTCGCCTGTTTTGCTTCTGTACTCTAGAGCTGCTTTTCCTGGTGAACCTTGTCATGAATACCTCCCGTTAAAAGAAAAGACTGCTCAACTTTTTAGGAATCTCAGTCAACAGGCCGTTCACAGAGAGATGATTTGGCATGTTGACTTTCATGTGACAATTGTAATGCTTTAATTCAAGAGCTAATTATTTCAGCACATCTATTTAATTAAATAATGGATTTTTATGTTCAAGCAGATGTGGCCCATCATTACAAAATCCAGTCTCATTGAACATCAGTTTCTTTTGTTTGAATCTGAACAAATCTGTTGTTTGTATTCATTCATGTCTACTGTTGATGAGCTGAGGTCTCGTGGGCAAGGCACTAAGTTGCACTTGTGTCTGGGGAATGTTTGGAGCTTCGCGAAACTGTTTCCCTGAAGAAATTGCTGAGGGCTTGTTCTTAGCAAAGCCATGTGTCTGAGTGCGCATGAGAAAAACCGTCGTCTCCTTAAACAGCACTGTAGCAAATTGTATCCTAATTAAATCCAATGAGGCATTTGTCTCTCCCTTTGCTCTTCTGACAGCCCCAATATGGTTCTCGTTACCAATGTAATATTTAGGTGTAAGAAAGAGCAGGAGTAAGCGGGAACACTAATAAAAGTGAAATCTGGATTATGTGCTTCTTGACTGAAATCATGACACCCTCTGAAAATAATGAAACACATTTTCCTCTCTCTTGATATCAGGAAGTCCTTTTTTATTTCCTGTCTTGTCAAGCCTGTGGGGAAACTTATGGCTGATTTCGGACGAAGCTGGAAAATGAATGAGCTGCCAGATGCACACAGCATGTGTGATTGGTGAGTGAAGAGATGAAGCAATAGTTCAGTATCAGCAGATTCTGGCTAGCATCACTGTTTTAACCTCATGATGGGAGCCTCTACTGTTATGCGTTCATCTGAGAGAACGAGCGGTTTATCATGCCAGGCTTTGCTCATATAAATGTAAGCTCCAAGAGTCTCATTGGTTGTCAAAGAGCTGACAAAATAGTAGCTCAGATGAAAAGGTTAATGCATGATTCTGACATGGTGAAAAACATGTTTTTTAAGTGTTGTGTATATGAACAGGTAAAACAACCTTAAAGCATGACATCCTACACCATGCTTTACAGTCTGCCATAGCCTTATATGAACCTTTGGACAGGGGGATCTCATCGAGTTTAGTACTGTTGGATAAAGTACTTTCTGTAATTCTGTAGTACAGGAAATGCACTGCAAAAAATGTATGTCCAAAAATGAGAAAAATTAACACGATTTTACTTGATTTACTTGAATTTTTCATGATTTATCTGCCAATATAGTGAGTAAATTTATCTTGTAAGATTTCTTTAAAAATAAAACTTTTCTATTTATTTTACTTGTAAAGTCAAAATCAAAAAAAAATTTCCGCTTTTTATGATTTTCTGACTTGGTAAGATTTCATTTTTTGCAGTGCGAGAATTAACAGGTTCTTTCATTGTGGGTACTTGTTCAGTACATGGAGGAGTTATAAGTGTAAAATGTGTATCATGATTGTGCATTTAAGTGTTGTAAGTGGACTTTAAATGCAACTGGCTAAGGGTTTCCAAAAAGTAACAATAGCTCTTAGCATTAAAATGAAATTATTATGGACTTACTGTGAAGAGGCATTGTTTAGCCTGTGAGTTATAAAGTAACATTTCCTCTCGACTTGATGTGCATTGTGCACACTGCACACTCTGTTCTTATGGGTCTGATGTCTGGTTGTCCTACTGTGGTCATCCCATCATCTGGTTGTGCACTAAAATACTCACTAATGCATTTGATCTGTTTTTGCATTAAAGATGTGGTTGAGTATTGTGTAGTGGTTAATTTTAAAAGACGTGGCTTTTGTGAGATAATTAAAAAACATTAAATATTAAATAAAGGACCTTTCCTTACTTTGAATGTGTAATTCTTATATAATGAAAGTTGGAAAACAATAATGGTGTCACATGCAGCTTTGCGTGGTAGGTATTATGTGTACGTCAGAGCAGATGTTAAAAAATAGGCAAACAAAAAGGCAGAAATATAAACACATTAATCAATACTCTTGTGGACGTACTGATGCATTGAATCGCCGGCTATATAATCAATGCATCAATTTAAGACTTAATATTTACTCCCCTATTCACAGTTCTATACATACATTTTCAGATCTGATCACACACTTTGACCTGATGGACAGAATCTGTTGTCTATCAGACCAGTTTTACAGTCCTAACAGGATGCTACTGCAAAGAATATTGGTGGAGTTTCCATGTTCTCCTCGTGTCTGCGTGGGTTTCCTCCGGGTTCTCCGGTTTCCTCCCATAGTCCATAAACATGGATCAAGTCAATTGAGTTCTCCAAATTGCCCCATTTAGAGTGTGTATGCGTGCATGTCTGTGTGAGTGTGTGCCCAGCGATAGATTGGCACCCTGTCCTGGGTGTATCTGCCCAGCGCCCGAAATGTTCTCCCCTGTATGGGCAAGCTGAACCCCACTGCGACCCTAATATAGGATAAAGCGGAAGATAATAAATGAATGAATGAATAATGAATTAATGAGTAAGTGTCTTATGAGAGACAAAAATGAATTGACAGCTTGGT